>BMAV01002633.1:187195-286520 GCA_019973955.1 Trichonephila inaurata madagascariensis
AAAGCCCTTGATTTTTTCCGATTTATAATTCTAAGTATATAATACGTAAAATTTAATTAAATATTTGTTATTAATGATTAATTTTATTAATTAATGCTAATTATTTATTCAATAATTCGTTTTTTACTGTGTTTTGTTCCTGAAAATCGACAAAATCAAAAATAGCATGATACAAGAATGGTGAACTTTCAACCCCGGACCCCCCTTGAAAAATTCCTGTGTGCGCTACTGCAAACAATATAACGTTTATAATTCAATTATATTTATTCGTTAAGTATAATATATAGAGAGTATTCTATTGTATCCGTTATATAGTCGAACCTCTATTTTATGCAATGTTTCCTGGAACCAAGAACATTTTACTATTTGCTTCGTAAAATAACCTCCCAATAGCGAAATGCATTTTCTATTTAACGAAATTTTTCTCTTGGGATTCGATTTTTTTCCTCCCTATTTTTAAAATATTTCAGGGCATTATTGAAATTATTCTCTGTTTTAGTTCATTTTATGGTAATCAATGACCTTGAACTGCTTTTACCAGGTACCTAACTCCCCAAGAGCAATGAAATTGCCGTAAGTTTTCAAACAAACAACTCAAATATAACACTAACAGATTTTATCAGTAACTAAAATGTTAAGGACGCACGTGGTAGTGTATGCTTAAAGTTACTGGTTATAAAATAATGTACGTTTAAAATTACTTGTAGGCTTAAAATAAGAAAAGAAAAAAAAATGTGGTTAAAAAATTCATTAATTTTAATATAAGATTATATTTCTTAAAGTTGAAAAAGCTCAGCATATTCCTGAATAGCATATTTTTTTCCCCGTATTGTTTTCCTTGCAGATTTCTTTTTGATGGGTAAGTTATATAAAATGAATATATATTAATTTTCCAAAAAGAAGTGCGAATAATTTCTTTTTTAAGTAATACATAGTGTTTATGAATTGAAAATTTGTCTTATGTGGTTTCTAAAGCATATTTAAAGATGAATATTTATTTAATGAATTTTTCATTTAAAGAATTTTTAGGATGTATTTAGTGCTTTCGTTAAATAGAGGTCCGACTGTATGTAGGCTGTATATAGGTTAGAGCAGCGGTTCTTAAACTGAGGTCCGTGGACTGCTTTTGTGGGGGTCCGCGAAGATTTCTCATTTAAGGTTGAGATTTCTTTCTTTTTCAGACTGAAGGGCCTCGTAAGCAAATTGAAAGATGCATATCTTAGACAAGATCACTAAATTGCCCCCTATGAAAAAAGTCTATTAGAACATGTATTTCGGTCAAGAATACTAATTCAGTTAGTATTAAATTAGCATTTTGCAATATTTTTAGTTAGATGGTTACTCTGTTTTCGTAAAGGAAAAAAAAAAGAAAGAGATAAAAAAATCTGTATAAATATCCGAGGCAGTCTTAGGATTATTGAGAAACCTTTAAACAACTCAGTCCTGTTTGGGGAGGCTGATATATAAAGGGGGCGAGGGGCGTGACGATTGAAAGTTTACGAGCCGTTGGGTTAGAGTATATATAATGAAATAGACAGATTGACAGTTAAAATTCAATTTCCTCTAACAAACACAGAGTTTTAATATCGGTTAGTATCTGTTTGTATATCTATTTGTATCTATCTTGCATATTATTAATCGAAACCTACTTTATGTAACTTAACTCTCTGTACGTTGGTTTTAATAACGTAGAAATTATTACGTATATCTTTAATAATGTCGAAATTTTGTATAATTATGATAACAGTATAATATAAACGTAAAATATAATGTAATTCTTAGTAAAATTGTCTTGGAGAGAATTTTTTACAAAATACAAAGAGTATATAGTTTTGGTGGAAATTATGTTATTTAAAGAGAATAACAGAATCTGTGTAGTGCCTAAAAAAATTTAAATATATACATTTTTCAATATAATTTAACACTGAGATTTTTACGTAAAACATCAATAATGAATAGCAGAGAATATATATTTATTTATTGTAGGTGTAAAAAGTTCTTAGCTGATATTAGCACGCAATTTTAAAAATGTAAGTTGCAGAATTTTTTGCATGACACATATGTTTAAACAAAAATGGGGCAACAGCTTAAAGCACAAATTAAAAATTTATACTTTAATTCATGAAAATTACGCACTTCAGGTATCAAATTAGTATTAAATATTTTTGTTTTAGAAAAATGTTATTATTTAGTACATTATTCAGCATATTTTAAGTAATAATAAATGCGATTTTTCACGTAAAAAAAATAATTACAAAAAATAACATTTATTGAAAAGTGAACTCGATTTATATGCTGTTCATTTTCGAAACATTAAAATGAACATTCAGATAAATCATGTATTCAATTTATTATAAAGTCAGTTTCCTCCATTAACATTAATTAAGAGATTAAAAGCAAATTAAGATAAGAACTAATGATAAATGGTATATTTAAAATATGATAATAAATGGCTACGACACAGGCTGATATTAAACTTGTGCAATAATCTCTTGATTAGAAACAAATTGGACAGCAAGAAGAAAATAAAAACTAGTATTTCACAACAGTCATTTTAAAAAATTTCTTTCTCCTCTCACTCTCCTTTTTTTCTTCATTTCTTTTATTTCTTTTCAGGATAATTTTTATTTCTTCTCTTTTTCTTCAATTTCCTTTTATTGTATTGCAGTTCATAAATTGTTTGAGTAATACTAATAAATTATGAAGTTTTCATTTAAGTGATCTTTTCATCATACATAAACAAGTCTTTATATTTTTTCAATGGTTATTGCCGTTTTTCCTTCTATGAGATGATAAATGTCTTCCTAAGATTTTCAGCTCTGTAATTATTTTTAAATCAATGTTATTTTATTCATACATTTAATATGACTATAGTTAGTTTCCTCTTTAACCATATTTATATAATTTAAAAATCTTTTTTTCATCTAGAAAACGATAAAGCATGCAGAAGTGTTTTAAAAGATAAATTAAAACAAAAATTCAGAGAATATAAGTTGAATATTACATATTTAAACAATATTTTTGCATTTGTTGCTTATGCATCTCTTTCACAATACTATTCAAACCAAATTATTCATAAAAAGTACAGTTTAATCTACTGATATAATCTTTATTAAACTCAGAAATAATTATTCTTGTTAGTTATTCTTGATAGTTTTAACTGAAATTCTACAGAGAGATATTCAAACTAAGGTTCAGTATTTAGCACCAAACTAGGATAAAAATGAACTGTGGTATTACCAATACCAATTAATGGCTGATGAAATTTTAAAAAAAAAGACAAAGAATTCTAATTAGAAACGAAGAATTTGAGTACATTAATTTTTAATCTGCGTAGATAATATAGTTCCAATGCATTTAATTCTAAGAAATAGTAATTAAAAATAATGATTTTAAATGTCATTTCAGGATGGATTTAAAAAATAAATCAATCAACAAAAAAACATTAAAATTTTAAGAATTATAAACAATATTTTTTTTTATTAACGAAACCCTAACAAAACTAAATACCTAATTAGTATTTCAGTAAACTAAATTTTTAACACTGAGTTATTCAGAAAACCGCAATATAGTAAAATATAACATTCTACTTTCAAGCTCTTCGATAGATGGCACCACGACATTGCTAAGCAAGTGGTTATGTAAATATGAATACGCATGATAAAACATTCCGCTTTCTCTTCTGTGTGTTTTTCTTTCTGGATGATATAATAATTAAAACCAGTTGTCACTGGTATCAAACAAAATATTTCTTAAGTAGTTTCAGAAGGCTGCAAGTGGAAAAGGGAAAATTGTTGTATGTTAGGGGATAAAAATTCAGGTGATAAAGGGATATTGCAAAACAATTTTCAGTTAAATCGATGTTAAATATAGAAGCAAACTAAAGAAACTAAAAACTCTGATTCAATAGCAACATTTACCTTTTCTAAAATAATGTTAAATTATCTATAACATGTTCTAGAAAACTAAAGAAGCGAGATTGCGCGATATATATATACACACACACACACACAGATTACTGTATAAAATTCATTAACAAATTATTTCAATAAACATTTATATTTTTCAATATCATTCTTGTTAATCATTGAAAATAAAAATTAAACTTGATTAAATTTTTTTAAAAATTAACTGAAGTAAATTAAGTACTTTTTAAAACCAATTTGCGGAAGTTTTTGTATTATTTCACTTTTTTTTTCTTTCTTAAAATCGCTTCTTAGCAAAATAATTTTGTTAAATCCAGCAATATGGTTTTGAAATATAACAATTAAAAATTTTATTAGTCTTGCATTAAATATCTCTATAGAAAAATTCAATGTTTTTCCTATAAATAAAATTGAAGTTCTGTGCTTAAATTTGTAATGCTTAGTTTTCCTCTTACATTATGACAAGATTAGTAAATTAAATTTCATCTTAAAACGAGAGAGAGAGAGAGAGAGAGATGCTGTATTAAAATCATTTGAACACCCTCAAAATTTCAAGAACAAGATTTGCGGTTACAAATAAAAAATAATAGGTATAAAATTCACTTAAAATGTCTTATAAAACATTAAAATAAATTATTTTAAAGCAACGAAGCATTGGCGAGCGGAGACTACTTTGATAACCACCCAGAGGCGTAATGATTATGCTAAAAATTAAAAATCTCTTTGTGTTTGGAGGGAGGGGGGGGGGGTATCTGTGCTTGATTTTTAAAAGGTCCAGTTCCCAAATCTCACCTTTATGTACGCCACAATGTTAAAATTTTTAAAACAATGCTTAAAATTATTTCTAACAAATAACCATAAATGAATTATAATATTATACCAACAATTCCTACAGTCTGTAGTATATCAAAACATTCGCTTAAAAATTCTCAAGGTAACCAACCAGAAAAAAATATTTCAATTCTATATTCCTTGCAAAATAATTATAACCCTAAAAATTCTTGTAAATGCTTAAATTACTAAAAAATTCTTAAAGGTTTGTCGATTAATAAGAATTCCACAGAATTAGATCAATAACCAAAAAATTAACAATTGGACAGAACCAAAAAATTAACAATTGGACAGAACCAAAAAAAGTATGATCAATCAACATACATTTTTTAAAAATAATTTGATGCCTAAATTGGGATTTATAAGCAATGCATCAATCACAAATATATGGCACGTCGTATTTATCCGGGCTCAAGTTAACCAACTGATTCGATTACTTCTCAACAGCACCATTTACGTAAGCGCAACTCAGTAAAATTTTACGCCCTGGAGACCAATTATTGAAATCTCAAGATTGTTTTAAAGCGGAACTCATTATTGTTCAGTTGTTTGTGCCGCTGCTGCCCCAGGCTGATCTCAGAAAAACCACTTGTATTAACAGGGAGTCGTGAGACCAACAGGATAACGAGAGCAAGGTTGGAAATTGTATTTCGTCAAGGCTTCTTGCAATGGTCTGTTTGTTTTCGTTGTCCAAACGCTTGGCAGAACTTCCTCAGATACAGTCGTACATTTACTCAAGCGTATGAAAAACATGAAGTGAAAGTTACAAAAGAGTAAAATGTTTTCTCCCCTCTTTTTTTGTTTTTGTGAATGGTAATTAATACTTACAAAAAAAAGGGATTTTTACTGGTACAGAACTAATTGGGTTTTTATGGTAACACCAATAAGAATTGGTATCTGATGAATTTTGTGATTTTGGCACTTTTAAGATCTAAAATAACAAGCACTATAAAAAAAAAATTAAAGTCAATTCCTACTTAGGTCAATAAAGAAAAATTTTATTTTAGTTACTTTTTATCAAATAATTACATTATTAATTAAATTTAAAAACTAAATTTTGACTGAACATGAAAATAGTGATTAGAACGAGATGATGAACATATCATCTGTAGGAAATGGATTCAAAAGGAGCAACATTCAAGGTGAAAGACGAAGAAGCAAACCTTTAACAAGTTAAACAGAAAAATTATGTAAAGATTATGATTTTCATTAAAATAAAAAAAAAATTAAAGATATATTGCTAGGAGGACATAGGACACAGGAAAAAAACAGAGGAAGATCTTAATATTTTGAGGATTAAAAACTGGAAAACAGTTCCCAAAAGTAGAGATGCCCCTGGAGAAAGCCAGGGCCCTCACAGGTCTGTTGAGTCGTTGAAGAAGACCTTATATAGTAATATATTTTCTTCATATCTCTGTATTGCTAAAATACAAAAAATAATTCAGTCAAATTTTATGAAAGCACAAAAACAAAGCGTTTGGCTGTTTTGTGTATGTTTTCATCTTAGAAAGGAAATAAACACACTACTTGAAAAATTCTCACAGTGAAGAAATCAAATTTACAAAAGAAAATCAATTTTCTTGGAGTACATCAGTCAATCAATATTGACTGTATCTGTTTCGATATTTGTTTTTGAGAACTCTGGTTGATTCGATCAACTTTTTTTAGGAATTTTCTCACATACACGAAACGGTGATTATAGAATTTCTTACAGTAAATTATTATACATGGGATGGATCTGAGCTGCGATACTTATAAACTTAATTCACAGAAAAAATACGAATAATGAATGGAAAAATATGACTAACATTAATTCGTATAAAAATATATTTACATGCATAAATTTTATCAATTTCATGCTCGTTTATACATTTTTCAAACATTAAATTTCAAAAATTCATGGACTACAGTTTAAATGATTTCCTACTAATCTAGGAATAATTTAGAGTACAATATTAAAAAAAAACTTTTCACAAAGATTGAAGACTAGTATTATGCTGTAAACTACTACAATTAGTTTTTTAGACTTAGCAATAATTAGTTAAGGTCAAATGATTACATAATTAACGTACAGAAATTTCTTAAAGTTATTTTCTGGAAGTTGTAAGAAATTTTAATCTATGCTACTTTTTCTTTTTCTAAAACCGAGCCTATTTATCTATGACTTTATTATTTCTGAAAAAGAAATTCGAAATAAAAAAAAATATTAATACATACAACACAAGTAGGAAACTATATTTAATAACGAGAAAAAATCCTTTTTTTTTTAAAGTTATTTTTTTTTAGTTTTGTAAGCTTTTAGTGACTTTCCTTGTGAAAAAACAATCGTATATATATAAAAGATTTCTTGATTTTTCCTTCTAGGAAAACATTTGTAAAAATCCTTTATAATGATGAAAATATGTAGTAA
This sequence comes from Trichonephila inaurata madagascariensis, assembly GCA_019973955.1. Lineage (NCBI taxonomy): Eukaryota > Metazoa > Arthropoda > Arachnida > Araneae > Nephilidae > Trichonephila > Trichonephila inaurata. Next base: position 194,363 of record BMAV01002633.1, read on the forward strand.
TCATTTCTAAAACGACATTCAGTCTACAAATAATAAACATAATATTTTACTGTATTAAAAACAAAATCTTTTACAATTTCTAATGTTTTGAAATCTCATTTACTCTATTATACAGACATATATTTTAAAGGTTTCTTCCTATAAACATAATATTCATTAAAATAACTTTGATTTATGACCTTTATTCTTGAATTTTAATCTTATAAATGGTTCTTTAATCGCCATTAGGAAAATAATGACAATAATAACTTTGACCTTTAATTTCTACCAACAGGAAAAATTCATAGTTTAAATACCACGAGTAATATCCATTTGGTCATTTTGAAAGACAATTTCTTCAATTCAATGGCTAGAGAAGTTATTTCGCCTCGACAACATCTCAGTATCAATAAAACTAAAGTTAGGAAATACGATTTACGCCAATAAAATACACTGGAAAAATACTCAAAAAGTGCAATTGTTCAGGCAGAAAAATATTTCGATGTTAAAACGAGTTCAAATGAAGATAAAATATATTTATATATTTACAATAACAAACCATTAAAATTTAGAAACGTTGAATATATATATATATATATATATATATATGTGTGTGTGTGTGTATGTGTGTGTGAATGTACATAAGGTATACATATATATATATATGTAAGGTATGTTTCGAATTTCATTTTATATATCTGGCGGGAAACACAATTTGTTGCAGTACTCGCGAAGTAAGTGTTATCATCTCTCTCTATATTTTTATTGCACCGAATTTGACTCAATACGAGTAAATACTAGTAGGCTATAATTTTATCGTTATTTTTTAATAGATTAGTGTATTTTATTTGTAATATTTTTGTGATATATCGCCCCCCCTAGGGTGCCCTTCTCTTTGATTATCAGCGTGAGCTAGAGGTGAAGGATTAACGAAAAAACTAGAAAATTCCATAATCTTAATTTGGCTTTATTAAGATTTTACATCTTAAACTTCTAACAGATTAAATAATAATATATGGGAGAGAATCTACGGTGACTAAACACACAATATATATGTATAATACCGAATTAGTTTAACCCGGACCACTATCAATAACTAACACGCCTAAACTCAATTCCAATAATATCTCAGATTCTAATATTAAATAGTCAATCCTACCTTAAATTCTATCATCTATCCAATCTTAATGGAAATTGCGTTTTTACTCGAATGCAATGGTATACACCTTAACCTAATGGCTCTATCTCCGGAATAACTTCTGTTGGATGTCACTTCACAATTGTATCACGCTCTATCATAACATTCCCCAAATTGCCACCTCACTTACTCTAACTTCTGATATTTAAAAGCTTTCTTATTTGCATCTTTTATTCACGCTTCACTTCTTGGGTTTTGGTTGGAAAAGAGTTGCCATTAATTCTGGCCCCAAAGAACTCAAAGGATATGTTAATGAAAAGACGCGTGATCCCGTCACATATTTAAATTTCTCCTAATATTATTTCTTCATTTCCCTATTTCCCGGAATATAGGTAAATTACAGGTGAAGGTTGGCTAGCCCCAAAACTTTGTTTAATCCTGCAATCTTGGACCCTAAGGCCAGGTGTTTGTTATTGTACTCCCGTGGCTAATATTTCCTACTATCTTGACTAATTATACTTAAGTTTTATAGCTATTTGTATACATTTATAGATTATATATATACATAAAATATAAAAGGAAATTTGAAGCATACCATATACAAGAGAAAAAAAGCTTCCTACATATGTAAAAAGCTGATTGGCAAAATAGAAAGGAATTGTATAATAAAAATTATATTTCATGTAACTAAGAGACGTCAGAGTATGATATTAAAATTAAAACAATTTTTCGTCAAGAAAATCATTCCCAGTTACTTCATATTCTTCAAAGTTAGACAAACAGAGCCTTAATAAAAAAAATTGGATTAGTAAAATAAAAATGTAAATGCCGTAAAGAACAGAATTTAAACCCTTAAAATTTTTATGTCGTGTAGAACCGTGGCACACAAAAAAATAAATTAAGTGGTAGATATTAGTTTCAAAATAATTAGGGTTTTGAATTAGCGGCAATTGTTAGGCGTATTAGTGATAATTGTTAAGTGGATTAGAGATCACTGCTGTGTATATAATTAATTCAAAAACTTATGAAATTCTCTTTTAAATTTTGAAAGATAATATTTTTTATAAATTACTTTAACAGCAAAAAAAAAAAAAGAAATGCAACCACAGATTATTTAAATGTTACTGTGAAATTAATTTTTATCTAGTCTCATTTTAACAATCAAATTTGAAGACGTAACTTTCCACAATGCAAAATTTTATTGAAAAAACGCTGGGAAATTATTTAGTTTTAAAATTAAATCATTACAAATAATTCAGTAACTAAAGTGAATAATAAAATTTAATACATCCTGCATTAATAAAAATTGCAACATACGTATAACCACCTTAAATTGTTACGTAAAATATACAAAAAGGAAAATCTAAAAAGAGGAATATTTACTACTCTAAAACTGAAATAAAATACAACGATACTGCAAAAATAATTCAAAAAATTCGTAATAATTAAAAAAAATTAAAAAAAATAATTTAATAGTAAAATAATAAAAAAATAATAATTAAAAAATTAAATAATAAAAAAATAATAATTAAAAAAAATTTAAAAAATAATTTAAAAATAAAATAATAAAAAAATAATGATTAAAAAATTTAAAAATAAAATAATAAAAAAATAATAATTAAAAAATTAAATAATAAAAAAATTATAATTAAAAAATAATAATTAAAAAAATTATTTATTGAAAATCCACATTTTAAATTTTAAAGATTTTTAAAAAGTAGGAAGAAAAAATTTCGTGTTCAGTTATTTATGAAAAATAGTTCAATTAAAAGATTAATCTATTTCAAAAGCAAATAAAGCTTTGTTCAACGCCGTTTAGAATAACAAACACGTGAAAGTTTAAGTTTAATTTAATCAAGTTTTAAAGAAATAAGCAAAATAAATTTATATAGAATTGAATTATATATATATATAATCAAACACGAAAATTGCTTATTCATATTTGATTGATATTTTAATTTGCTTTCCCTTTTTTCTCTTGTATCATACATCTTTATTTACTATACATTATATTAAACTAAACTCAGTGGCGCGCGCGCAACAGCCCATGAAGCCTTACTGTGCCGGCCGATCTCAGTATACGTAACCTTGGGTGCTGAGGTGCACGAGTAGATGTTCCGGTCAGGTGGTCAGTCAGACGCGAAACCCCCAGTGTTTAATTTCCAAACAAGCCTGGTACTCATTCATCGACCCACGGAAGAGATTAAAAGCTGTCGACTTTTCCCAGTCCGGGATTTGAACCCCGGACCTGTGGTGGGGAACCTCGAAACGCTCTACCACGCCACTGGGCTATACATTATATTACAAAAGAATTATTTATTATTCCCTATGAATAAGAATAAGTAATAATCATTTTTTTTAAATAGAAATTTTTACACATTCAAGGCTGATAATAATACCGGATATCTGGATTTACTAATTCCCGATGACAGTTATTACAAATTCTCAAATCAGAACATTTCAATCTTCTTCAAATTACAGCATATTAATCTTAAAAGAAAAAAGTCCAAAGAGAGAAAGAGAAAGACATTTCTTTTTTGAATTGTTCTTCATTGATGAAGGAAATGTTTTTAATTTAATACTTCGTATTTCTCCTGCCTATTTTATCCCGCTTACAATGAAAAAAAAATGATTTTAAGAAATAACCGGTAAAATGCACAGAATAACAAATGTTGTTCAAATCTTTTATGCAATTTTGATTTTTACATTCAGTTTTTTTTCTGTCATATACATTCCACGAAAAATTTTTAAATAAGAATTTCACAATTATGTTTGACTACGTTTGGAACACAGCATTTAATTTATAAATATATTTTAATCTAAATACTCTTTATTTTGCCGTTAAGCAATTTTTAAATGTTTTTATTGAATTCTTTTAAACAGTTTGCTTTAAATAATATTCTTAATTTTTTTTTAAAAAAAATACAATTGGCATGTATTATTTCTTTCTTAAGACGCATAGTTAATCAATTGAATTTCCCGTTTCGGATTTCTTTTTATATTGAAAAAAAAAACCCAGTTTTAAACCATAAATAAAATTTAGAGAAAAAGAATTTTATTTTTAATTAATTTAAATAAAATTAAACTTGAAAAATAAATAAATAAGTAAACTTGTATTAAAAAAACACCTTTCTAATTAATTTGAAAATTCTTCAAATCCTCTTCAAACTTAATATTTAATGTTGTCAATAATAATCTTAAATGTGTGAATATCAGATACAGCAATGATATTAACAAAATATCTGAAGAATAACCCTCATGATGTTCTGTAGCGTGAAGTTAATAAGCAATCAAAATCAATCATTCTTCAGAATAATAATTTTTACAATAATAAATTTGAAGCTGAAAAAAAATATTTTGAGGAAATAAATTTAAAGTAATATTAGGAAGAATTTTGATAAAAAGTAATGAGAGAGTATATTTAGATTTTATGAATGATAGTAAAAGTATAGAAAAAAATATAATTGTTTCATTAGTGACTCTATAGTACTGATAATACAACTAAATATTCTTTAATTGATTCAACAAAGTTTCAATTTGAAGAAAAATGGAATGTGTGATAAAGAAATGTAAAATATTAAGTTATAAAAAAATTACAAAACCAACTGCTAGTCAAAATCACGAGTTAAAAAACGAAAGTTTTATTACAATGAGCTGTTAGAAAACTCAAAACTGCTAAACAAATCAAGGTTGACTCAATTAATACTGCAAATATGTACTATTTGATTAAGAAGATTAATGATATCGCAAGCACTATTTCAAAATATTCGGGCGAAAATATAAAGTAAAATACTTAACAAGATATCAGAAAAGATAACAGTAATTTACGTACGATTTTAAGCAATCTCACGGAATTTTATTATAGTTACCACAAATGATATTACACATTTATTATTTTTCCCCAAGTTATAAAAAAAAATTGTAAAACTAACTGCTAGTCAAAATCCTGAGTTAAAAAACGAAAGTTTTATTACAATATGAGCAGTAAGAAAACTCAAAACTACTAAACAAATCAAGGCTGACTCAATTAATACTGCAAACATGTACTATTTGATTAAGATATCGCAAGTACTATTTCAAAATATTTGGCCAAAAATATAAAGCAAAATTCTTAACAAGAGATCAGAAAAGATAAGTCATTTACGTATGATTTAAAAAAAAGTCTCATGTAATTTTATTATAGTTACCACAAATGATATTACTCATTTATTATTTTTTCCCAAGTCGGGGTATACAATTAAGAATTAAAAAAATATCTAAAAAAAAATGTAATTTCATTTAGTTCACCATTGCTGGAAACCTAACTTTCACATCTTGTGGCTGGCGCGGGATGGGGAAAAAATCTCGTGCGTAAATGGTTTTCCCTTTGTTGACGTGGGTCAAAAATAACTACCTTTTCCAGGTACGTATGTTTTTTTTTTCTTTTGGTTTCAGAAGAATCGGGTGACCATGATGAGCGACCTCAAAGGGCCAAACCTCGTAGAATGAAGGGCAGATGAAGAGAAGCCCAAGACTCCTTCCAGAATATCCAATGGGAAGGACGTCTTGATTTGAAACCTGTTTCCTTTCGGTCGGTGATCCACGCAAAGGGACAAAGAAGTGAAAAAAAAGTCACAAAAATAAATAGTTTTGTTGCTCTAGACGATTCGCTCCATCTAATGTTATACGTGGGAAAACAAATGACAGCAAAACACCGAAGAATGTAGCAGAAGATTCAAGGTTTAGAGTCAGGGTTTTCCATTCCAGTTGAAAGTTTGTGGGCCAATTAAAAACCATGTTAGAAAAAAAAATTTTCTTTTTTAACATGGCTTTCGAACATTTATATCGTTGAAAAAAAATATATATAGTGGATAAAATAGTATTTTCAAATAATACCATTTAACGTTGCTTTTAAGAAAGAATATTAACCCTTTCTGAGGCCGTGGTAAGTACTTACCACCACTTGAATTAATTTTTAAATGTCCATAGTAAACTATTTTATTATATTTCATTTGAGCTGTCATCCATTAATAACTTCTGAAAATTAAGAAAATTATAAAGTCTTACACACTTTGTTACCAACCCCCACCCCCACATAGTAACAGGATTAAAAACTTCCTCATTGATCTGGCAATTTCATGAAAAATAAAATTGTAATTTGTCATCTGTGAATTAAAACAAAAGCTTTATAAAACATACAATTATTTTTCCAGCTTGTAGTATTTACAAAACATATTTTATAAATATAAAACAAAAAAGAAATAAAAAAAAGAAAAGAAACGAGTCTTACAGTAGTCACATATGATGTGCAACATCTAATATGTTATCGCGGTAAATACCCAATATTAACTTTTTTCCTGAAAAAAATATGAAAATCGGGTATAATTGGAAATAATTTTCTATCGAATAAAAAAAATTTTATATCTTTAATGAAAATTGTTTTTAATTAACAAAAGGAGTAATGCAATATTTTATCAAAAATAATTATTTTTGTTCAATTTGCGGAAGAACGGAGACAATAGACTTATGATAACTAAAATATGACACATATACTTGTGATTTCAAAGTATTTAAAAACCGTTGAAAAACAGCGTCAATAACAGTACCACTGTTAGCAGTCGAAACATTATAATTTGTGTTCATTTCGAGCTTGAGTTCATCAGTCATAAAAGCTATGAGCGGCTCAACTTTTGGCAAACTGAAATTAAAATTAAAATCCCCACTCAAAATCAGGGGAAGCGAGTGATAATTTTTTTAAAAGAGCAGAACCACCTTCGTTATGTGGTAAAAGTACAAAATGCAGGAAGACATTAATTTTTTTTAACCATTTGATTCGAAGAAATGTATGCGACCACCGAAATCACTGTTTATCCATTTTCAAATAAGCATTCCGCAGCACTTATATCCCCCATTATCATGACTAACGGATTTAGAGTCAAGCGCTCGAGTGCTTGATGGCTACTAGAGTTGGACCCCCATGCGAGGGTATAACGAAAAGACACAGCCACGCACTCTCATTGGTCAAATCTAGTAGCGCGCGCTTACGTCACATCCTGTTGCACACATCCATCCCTTTTCACAAAATCACTCCCAACAAATATCCAGCAACCGAGAGGAAAGATGTTACACATAAAAAGAAAGCATCGATTTCCTACTTTTTAATAGGCCTAAATAGGCAGAGGTAAATATACTTACTACCAAAAAGGTGGAGTTAAAAATCAAATTAATTTTATCTAATAAGCTAAATGAGTTTCTCTTCTTAAATCAATCTCAATTCCACAAATATTTTAATACACCTTTACTAGAAATAAATGGCCCATTGAAGGGTTAAGGTCCGTTTTTTGACTTCATCAGTGACTTACAAGACATACACATATGTTTCAAAACGTGTTTTCTTTATATTAAAGGTATACACCTATGTTTGAAAACATGTTTTTTAAATATTGAAAGAAAAATACTTCTTATTTATTTATATTTCGTATTTAAAAAAAAACAAGAATAAAATATATATATGATATATTTCTACAACAGTACATTGAAGAAATCCTTTTTTACTTGCTTTGTAAACATTTGAGTAATTTATTAATATATTACCCTAAGATACGTAAAATCGGAAAGATTCAGATCTGTATCGCCCAATTTGTTAAAAATTTCTGAATTTTAAAATAAAATTTTTAAAAAAACCTAAAATTATAGAGAAATGTAAATTTTAGCAAACATATACTACATTTATTGATGTTAAGGAATTAATACTTTTAAAGAAACGCACATGATAAAAGCGGATAATTTTAAAAAATGAACATTAAAAATGAAAGCGAAATAATTAAGTATTTTACACTTCATATTTGTGTGAATTTCAATGCTTAAAATAAATGATGAAACTCTAAATTTATTTCGTTATTTGTTTTCTTCTGGTAGAGCTTTTATACTTTAAAATGAACCACTATCACACACAGCAATCTTTGGATCTGTATACAAAATGGTAGCGTGCCAAAACATTCACAACGTAATAATTAATTTAAAAATATGGATATATGAGCATGTGCATTTCCTATAAAACTCGCGAATATGGAAAACAAATCCTTTTTATAAAAAGCAATTTTCGTTTTCACTTTCAGTGATTGACGCAAGATTAGTTCCGCGCAATTGACATTCTGGTTCATCGTTCTTGCTTACAAACGCATAAAAATACAAAGAAAAACTTTCAACTTGAACGGAAATTAGACTTGAGAAAATGTTTTTGAATCACAGACTTTCCAAGAGAAAGTGTTAGAAAAATAATGTTTTGAGAAGTAGAGTAGAAAGATTATATTATTCCTTGCGTTTTTGACGATAATCAGTTCTCAGACTAAGACATGTTTTATGAGAAATAGTGCATTAAACAATCAATTCATATTCGAAGAGGTGCAATGATCCAGTTTATATTGGACACGTAAAATTCATCTCATTTTGACACACAATCTAGTGTTCATTTAAATAAATTTAGTTCCTAATGATGATATCCTGATTTTCATTTTGAAGAAAACGGAAATGGAAGGTATTTTTAATAAATAGGATTTGAGCTTTCGGGTAAAACCATTTTTAACTAATGAAATGGGTACTTTTCCGTTTCAACGGCGCAAATCTCGCCAAATAGGCGTTATTGGCGACAGCACACAATATACACATAAAAAATATTTATAAATCTTAGTTCTCTATTGGTTTTTCATCCATTTTTGATATAGTATGAAAAAGACGTTACTGATAAGAAAAGACCACGACTTGGTTTGAAAATATGGTGGTAAAAAAGGTTACCAGCGAAAATATTCCGTTTGGCGTCGGTTGTGAATATTTTTGGGGACTTAATTGCTTGCGCCGGCGATACGGAAAAGTACAATGAAATGTTTTGTTCTTCAATAATATAATCTTAACTTAAAAACATTATTCTAAAATAAATTTTAAAAAAGTAATTTACATTGGAAATTACCTTTTAAAAATTATTTTTAAAAAATATAATTCAAGGTTTTCTTAGAGTTATTTTACATAAAAGTCAAACCGAGTAATTCCAGTTTACAACAGAAAAGTTACTATTTTTTTAAAAAGAAATATTACAATGCATCAATAAATGTTATCAATATAAAAATATGATCGTTATAGGAAAATATATTATTCAGGTTAATTTGTTTTATTAAATTCAATTCAGGTTTGATTTTCCGGTTTATGTCCTTCAGTTCCCATCATAATTGAATGTGTGTGCATTCAAAATTTTTATTTGAAGTTTCATCATCAAATTTGCAAAAGACTTTAAAGCATGCATTTCTTGTGTAATTTTAAATATCGTCTTTAAGCACAATCGAAAATTGTATATTAAATAAATAATTGGCTATTTTTCTGTATGCAATGAGATAATAGCACATTTTTTGTTATGGATATGCATATATCATTGACTTTAAAATGCAGAATAAAAATTTTTTTTAGAGATGCTTTGATATGTTAAAAATAAAAATTTGTCGATTCATCTTGAATTTCTAACTTTAATTCTAATTATTTCATAAATGTGTGATATGTGAAAAAAGTAACGTAGTTTATATGTCGTAACTGTGTGAAAAAAAACAATTTTTAATTAAAAATTGTGTATTGAATGTCTAAATTTTATTTCATCTTTCAAACATTTTATTAATTTTAAACCAAAAAAAAGTCATTCTTATTCTGTATCCAGTTATAACTAAGCATGAAGCGCATGTAACTATAGCAATGAAATTATCTTAAAAATAAATTTATAACACAGAAATAATTACTTTGTTTTACTTATTGATAACAAAATACTACGTATTTATCTATGGCGCTTAAATATTGTTTGCATCACATTTTATTTTAGAATCATTTCAAACAATGATGTACCCAGATCATTTTATTTATATTCTTATCATTGTTTTGTGTTATACATTCTTGCACTATCTTTTTGTCCGAATCCATGAAAACTATCTTTATCGTTACTATAACACAAATATGTTTATATATATATATGCATAATTCTTAATCAATTACTTTTATAGTGACATATGTTTGTACTAGTTATGAATTCATATAATTAAAGCAATGTAATTTAACTTTCCAGTAATTTTTGAAAAAACTGGGATGGTTTTTCCCCTTTAAATCAGATTGATATAGAACGTGATTTTGTGTGTGTGTGACCAATTATCTGGCTAGATATCTGGAAGGAAATACTAGAATCTTTTTAATAACCTGTTTAAGAAAAGTTGGCCAGTTCTAACCGTTCTAGTTGTTTAATTTTCTCAAAAAAATTTTAGTTACTAATTTCCGCACGTGAACTAAATTAAGAATTAAAAAAAAAGCTTTTTTACAAAATTTTATTTATAGAAATTATATTGTAAAAGAGAAAGTATTTGATTATTTACAATTTTTGATACATGATGATTTTTGATGATTTTGGTATATAATTCAAGAATTAAAGAACTTAAATTAGAGCGAAACAGAACTCAAAAAATAATATCAACTACTATATTGTCAATTAACTGAAGAGAAGAAAGATTAAAATTTAAGAATATATATTTATTCGGTTTAACTGAAATATAACATATGAAACCTTGAAGTCACATTAGTCCAAAACTCAAAAGATAAAAGGAACATATATTAGAAATAAATATGTAGTTTAAGTCTTAAGAGAAACAGAAGAAAATAAATAAATAAGGAATTTCAATCAATTTGTAATTTATTTTAAATTGAAATTGATCTTGCCGTATTTCGTATTCGTAAAAACTAAGACACTTAAAACAGAAATCTTTTTTTTTTATTAAACATTCCCAATAAGGCAACATGAAGGATTATGATTATTAATATATTTTGTATTTCTAGAAATATTTGTTGTTATAGAGAAGGGAAAAAAGTTTTTAAAGACTATAATGTATGCATACACATATTCGCATACATTTGGATCTAGTTTTGAGCTATTTATATAATTAATTAATAGAATTATTTAGAAATGATTTTCACAGTAATTTTCACAGGATACTTAAAACCATAAAAAAAATTTCAAAAGTGTGCTTGTATTTAATATTATTCAACATTTTCTACAATGAAGCAAAAAAAAATCCTTTTTTCTCCTTCAAAACATCTTAGTAAAAATTAATTAGAAACTTTTTATATAACCTAAGTGTAATTACAATTTTATTATCTATTATAAAGAATGCTCATTAGAGCATGCACTAATACAGAAAATTTTTTTTATAAAATATGAACTTTTATTTATGATTTAATTTTCCAGAGTTCACATCTAAAATATTTCATTTATTCGATATTTTGAGAAACAAAATTCTAATTAACTAGAGATTCGTTCTTTTATCAATATTTACTCCATTTGTTTTCAATTTTAAAATAACTCCAGCTTAAATGCTTTATTTTGCAACTTTAGTTTCATCAGAAACTTGTAAGATTCTTTCATCTGGAACATTCAACATACAATGCGTCGTAAAGTTCAAGGATCTCGAGCAGAACGAGATTTTTTTCTTGTCCGAGTACAAGATTTTCGAAACAAATGTTTGATGTTAAATTCATGAAGTCAGAGACTTATCAGAAGACTATAATTAATAAATACCGATACTAAATGTGAGTTAATAAGCGTTGTATTAGCAACAATGAAATCATGTGCAAGAAAATCTAACAACAATCAAACTTATTTAAGCTGACAAAATTTGAAAGAGGGAAACTGATAACTCTAAGCCAGTGATTCCCAGTCATCTATATAGATCCCCAGGGGTCTATGACGACTTGCAAGGGGTCCATGAAGGTTAAATGGGGGTCTATAGTAGTTGCTTTCATTAAACCACAGATTGTGTGACTTCAACCTTTAAAAAAAAATTGATCTTGTAGGAACCAGATTTTACGAATTTAACTGATTTATTTACTAAATTTAGTGAGGTTAATTTGTAGTTACTATAGGTGAGAGCATAGATTTTACTAAGACAAGTACCTTTTCAGCATTTCTTTCCAGAATTAAGCTAAAAGAGTATAATACTGGTCGTCGCGAATTTTCTCGATTTGGTACAGGCAATCTGTCAAAAAATTTTAACCTAAATTCAACATTTAAATATCCTTTACTCAGATTTTAAAACTAGGTTTGAGATAGCTTTTCCTATAGTAATACACAATGAATTCACATAGTAGTATTGAAAAAAATGTCACAATACAATAGGATCTGATCAGAATAGGCCCTAACGAAGATCTTAAAATTAAGTTTAGAAGTGTATGTCAGCAACATTAACTTTTAAAAAAACATACCTATTATACTTGTCGCGAATTTTGGAATATCGTGAGAAAGTTTTTAATTTTTTTCCTAGTGAGAGGGAGTTTCGGGGAGTTTGTCTACCTCAAAAAAAAAAAGAGGACATTTACTTAAGAGGTTTAGGGTTAAACCCGACTAGATGGTATTAAATGTTGGAAATTTGTTATTGAAGCACCAGATTCATCCCTCTCATTAAAAACATTTGATTGATTTAATCTCATTAATTTAATTTTAATTTAATTCATTAGCATGTGCTTCTTAAGCTATAACACTATACTTCCCTAGAGTTAGAATTTTCTATTAAAATAAGTGGTAGTACATGCTGTTAAAAAGATATTTAAGTAGATAAATTTGCAAAAATTCAATATTAGCTAAGCAGGGGTCTACCTGAAACCGAAAAACATGGCGAGGGGTCTATGAGACACGAAAGTTTGGGAACCTCTGATCTAGAGTGTTATTTTCCCTGCAATGCCTAATTGAAGACATTTATAAATAAGGTCGTGTACATAAACAGAGAATCATATTCGCTTTTTATGTACAAACTAATTCCTACAAATAATAATAAAAAAAACGCTCTAAGCAATAATTGAAAATCCTCTTCTCGGAGGATTAATGTTTTTTAAAAAGAGAAATGCATCAGATTTATCGTAAAATCCTGCGTATAACACGTATTTCTAACACAAAAAATAAGATCGTAATTTATGGTGGTGTGTTATACACCGGGTATAAAATATGATGCCTTAAAAAAGGAGAGAGAGAGAGAAATGTCCATGATAAAAAATTAAAACTTCTACGTAAAATCGAAATACTGTGTATTTAAAAGAAATGGTATTTCTCTCTCTCTCTCTCTTTCTCTCTCTTTATTAACTCTTAGGAAGTTTAGGTTCTGAAAGTATACTATTTTTTCAAAAGCTTGGGGTAATACCTCAAATAAATTACTTCAAACATAAGAGCGTTGCACATATAATTTCAGGTTTTTTCTTATAAAAGGGGGTGCGCATTATAAGGTGAATGTAACTAAAAATTAAAAAATGCAACTTGAAAGTATAGGTGCGCGTTATTCGCCGGATTTTAATGTATAGTTCATTTTTGTAGATTGTTACTACTACTGAGTTCACGGGGAACGAAGTTTTATTCGACGATAATTTTTAAAATAAGATTTTTTTTTTATTCTTCTTCTGAAAGATGGGAAGATTCTTTATTGAATCCAAAGTGATAGGAGTGAATTTTAAGGCATTTTTATAAAACACTACAAAATTGTCTTTAATTCCAATTATTTTGAACAAAGCATATATTTCCAACTCCTTTGAAGGGAACGACTTATGTGAAACTTGAAATACGTCTTCTAAATTTTATTTTATAGAAGGCAGACAATCCAATTCATCGTTCATAACAAAAATAAATATTTTAGCATCTTATGTTTCATCGAATTGAACCAAAATTTTATATTTAAACATTCTTTGATATGGTTTGATACTAAGTTGATACTATGCGGTTCGAAAAAATTTCGAAAGTTAAGAAGGAAAATATTTACATTGACATAAAATGTGTTTCATTATATCGATTCTTGTATAAAGCAAGAACGAGAAAATTTTAAAATATATTAAAACAATCACTGTTAATAAAAGCTATTCATTAAAGTTATTACTATCAAAGCTAAGAAATTTACTAAGCAATCAATGTAAGATATTTAAGTTTTGAATTTTTAAATGTAGTTTCTTAGTAGTTAGTAGTTTATAGAATTTTCATTATCACAGCAAGATGGTGTGATATTAGTTCTAGTTTTTAAAAATTAAAATAATATGAATAAGAGGTTTTTATTATGATAATTTTTTTAAAAAAATAGTCAAAAGTATTGGAGAATGTTACAAATAAGTTTTCCTTTCTGGATTCTCAAGTGAAAAAGAATGAAATTAAAGGGAAAAAAGAGGTTAATTATTTTGATATTTAAAAATATATTCAATAAATTCAATTAAAACTTGTTAAACAATTAAAACCTGTATAAACAAAACATATTCATAAATCCTAACTTAAATTTGCAGCATTTGATCAACATACATCTAACAATTGATCAAACTGATTTGAAAAAACCCTTTTCTAATCAAATTGGCTTATGAATCACTTAAAATATTTGCTATCTTATATTAAGAGAAAAAAAATGCATTAAATAAATTCCTCTAATTCCTCGTAATTATGAATTTTAGATCACATACACACGGCATGGTAGCATATAAAGTTCACATCATATATTTCCGATCAATAAATGGTAAAAGCACAATAGATGTGACCCGGAAAAATGAATATTGATGCATTTCCAAGTAGTGATTAATGTCTGTATCAGTTGCATGTTCTCAGCATTAATGTTTTGTTTTCTGAATCAGCATGATTTTTGTGAAAAAATTACCTGTTTTTAATAATATACACTTTTTTATGTTGTATTCAGTAACCACACACACACATAGTCTAAGTTCTCTACTAATGAGATAAGAAAATTCATCAAGCAAAACCGAAAAAAATTGAGATTGTAAATAACCAGATATTGAAGGATATATGAGAAATTAAAATTATAATAGGGATTAAAATATTTAAAAAATGGATCCTACAGTATTATAAACATTGCTGACTTAGGACAGCTTATATATAAAATAATTTATATAAAAAGCCAACCTTCCCACTTTATGTTGATAATACTGAGCAAAAACCTATTGAAAATAATGAATAGAATATCTAAATCCATTACAAGATAGAGGTAAATTATCTAAAAATTGCGTTCAAAAATGCAGAGCCCAGGACTAAATCTGAGTACAATAAATGTTATTAACAGATTCTGGACCTAAATGCAAATTCAAAGCATGGAAATGGCTGAATTGTAGCACTTAACAAAAGTATGAAAAGAATAGAAATAAAAAATAAAAAAGAGAGTTTACAAACGACCATAACTTTAGTGACACCAGAGTTATATATGAATTTAAAAATAATAATAAGTAATTTTATCTAATCTTAGAATATGGAGGTAACTTAACTAGGAAAAATGATAAATTTATTCTAATAAACTATTATTATTCTAAGGAATTTTAATCCTTACTGTTTAGAATTTTTTTATTCAAAATAACTAAATTGGGTATTTCTGAATTAGTAAAATGTTTATAGTTTTTTATTTTTTCTGAATTTTTTGAAACTAGAAATTTATTGCGTTGTATATATATATATACTAACGGACCCGACAGACGTTCTCCTATACACACATCTTAAATTCAAAAATGCCAAATTTTTATGATAAGATTTAACAATCTGAACCGTTTTGATGAAAATTTGTATTAAAAAGTTATTACAATATCTAACGTCATTACATATACGGTTATCACAATTGGATCAATCGATAATATCCAAAAATAGTTTGAAATAATAAAATAAAATATAAGCAACGTTAAACCGAATTACATTGATTTTTTTAAGCTGAAAAAGAAACGACACAATCAAATCAGCCGTTTAGGAGGAGTTTTGTCACATTCATACGCACACCGAAGATTTTTATATATAAAGATATACCGTATCGTGGCTTTTCTTGGCTCGCATTAGCAGAATAAATAGCACACGGGGTAAGACAATTATGCGTTTTAAGGTTTTTAATTAATATCTTTTTAACAAATTGCGATATCGGACCGAATTGTGAATCTAAACCATTCTCCAATCCACTGGAACAGACACAAAAAATTTCATCAAAATCGGTCCACCCGTTTAGGAGTTTAGTCACATACACACACAGAGATTTTTATATATAAAGATATATATATATATATTCAGAATAACTTTAAAGAAGTTAAAAACCTTATTTTAGAAACTATCAATGTTGTTACTCAAAGAAAAAGTGATTCATGGAACAGGAGATTCTGCAGAAGATTTTGTTTTTGAATATTTAGTGTTATTTAGTATTTTTTTTATAAAAAGGAAGCATAATATGCCGTCATTATTTCACTGTGCCTTAACTCAAAGCAAAGGGCAGATGGCTTCACATCAATCAAGCACTGGGGGCACGTGCTTGATTATGACTGTCCACTTTCCTGTGAACACAATTTCAAGGGGGAAAAAAGAATCGAGTAAACTTTCCTTCTACCCAACTAACTTCAGCACTCCTTCCTGTTTGGACAGTAGCAAAGTCTTAACCTTGAAATTAATATTTTCCCTCTAGAATAGGGAAATTCGAATCACGTGTGCTATTTACGTACACGGGGCCAACCTCCTTATCCTCAGACGAATCGCACTTATCTCTTATAAACGGTTTGAGGAAATACATCGTGTAGCTGTCGTCATTGAAAATCATTCCGTCACAAGCATGAATACATTATCCACTCTATTCATTTATTCAAAAAGTTGAAGAAAAATTCCACGTACTCATACCTTTCTTGAATTGGTACATACTGATTAACAAACATGAAATATCAAAATAATGAATTATTAAAAAAAAAAAAAGGCATGTAAAGAAAATAATTTATTTCCTTTATTAAAAATAAGTTTTATGCAAAAACAGTATATAACACAAGTAATATATATAAAAAAAAATTTTGAAGCCAATTCCTACTTAGGTCAACAAAGAAAAATTTTATTTTAGTTACTTTTTAATTAATTAATTACAGTTAATATAAATATGTATATACATATGACAGAATCACAATATTAAATGGCAAAATAGAAAGCAATTTTCCATTTTCCTTTATATACAGTGGGTGATCGGTTAACGAACACTTTCAAGAAAGATTTTTGTGTTCGGATGACGAACACATATTCGGATAATGAACAAAACGAATTCTAACGAACACTTCTCGGCTCTGAAAAAAATTAATATTAAACATTTGTTATCATTTTGCATACAAAATAAGATCACTGAAAGGAGAAATGTTTAAAGCATGCTTAGTATTGATAATTACTAAATGAAACTTGAATTAACAATGAGGTCATTTAATAATTATTATTATGACTAAAATCAATACACACTTGAATACTTGAATTTCAATATGAATATCAATATTTTCTGACAGCTGATAAGTTATGGGCGAGTGGATTTGCTGACATGGCAAATAAATTAAGTGATTCTTAATTTTTTCAAACAGTGCAGACTATAAAATATAAAGGTGCCGATGACGCACTTCCGCCGTAAAAATACGTGAAACATGAGAAACGGACTATAAAAAAATCGTTTTTCATCTCTCCGGAATTATGTTGCTTACCAATTAAACTTCAAAGTTCTATTGAAAAAAAATTTCAATAGAATATTCATACAATTTAGATCATCAGTTTCGGTTTTTTTTTATTTCATTTTTTAGGGTCTCCAGAACGAATTAATCGATTTCACATAGAAGTCTATGGTGAATCGATGATCGGTTAACGAACAATTCGGATAGCGAACATAGTCTTGGAACGGATTATGTTCGTTAACCGATCACCCACTGTATAGGGGTGTTGGACTATTAGTTTTGTTTTTATAACTATTTATTCATTAATTAAATTTAATTATTCCAATAAAATAATGTAGTAAAAAGAAATCTCATTCTCAGAAATTAGGCCATCCCAGATGGGATTCGAGTCCACGACTTTCGGATTAGAAGTCCAACGCCCTACCCATTGCGCTGCAGGGATGTAACGAGAGGTTTTCCTTTATATATATGGTGTTGGACTATTATTTTTGTTTGTTATTCATTATTCATTAATTAATTAATTAATATTTGTAAAAACTGTATTAACATCAAGTGTCATCCACTAT
Source organism: Trichonephila inaurata madagascariensis (assembly GCA_019973955.1). Lineage (NCBI taxonomy): Eukaryota > Metazoa > Arthropoda > Arachnida > Araneae > Nephilidae > Trichonephila > Trichonephila inaurata. The sequence goes on from BMAV01002633.1 coordinate 212,498, forward strand.
AAGTTTTAAAAAAAAACGTATTTGCACTTGAGTGGATGATAAAGTATTTTATCAACAATTAAAAATTTGAGCAAGATACATATTTATATATATATATATATATATATAGGAAGAGTGAGAACTGCGAACTAATAGTAGGAATTAAAAAATGGCAAAAATGAATTTTTAGGTTGGAAATATTTTTCTGATATTAAAAATTTCGTATAGTATCAACTTAACTACTAACGTTAACTATCAACTTCAACATTTTCTTGAATTTATAAATATACATTTAATGTATAATTTTTTTTTATTTAAAAGACCCATATACGAATGATAGTATTTTTGACAGCAATAAAATGGATAAGAAAGGAGTGAAAAAATTGCTATTTGCTTTCTTTGTCTCCCTGTTAGTGGAAGTATTTTGTGAATTTAAAAGAATTTTCTTGAATTTTTTTTATTAATGACGAATTCATTTCGTTACATACATATTAATTTTTTTAAAGAAATCATTTTACTTAATTTATATTTAGTTTGCCTTATCAATTTTTTTAATATATAGCTTACATTTCTTTTTATCAAGGACTCGTTAATGTGTTTTAATATAATCTAAAGGAAAACCAGTAATATAAAAAAATAAAATTAAGTCAATTCCTACTTAGATCAACAAAGAAAATTTTTATTTTAGCTACTTTTTATCAAATAGTTACAATTAATATAAATATGTATATACATAGGACAGAATCACAACATTAAGTGGTAATTAATTTTTATTAATTATCATTAAAGTATCGTATTGTGTGTCCTTCAAAACAATCGTGTACATAAAATTTCAGTTCAACTGAATGCTTTAAAAAGGGAAAAAAAAAAACCTTTTCAAGTTTTGACACAAGTCGCCAAAAGGGTCGCTAAGTCGCCGAAAATGATGCCAACGTGGCTGTATTTGTAATTCTTAAAATAATTAGTTTTAATCAATTAATTTTTATTAATTTTAATTAAATTATATTGTATTGTCATCCAAAATAATCACGTATATAAAATTTCAGCTGAATTGAGCCCTTTAAAATGTATTTTACTAACGATTAAAAATTCCATCAAGATAAATAAATAAGTAAATATATAGAGAGTGTGAGCTAATAGTAGGAATTGAAAAAAAAAGTGCTGGAAAGTTTTCTTAATTTAAAAATGTAAGATTCAATAAAATACTTGATATTATGAAACTTATGCACTTTAAAATTTTAGTTTAAATATTGTACATTCTTGTGAGATCAAGCAAAGTTTAACTAGGTAACATACATGTGGCATATTTGCGATGTATCCTATCCCCACAGCTGTCATTAACCTTCTTGGGAGAAACCTCTTAACTATTGTATGATTATAAAATTACTCTCCGCGGAGTAACCACGGTCTATGCAAATGTGAGTGGCTATTTAAAGTTAAGCGAAGAGAGGGGGGGGGGTTCGATGGTCCCTGAAGTAAAAGCTACAATAATAGAAACCATCAGAGTTTCAGTAAGGAGAGAGCCGAGATCTATGAGGAAAAAGATCACCAAGTACTGCGGAATTAATAATTAAAGTTATAAGTACTTTAGGAATAATTATTAATATTTAGGTTAATAATATTAAGTTGACCTTTCGCTGCGTTTAAACGATCTTTTGATAGTTATTTGAAAGTCAAATGAAAGTGTTGATTTTTTTTAAATGTCTGTTAGTTCTGTGCATTCAAACTCACAAGCGACCGCAGGGTCGCGACATACCAATCAGGAAAATAGAAAATTAGTTAATACCCTAATTAAATAAAGTTGAAAAAAATAGGAAAATTAATGAGCGAAGCTTGGCCAAATACTGTGTTTTCATACATATTTTATTTGACCGAATTAGTTCAATTATATATAAAAAAGCAAATGTTGTTTAATTTACGCAAATTTATCATGCACATCTCATTTACCATGCTCAAACTCAGTAGCGCAACAACCCATGAAGGTCAATACCTACTGTGCCCATCTCAGTATACTTGACCATTGGCCGCTGAGGTTCATAAGCAGATGTCCCGATCAGGTGGTTAGTCTGAAGCGAAACCCCCAGTGTTTAGTCCCCAAGCAAGCTTGGCACTCATTTATCGACCCAATGAAGGGATGAAAGGCTGAGTCGACCTTGCCCAGCCCGCGGATAGAAACCTGAACCTGTGGTGTGGAAGCGCGATACGCTACCACTCGGCCGCTGGGTCTCAATCATACACATAATAACAATAAACGTAATAAAATAAATGTTAATTTTAATAGTTATAATTGCCTTTAATTTAGAAAATCAGATAATCAGAAGCGTTGTACGAAATAATAATTATTAATGTAGCTAAACTGTTCTTCATAATATGCAGATATGTTTCTATTAGATCGTTTTAGGGCTATAATGGTTAATTTCATGATTCAAGCTTATTTAAAATTTGTACCTAATGACTTAGGAGGTATATCAAGCTAGGATGCGATCAAAGCTGCTCATTATTGATAAGGTGTCAGTAATTGGATCGTTGCAGAAAATCTCCTTTAGATGAAAATAATGAAAATCTTTTTAAGTAAAAAGGGTTTTATAATAATAACTGAAACTTAATGAGCTTCATTTTCATTCATAATTGTATCTTAGCTTTTCATCATATACCAGATGCAATATAATGTTTTTTATAAATTGTAAAGTTTTTTCGATTTATTTTTATGTGGATTTACATTACATCCAGGATAATAATAATAATAAAAAAAACAAAAACAAACAAACAAAAAAAAAACAGCTTTATTTTTGCCAGTAAGTGAATATATTTAAATCTTTGTAAAATAAGATATTTTCCAATTTCTATGAATATCTTGTAAGCATTCCGAGAAAGAATTATACATTCTAGAGTAGAGAAAAGATTAATTAAACAGTTATTTTTGATTATAATTATTTGTGTTTTAAGTACATAAAATGATTTAGCTTATATAGTCAATACTTCTTTAAGAATAATAATAAAACCTCACAAATCTGAAATATGTTATAAAAAATATTAATGAAAAAAAGTTAAATAATACTGGACAAAAAGTGATTAAATTATTATTTAACATATTTTCATATTACTTCTTGACAGATGTTCTCTTTTACACACACAATTGTTTTTTTAATCTATTAATCTTTCATTAACTGTGTTATTTATCCTTAACTATTTTGGCATGTATAATACTTTTGATTCCATTCCATTAGTTAGTCACATAAGACTAAAAGTCAAGTATCAGTTTTTGAGAAATGGTTCGTCGAACTCAAAATTTTTGTCAAAATTTTTATTTTTTGAAACTTTCAGTAAAACGTATATAACTGGTTTAATAAGTTAGTCATTTTTGTATTCAGCCTGTTTACGTTTTACATTTTGATGTAAAGGGAAAATCATTGTACAACAACTGCTCAAAAAGTAAGTGGGAGATACGGGTCATTAATACCGTTTTTTACAGAAATAACTGTGGTTTTTTTATAATTAATTTATGGAAATCAGTTCAATGTAAATAAAAATCGCATTCGATAAACAAAAGTATATAACTTGATATAAAAATATGTATAATTTGTTGATTTTCGACTACATTATCTGGGCAGTTTTTAGAAAAAGTTGGAAAAGTACTAAAGTCACTCAAATATGCAAGAAATTTGAACATATAGAACAAAATTGTGAAAAAATGAATAAAACTGAAGTTTGAAAAAATTTCTTATAGCATAAAAATATTGAAGTTTATAGGTGAAATAATTTATATTCTGAGATAAAGGATGATCTTTTATCTTGTTCTTTTTCTTTTTAAATCACACACAATGCTCACTATATTTTTAAAGACATTCCAATATATACTAATTATAATTTTAAATAGCACTTCTTCCTTTGCACATTTTTTTACTTAAACAGTATAAAATAAAGATTTTAGGTTCTCAAATCAAAGTGTATATATATATATATATATATAGAAGGATTGTTTTATTGAAACCTTTTGCTATCCACATAATTAAGGAAAATCTTTAGAGGTCCTGCTTAAAATTCCTTATTAATTTTTATTCAGAATTATAAATATTTTAATTTTCTATTAACTGCAAGATTTTTTTTTCAGACTCAAAAAACGTTTAACATTGGTAATGCATTAACCCATCAAGAAAATTTGTAATTGGAGATTTTATTATTCAGATAACATATCGAAATAAGCTTCCATTTTTCTTTATAGATTACTGACCCCTCTTCCTTTTATCCGATTTAAAGTTTTTTTAAATTATTTTTTAAACTTTGTCAAGCGTCTGATAAATCAAGTTTTTTGGTATTGGATTTGTATGTGTGTGTGTATGTGTGTGACACGAAATTTTTCCTTTGCCAATTTGATAATAATTATTTTAGATTCAGAGCTTAAATTTGATTTTGATTTCATTTTGTAAGGAGAAGTACTTTTTGAACACCTTCAAGTATTATATTAACAAATTAAGAGGCGGTTGAGAGGGCCCCCCAACACTTTTTATAATTTTATATAGAAAGGGAAAAGACTGAAGACATGATACAAAATAATCTAAGTAGTGCAAAGAAAATTAGTAAAAATAAAATCAGCATAAAAACGGCAAGGCAAAGCTTCAATATCAAGGATGACAAAGTCAAAATTGAAAAGTCTTCCGTTCTACATATATCGAAATACTGTTTATTTAACAGAAATGACATTCCTTATGAACTTCAAGGGTTTTAGTTCTAGAAGTTCTAAGACCTGGGATAAGACCTAAGACTATTTTTTTCTAAGACCTGGGATACCTCGAATAAATTATTTCAAAACATAAGAGCATTGTCCACGCACATTGCAGTAATATATTGCACTTGCATATTGCACTTCGTAAAAAAGGGGGTCAGCGTTATACAGCGAATACACCTAAAAATCAAAAAATCCAACTTGAAAGTAAAGAAGATGAATGTTATACATCGACACGTTATATACGCTGGATTTTAAGGGACATGCCTCACAATTTAAAGAAACAATGAGCAATCAAAAATTAAAATTTGCTTCGCCTCCAGTTAGTTAACGCATTTTTCTGATTGCAATGAAATACCATTGACGAATGCTTTTGGGACATTCCAAAATACACACCTTAGAAATATTTACAATTACACTGCACTGAAGATTTGAAGGAGTTATTTAAAGTTTAAGCAGTTATTAAGGCAAGTTAATCGGTCAAGCGACCTGGACATTGTTCTGTGATAGCATTTAATGTGTTTATTTTTCCGAGGATCTTTGGAAGAGTGTTTTCTTATTCCAATTATAAATTTCTTTTGCAACAAAAAGTTTTTTATCTTCAATATTTCAGTGTTAGCATGCATCCGTAAATTTTGCACTTCAAAGTATTCTTAGCCAATGAAACAGATTTTTCCTTCAACTTGATGTCTGGCTTGAAAGGTTTTATGGATGCAATTACAATTACAGTTAAAGAGGTCTTGAACTGCTTTTCTTTTCTTCGAAAAGTAGATATAATAATGATAAGAAAAAAAGAAAAAGTCGGTGAACTATTTAGCAAAGCAATAAAATCTAATAAGGTATGGGGAGTTAGAATGAGTATGTATATGAGTTATATTTTTTGCAGACTGAATATGATCATGATAGAATTTTTCTTAATGTTATATATGATTTGATAGGGTCAAAAAATATGTCTAGAATTGGAGGATTTTTTCTGATTAGAAATAATATTCATAATATATCATAAGCTCAGAAAAATAATTTCTGCTATTAAATCACAATTTTTGCCACAATAAAGTTTTGTTAGAGATAAATAAATACATAGGTTAAAATATCTACCAAACGTATTTAAGTAATTTCAAACCTCCTCAGAAATATAATGAGTACAGAATTTGTACTTTTCTCTGATTGATGAAAATTAAGTGGTACGAGATGATTATGAGAGATATATTAATCCATTTTCACACATCTTATTTCTTATTTTTGACATATGACATAAAGTTAAGAATTAATTCAGAAAGAAATATATATGAAGTTTTATGCTACTGGTCATTATATAATTTTTAATATTTGATTAATATACGAAACATAACAAATACAAAAGTAGACAGTTATTTTAATATTATTGTCTTTTAAAAGCTTTATTTGTATGGTGATAAAGCTAGTTTACTTTCGAAGCAGAGAAGATCAAGATAATAAAGCATGTATCTCAGAATGCGAGAAAAATTACAATCTTAAAATTATCTTGTACTATTCAAACAATTATGAACAAAGCTAAAAAAATAGTTCGTCTTATATCCAATGTTTGGCTGGTTTAGTTTTAAGCAGTTTTCTTTATGTAAACGATTCTTAGATTGCACTAATAACAGCTGTTAAGTAACTTGAGAAACTTAGGGTCGTGTGAGAAGTCATGCAAAACTTAAAACGCTCATTTAATGTCACAGTTATGAAATAAAGCATTTCAAAATGTACGTTTCTTTTCAAATCTTATAAAGAGTTAAAATACATAATTTTTTTCCCTTGAACAATTTTTTTCAAGCATCTAAAAGAATAAATATTCCTAAAAAAATGTTAAAAAAAAACTTATTTTCTTAAATCATAATTCTTTAAACCATAATACTTTGAAACATATCGAATTATTCTGGCACCCTTTAATTTTTTTTTCTTTTTCTTAATATTTGAATTGAGTGTCTGAATTTACTCATATATTAATTTCTCGGTACTCACAATAAATGAATCCTTTCAATATTCCCTGCTTATGAAAATATTATAAACAGATTAAAAGTTCTCTTTAACCATCCACAGTGACCAGATCAATTAAAAAATATTACAGTGGAATTGAAATTATATTTTTGAAGCTAAAAAATAGCTCTGCGTAGAATAGTAAGCATTAGGACTGTATCAGTAACGTACACAAGTTAGCTATGGAGGAAGGGGGGGGGGGGGATTCCCCCATAGACCAACAAATTTTTAATTTTTACAATAGAGAATACTCCTTGTGCTTTCATCTAATTGATTTTAAGAATGTAAACCCCTTCCCACATAAGAAAGGTCTTTTTACTCCACTGGACTGTATCAACTATTTGAGAGCTCAAAATTGCAATATATTTGTTTAGTGTCATGTATGTGTATAAAGCGTCTTCTAGTGCTTATAGCAGTGCTTCTCAAAGTTTCGATCCCTGCCACCCAATTTTCAGCCATAGTTCTCTTCGCGCCCCTCTCCCCCATCCAAACAATAACAATGTATTGAATTCAATAATAATAATGTACTACGACGTAAATCTACAATACGAATTTAATTACAAACCGTACAAATTATCAAGATCAGTATTACATTTTTTATATCATTTTATATATGACAAGCCCTTGGAGTCACTGGTAATTGTTAAACTTGTTCTTAGCTTGGTATTATTAAATTAATTTACCAAATACTGTGTGCTGTACTGATACATTTATAAATATATTATATCGTTGTAAATGAGTATTTTATTTTTTATTATGTCTGAATATATTTTGTTTTGTTTCCTTTCAATAAATTAATATTTTTAAATAATGGTTTCTTTTTGACATGCTCGTGCCCCCTTCGATGGTTTATTACGCCTTCCTAGGGGGGGCGCCCCACAGTTTGAGAAACGCTGGCTTATAGTGTTTCAGTATATCCCTAGAGTCCAACGAGGGAGGTGTCAAGTACAGAGTAATAAGCAAATATTGACCACTAGAGCAGTACTTCTCAACCTTTTTATCGCCGTTGACCTGTCAAGGTTTGATAATTTTACTGCGAGCCGCTACGGATGTGTGTGTGACTGTGTATATTTTAGATTGTTTTGATTTAACAGTTTTAATTTAATTGTATTTAAACGTGCCCTGTGAATAAAATATAGTTCACCAAAAATAAATATAAAGTGATTTATATATATAACGTGGAATAAAAAGAGATTTCAATGGAAAGTCGCACAAACCCGAAAGAAATACACCGCAGTAAATAAAATGGAAATAATTTAATGTTCCTTGTGCGGATCGGTACTATTTGATCCACGGACTGGTACGCGCCCTGGGGGTCGGGGATCACTGCACTAGAGTATTTCAGTGTTTGCATTTTATGAGTGCATATTGCAGTGTGAAAACCACTGAGCTACCAAAACCTCTATCTTATTATATATTCACACTATCTAAGGAAAATATTCAGTAAAAAAAATAACGAGATGCCTGATTGGTCGTGGTTTTTTGATGTTAATCACCCTAATAAATAATACAAGTCTGGGCTGTGGTGTAGCGTACACCCCCCACATCGCGGAGGAGGCCCAAGATTCTAGGGGATCCAAAGCCTGACTCAAGCCAAGTACGCACCTCTTGTAAGGTCTGGCTTGGGATCCCAAAGCCTGACTTAGCAGGGGGTCCCTGATATACTTCGTTATGCTGCTGAGTCTGGGTAAGATCTAAAATACTTAAAATTAATTTTTCAGTTTATTATTCTGTTCAAATTAGATGTACAAATTCTCGATTCATCTAAGGATAAATTAAGCAACTTTTGTCTCATTAAAAAATAGAAGAAACATTCAATATTTTCCTTTTTCTCTGAAATATAAAATCTAGTGTTTCGAAACCTTAAAGCTTTCTTTCAGTTCGAGTACAAGACAGCACGCTTCATCTAATACAAATCAAAACAATTCACCGTAGCATTGGAATGTCATTTTTGAGATTCAGTATCATTGTAAGACTTGCTGTTTCTTTCCATTCCTTTTTATCCTGCCCTCTTTCAAGACACAAGTAGTTTTCCTCTAACCTAACCAAAAGTCGTTAGAACCAATGAGATATTATTTCAATGTGACAGAAAAAAAGTAGCCTTGCACATAATAAAAGCGATATCATGCTGATTGATCTTTTTAAAGCAACAACAGTAAACAGAGTCTTGTGATCAATTTTACACGACTTGACACATGAGTCAACATTTCCTTTCCTTAACGATATTGGTTTGGAAAAAGACGAGCACTTCCTTCCTTTCGCCATTGAAATCCACATACACCAAGCATGCGGAAAAATTAAGAAGGCCATTCCAACTACTCAGTATGACGGGCGGCAGCGGAAAAGACGCAACGTCACGTGACTTATTTTAAATCACGTGACGAGAGGCACACTTTCGATTATGACCTACATTTTTCGTCGTTGTAGGTTGTTACGCTCTTGGAAGTCGGATCGTCGCTCGTTTAGTGTGTTTAAGTAGGTAATGATGACCTGGATAGCAGAAGCAAGTATGCATTGACGAGAAATCGAAAGTCCCTTTCCCCAGTTTGAAAGTGAAAGTGTGTGAAAAACGTGGTTCCTTTCTTTCCAGCCACTTGCTGGTGTACTGGGGCAACAAAAGCTGTAAACGACAATACAATGTCTCTCAGTCTGTTAAAACATTTCGTTGAAAAGGAAATATTAATTAACAGCAACAATGCGATGAATAATCCGAATAAAACAATTGTATCCATTCGCAGCTCTTAAAAACTTCTCATTATAGAAGTAAATACGGTATTAAGCGAAAATATGTTTATCAACTGAAACAATCTATGCTACATAATTAAGTTTACTAGTCAAAACTAATAAGTAACCTCACTGTATTAGAAGTAAAGTATGGAATGAAGAACGTAGGCAAACTCTTATAGTTTTTAAAACGAAGTATGAAAAATAAAATGTGAAAATGTACTTAAATTATTACTCCCTCTTGAATATATTAATTATATTAACTTTATATTAATGGTAAAATGTTCAACATTTTATTTTTATTTTACTTACATCATCACATCTTAAAAATATTGTCGGGGGGGGGGAGTTTAAATCAAAAAGATATATATGAGTATGGAAGTTGAATTTCTCTAATGAATATTCTTTCGTTCCTCAAACAGATTCGAATATTTTTAGAGTTATATCCACAGACTTAAAAGTGCATTAATATGTGCGTTTTTAAAGTTCATTTATTTGTAATTTTTTTTTCTTCTTCTTCAATGGCTAGACAGCCCTTGGTGGGCCCTGGCCTTCTCCAGAAGTCTTTTCCGGGCATCCCTACTTTTAGCAACATCTTTCCAATTTTTGACATTTAAAATTTTTAGGTTCTTCTCAACACAGTCAATCCATCTTAACGGGGGTCTTCCCCGAGGTCTATTTCCCATGGACTTTGCCAGAAAGATTTTCTTGCCGCAACGATTTTCATTCATTCTAGCCAGATGACCAGCCCAATTAAGTCTGTATTTTTTATTATTGACTTTCGATTATTTGAATGGAAATTTTGAGTACGCATGCATTTCAGTAGAAAAAAAAGTTCACTTAAAATAATTGATTTTGCTCAAGATTATAAACCTTTGCGATATAATCGTTTAATTTTTGGATTCAGAAAAAAGGCCTTTCAATTAGTAATTTTAAATGATAGTTTTTACTTTGAAATTTAATTTAGATATTTATTTGAATAATGAAATCGTTTGAAACTTAAAAATATAAATACACTGAAAAATGAATAAACTAAAATAAATTACTTCTGTGCAAAAAATAATTTAAGCGAGTGTATTTTCACATCGAGGCAGATTTTGATAAGTCTTAAGCATTCATGCAAATCAAACATGAATCTTTTGCATAAATAGAGTATAAATCTCATAGTTTTTATTTACTCTTAAGAGTATATATCAAATTTTAAAAATACTGTAAGTTACTTAAAAGCTAACGTGATTCTTTTTTAAAATTTCACACACACACACACAAATATCTAGGCCCTTTTTTTCTTGACTATAACTATAAATATAAACTTTCTTATAGCTAACTATAAATATTGCCACTTGATCAAAAAGGTAATTTTGCTGAAAAACTGCATTTACTAACTGTAAATAGATATCAAATCGATAAAAAGATATGGAAGCAGAGATTTCTGTATAACTATTACTGTCTCTGAACTATTTATAAATATTCACATTTAAGATAATTATTCTTCGCCTAAAACTATTAGAATAACGTCTATATGTGTACCATATACATAAGAATATTAAATAAATAAGTTTTTGTTGAGCACTTTTTTTTTTGGTAAATCGACAAAGGAGTTCAAGAAATTTACAGTCGGTATTTATACATATTGCATAAAAATACCGATCAGCGTCTATTTTTAGTAGGAATAAATATTAGTTAAGGTATCCGACTACTTGCGACAACTTTTTTTTGAAAAAATGGAGATATGGGGATTTTTTTGTGATTTTTAGATTTATTTAGTATATTTTAAGGGAAAATGGTAAAATTGAAAACAGAAAAAAATTTTATTATTATTAAAAGGAGAAAAAACTGGTGAAAATGTACAAAAAATTACATTAACGGGGCCCGCTCTGTACAAAAATTTTTTGAATAAATTCTCAATTTTTCACTTTTAATGTGTTACTTAGTTATTCATGTTTGAAATGACCTTCAGATAATAGATATTTTAATTTTTCCAAAAACTAGAGCACTCTATTTTAGTCACTATATGAAATTGCTTAAATAAAAGTGATTATATTCACATAAAGGACAGTAAATTTTGAAATAAAACAGTGATTGATAAATCTGAAGGACAAAACAATTCTACTGCTATACAAAACATTCGCAAAAAATTTCAGCAAATTATTTTTAAAACTTTTTGAACAATCACTGTCCCCGTTTGAGTTTTTTTTTAAAAAAACACATTTCGAGTAAAATGCATTTTAAAGTTTGTCATCTTGTGTAAAGTTATGACATCTTCTTTTATTAAAACACTTGTAGTTTTTGTTCTAGTGAATGGAAAATAAAAAGCTTGGTATTTTTACTAAGCTAATAAGATGGTCTATAAAATAAATTCATAAAAAATTTTGTCAATTTTTGAAAAAAAATCATGATTTTAGGGTAGTCGGATACCTTAATGTTTTTACTAAACAAAATACAAGAAATCGACATCTATTTGTAACACAGGATGCGGATTGACATCTATTTTCAATACATGTTAATAAATTTACGTTATAAGAACATTTTATCTACATGACTAATTAGTTGAATGTAAGTGCTAAGTATTGAAACATTTAACGAATTCCAACACGAATTTCAAAACCAGTTTCAGGTTACTCAAAAAGAAAAAGATTTCCATCCTCCAAGGGCCTTCAGGGTCACTTTGCAACCAGGAAGCATAGTGATAAACTCGACTTTTCCCACTCGATTTCATTTCTTTTGCAATTGGATGCTTTGGGTATTTCTCATGTAGAGTTATTGACATTTCACAAACAAGGTTGTGTATCTACCAGAAAGGTAAACACCAATAAAGTGAAAATAAATTCTAATTAGAAATAATTTTGTTATCCAGAAAACTTTGCAAAATTTCAGTAAAGTATGTCATGGACCAATGTTGTAAAAATAAATGTCTTCGTGTCATTTGAAGACAGAGGTTTTACAAATGTATAAAATTAAATAAATTAAGATTTTTATACCAGGAAACAGTTTTATATATAATTTCTAACAATATATATTCTCATTGAAAGATAATAAAAGATTTGGACGCTTCGGATTTCAATAGATAATTAAAAATTTTGATATGGAAAAGATGGATGTTTTTTAAATATAGCAAGCAAAGAATTTCTTTTAAAGGGGGTTAGGTCCACTGGCGTAACGGAGAATATTATGGCCCCCCTGCAAAGTCTAGCTTGGGGTCTGGGACCCCAAGCTAGATTTTTAAAAATGATTGCAAAACCATTAGGTTAGATTTCCCAACTTTCCTTTCTCGGTTTGTATTACTAAGCAAAATCCTATGGAATCTAATGGGTATATATTCTGAATCCATTTTTAATAGAAAGGTTACGTACTAATAAAAGTATTCGAAAATGCTTAGATCACTGCTTGAATTAAAGAACAATAAACAAGTTATTGCCGTATTCAGTGACCTAAATACAAGTTCAGAGCTTGGAATAGAAGTGCCTTGTTGATAAAAATTTGTTAGTGATAAAAATTACTAAAGAAATGATTAACTAAAATATGACATAAAATTAAAATTATATCAATAATATTAAGAATACATTTTTTTTATAGTTTTCTCTCTCTCTCTTTCTCTCTTTGCATATATATACAACTCATACGTGTCTCATATTATATATGAATAGTATGCAAATATATATATATATATATATATAAAGGTATCAACAAAAAAAATCATTTAATTAATACCATTTTAAGAGATACGCGAATTAAGTGACACAGGACAATTTGAAACAAAACTGGACAGATTGATTTTTTGAAATGGTCAAATAACTTTACTTGTTGCTAAGAGATATTAAAAAAAAGTCGTTCTTCTATGCGACGAGACAAAATATATTATGAAACTATTTCAAAGTTTAAAAGTCACATCCAGCTAAAAATTGTAAGAAAGAGAATATTTTGTTATTTTTACAAGAATAAAGAGAATTCAGGACTGATGCTGTGGAATATGGATTTTGATTTTGTTATAGAGAGTTCTAAAAATAATGATCCATTTCCATGAAAACACTAATGCACAAGGGCGTAGACATTGCCGTATCAATGATACGGGGACCCCAAAATGTGCAAGCAAAATATCGTAAAAAGTTAAGGGACCCCAAAAAATTAGCCTCCAACGAATTTTGATACGGGGCCCACTCAGGACTAGCTACGCCAGTGCTAATACATTGATTTCTTTCACAGGTGTTTGAAGAAATGCTCTCCTTAAAAGAAGGAATAGTCATCGTTTCCTAGAAACTGGGTGGTATAACATATGAAAAAGGGCTTCAGCCATCAAGAAGGGCCAATATCAGGCTATTTGTGAACAAATTTAGGTAAAGTCTCTTGACGGTATCGTCAGATGTTGATGCTCATCTAGGACATTTTTCATCCGCCACGCTACCAGTTCGTCTTAATTTGTTCACAAGTAGCTTGATATTGGCCCTTGTTGGTGGTTGTTTTCCGTATTTTCGCTGGTACAACTAACACACTTCTTCATATGTTTTACCATCCAGTTTCCAGGAAACGATGGCTAATTTTTCTTCTAAGGAAAGCATTTAAGAAATCAATACATTAATGTTTTCATGGAAAATGATCGTTAGTTTTGGAACACCCACGATGCTAGTGGAAATGAAAAACTGTTGTAAAGCATATTTTAAACTAATGATACATATAATCAATGTAATCAGTTTAATTATATAATATTTTTGCAATATTAATATTTAAAATAGCTACTATCATAAAAATTTATATTACGTAATGCATATCAGCGGTGTCAAACTCAAAGGCTAACTCGGGCAAGCAAACAAGGTTTAACTTAAGGTGGGCTGCTAAAAAATAAATATTCTCAGAAACTTAGGTTTATTTCGAATAATACATTATCATAAACACGTAAAACTGGGTTGTCAAACTCAAAGACACACTTCGACTAAACAAACAAAGCTTAACTAAAGGTGGGCCGCAAAAAAACTCAATATATTCACAGAAACTTAGGTTTATCTCTAACAATCCATTATAATAAACATGTAAAAGTACAAGAAAAATTAAATGTTCATGTCCTGACACTTGACCTCTCCTTTGTGCTTCTATTTCTCCAATTTCGAGGGGAAATTTATTTTATTTAATTATATATTATTGTATGCCGATATATTAGTCGGGCCGCGCAAAAATATTCGTTGTGGGCTGAATGCCGCACGAGAGTTTGACTCCCCTGATGTGTATGGACATTTAATACTTAAAATGCTATTCAAAGTTAAGTAATGTTTAATATATAAGTGTTTAAAATGATATGAGTCTGTCTCTAAATGCAAATGTACTCGATAATAAACACATTTTCAGTTATATTTTAGATATTAGGATTTTAACAGGAAAATTCCACTTGTGTTAAGTTCTGTGTATGTTTTTCATGGTTATACATTATTTGAAGTTTCTTTAATACATTTCAATAACAGAAGATGCTGAAACGATTAAATTATGTCCGGAATAGACTAATTGAAATTTTGAAAACTATCAAAAAAAATTATCTACTGTGGATTAATTAAATTACATAAAAAAATCTAACTCCCTAGAAATTCATCAAATATATTCAGATTTGAATTAAAAATTAAGAGAAAAAAAAACACGCCCATTTTACAATAAAAAAAAATTTTTGCTATTAAGTATAAACTTTAAAATCATAAGATTACTCCTTTTCACATATATATAAAAAACGAATCTAATAATTTGTTTTATAGTGATATGACGCTCTGAAAAACGAAATTAAGCATTGAAATTTGTATATTATTTGCAAACAAAATAGTTAAATACATTGCCAATACATGGTTTTAAATTTTAATCGTAGTTTCTATTGTTTGTGAATATTTATATTTAACGAATTATTCTGAAGTACTTTTAAAAAAATTTAGTCTTTTTGTAGTTTTTTTTTAATCTATTGACAGTTTTTTGATAGTTTCACCAAATTTTACTTTCAGCAATTTTTGGTGATAGAATGGTATTTTCTCTAATTGCTAAAATATATTTAACAATAAATTAAAGTCCTCGTATATGAAAAATATGATCACAATGCTGTTTCCTAAAAGTAGTTTAATCCAAAAATGTTTTAATTTTTATTTAAATAATGTAACATTTTTAAAGTAATTAAACACATGTGTGTGTACCCTAACAGAAAATCTTCACGCAATAAATATGTTGCAGATTCGAGAAAAATAAAAATTCATACTTAATTTTTTAATTTAAAATATGCACTAAAATGTTCGGAATTACTTTGGAATTTTTCAAATCTAAGACAAAATTTTTTCCAAATTTGCATCCCTATTAATACAACAAATTTATTAAAGATAAAAAAAAATTTACAAAATTCAAGATTTAAAAATATTTGTTTTCTATTATTTCCTAAGTTTTGAACCACTCATTATATTCATTTATAATATTAACAATTATTAAATATTGTAATACTTTTCACATTATATTACTTTAATAATATGTGGAATTTTTTAAAATAAACAACGATCAGGTAAAAATTTATAAGGCGCTTATTATCAAAGCTTATTATTGCACGTACTTCAAATATCATTATGAATTAGATATCAGCTAAATTTGATGGAATTCAGCAGCTCTTTTTTTATTCAAAATGTAATTTTCGCTGCACTGAAAAGATACTCTTTAATTTGAACAAGAAATTTTTTGAATAGTTTTTTGGGCAATAAAACCATAACAAAGTTAAAATTTTTAAAAAAAATTGCAATCGCTGTAATTGGCAAGATATTGTATAAATTTAATGTGCAACTTTTTTTGAAAATGATTCTATCTTTCATTAAATCATTTCTCATAATTTATGAATTCCACTAAATAAAAACATTAAATATATTCCGCTTCGCAATAATAGAGTTAGACTTTAATCACTATTAAAAATAATATAAAAGCTGTTAACTTTGAAAACTCCCTGACCGATATCCAACTATCACTTTTTTTCCTACAGACTGACATTAATTCACTTTATATATAAAAATATATAATTTTTCAACTTACCCAACATAAGGAAAGGAGCAGCCAAGTTAAGTCCAATGAATTCCAAACCACAGTACACAGTCAGCCCAAAAGCAGCTCCGACAGCCACCGCCGACGAAAAGCATCCAAGAACTCCAAGCCAGGGTTTGCTTTTTACCCAATCCAACATCATACACGTGGATACAGAAAAAGCAAGCATAATCACAACTGTCACACTGAACAAGGGCAAAACAGATATGGTGTTTTTCTCTAGTTCTGCTGACAAAGTCAGAGAAGTGTAGTATGCAATGTTGACATGTTCAAATTCACTCTCTTCCATTAACTGCAAGAAGGCTGCCTCCCAAACATTTGCCCTTTCTTGTTGCAACGGTCCTGTTTCTAGGAAATACAACAAACTAACAGCTCTTGCAGATTCTATCATATTGAATTCATCCGTTTTGACACCTCCTAGAAAAGCCGCACTGAAGAAAACTTTAAACGTCACTTCATTTATCATAAGGGGATAATCGATGGAATATTTCCCATTGGCCATATCATCCAAACGATCCTTAAATTCAAGAATGGTGTTCTCGAAACATTTTCTATTTTTCTTAGCGCACATATTTTTGTATTTCCACAACCGATGGTTATGCCATACTGTGATATTATTCACGAGCTTATCAATCTTCAATAAATCCCCGAAGACTTCTTTGTCGAAAATATTCTTCCCATTTTTGGCTTCTATGAACAATCTGGCAAAAGGACTGATTCGTGTCATTCTACCCACATCAAAGTCTTTGGACAGATTCATTGGAAATAGCGTTTCGATTGCCCATCTTTCCTGCTTGGCTGGGCCATCCGTGGGACTGAAGAGGTATTCAGGGTCTGCTTCGTATTTCATCCTCTGCATCCCAGTGGCAAGGAGAGCCGAGATCAGAATAGGAACTATGATGAAATAGCCCGGCTTCTTACCAACCATCCATCCCAAGTTGCGGAACATGTACGACACAAGACGGTCCACACAGTCGCACTTCATGGTGTGCTTGTGGGGTTTGTTAGGTTCTGGAGCTGAAAATAAATGAAAGGACATTGAGCGTAATTTGATACAAATCGGACAAAAATTCATTTTTCACTATATTTTCCAGCAATTGATCACATTTAAAAGTTCAAAAACAACCATATATATGACGTTCAGTATGATATGACAATGGTAGTGATAAAAGTTTATGATCATATTTCGAAAAATCTAATGCAATGTGACGTCTTAGTCTCGCAAAAGTCATCTTAAGTGTAACGAAGGGGATTTCGTTCTGTTGAATATCATTTCTAGATTCTCATTAGTATTCAGGCAACAAAATTATGTAGTGCGTGCAGGGTATGAAAATTGGTCAGATTAGACCAATGTAGCACGCAAAAATGCTTAATTTTGTCAAACTTGATGATACAGATTTGGCATAAGTGTGGTGACATTTCATGGTTATTTTTTATACTGTGTAATACTATAAAACGGTGTTTGGGCTCCAAAAAAATGCAAGAAATAAGTACCGTGTCCATAGAGGCAATTATTTCTCAAATAATAATAATAACCCTTTCATTACAAAGTTTACAATTATCATCAAACAATAAATTAAAATTGACTTTTGGTGCACATCAATGATTTCAGAATATGTTACACAATTAAATGGAAAAGGGTTTTAATAAATATGATTCCGCTTGTATAAAACATAAATAGCTTGATGACCTGCGAAATTAGTATTACAATTCTAAAATTAAAATAAAACATTTTTTTCCATAAAAAAAGTATGTATATGACTTGTATTTGTTTTACTTGCTTATCACCATTCTTAAATTGCTCTCACCCAATGATAAATATTATCTACTTAAAAATAGTACATTTAGAAAAACATTTTTCCGGTGACAAACAGTTAAAATAAAAATGAAATATTAATACATCTGGCGACAATCGCAGTAGATGTACAGCAAACAATTACGATTTCAAGGGCAAACTTCTTTTCAAAAAATAATTGGAGCACGCTCCCATCAAAATAAATTCAGCGAAACAAGCCTAAACCTTTTTCCCTATGAATGCCCTCCTTGTTTACATTCCTAAGATGTATGTTTCTAAGATATATCAATTACAACCTTGAAGAGTGTAGTACGGAAAAGCCTCTTGTAGCATTTGTTAAAGGTTTTATGAGCAGTGTAAGATATTGCGCATTAGGACTCCTGTTGTTTTTTGAACTGTACCTCCCATGGATTCCGTCGTTTAAGAATTCATCTGCATAATTTTATGACATAGTTCTGAATAGATAACTGGTATCTATAAATAACTTTTTGGATTAATACAATGTGATGAAAAGACTTTTTGCTGCAATATTAATTTTGAAGATGAACAAGATGTTGAAAGGGTGTTGAACGTGACAGAGTGCCGCAATAATTCTAGTCTTGCGTATTCTACTAGCATGAAAATAAATTCAGATAAGTTTAAAATGACACATTATAATATGTTTAGAAGTAAATACACAGCAAAGGATAGTTCAATACCTTGATATTAACACAAAAGCATTTTTTCACGTAATGACATAATAGTTATTTAATCTTTTAATGTTACAAATGTGATTTGAATTCGTTGGGAAAGAAATATGTACTTAATACCTACATAATACGTAAAGTTAGAGCGTATGTCGAATAAATTAATTTGTTAAAAAAATGCTTGGAATTAAATGATTTGTTAAAATGTAGAAAATTTAATTATTAAATTAATATCATAATTTTAATGCATTTATTATGCATATTAATAATTTAAATACATTTTATTTTAAAGTATATCCTTAGAATAGAACAGTTTTTCACAAGAAAAAATTAAAATAGCAATGAATGTATTTGTATCTTAAGAAAATCTTTGGAAAAATCAATTTAAAAATTTGAATGTATTAATAGTTTATGCTGCGAAAAATTCAATTTCTGAGTTATTTTTTTCCCAGATGCTATTCCACATAATGTCCTGTAAAAAAAGGGGAGGGGGGAGAAAATGGAAGGGAGAATACCCGTTAGATAATCTTTCATTTGCTTAAAATTATATATCTCTTCTTTTGTACTTGTTCATCAAAATGAGCAAGAAGTCAGAGTGGCTGAGCCCCGAACCGGTTTTAACTTAATATTTCTTCATATGATTCATGAAAAAGCCAACATGCCGAGTAGTGAGGGCACGTGCATTCAAGAACTTGATATTGCAACGTTATTGCTACACAGCATGCACAAACGAAATACTAACGTTTATGTAATAGAATTAATCAGAAGTTGGTCGGCCTATATATAAACCACAGAATGGAAAATAAAGCGATGAATTAAAATTTTATTTTTACTATAACAGTTTTTTTTATATATATTTCGCTTGTTTATTGCAAAATGATACAAAACTGATGTTCTATTTTTCATAAAGTAAACATATTTGCAATATTTTTTAAATGTGTTTAAAAATCCATTTTTAATTGAAACTTTTTTTTAAAAAAATTAATTTGGAAATTTGCTTTAGTTTTTTTTGTGCATTCTATACCAATTTTTAAATCTGTATTCTTTTTTTTTTCTTAGGTGTCATTTCAAAATTGTATTATTATATTTACTATGGGGTCTCATCTACAGAAAAACAAGGTTTCCATTTAGAAAAAAAAAAAAAAGCTAACATACTTTCAGCTACAGTGAGAGCTACATCGAGAAGTATTCATTTGGAACAAAATTCATTTGATATAAGTTAATCCATTTTTAATGTTGAAAAATTTTAGTTGGCATAAACATATATACTTTTGTTTACGTATTTTTTAATTTTCGAATTCAAATCTAATCAGATGAGATAGAGTGAGGAAAAAGTAGAAAGTCTCGGGGTATCTTTATCAAAATAATTGTTTAGTTTTTATTCTTCACTTTGTCGTTTAATAATGGACAGAAAAATAGTAGGATATGAAGACAACTGTTTAAAAAATTAATGAATGTCTTCCATTTTTAAGAAGATTTTTACTCCGTGTACAATTTTAATGAAGATGTAAACTGTAATGAGACAAATTATAAATATGTAACGTTTATATAAATAAGTTTTAAATCACAATATTATAAATTTAATACCATAATAAGGGAACTCATGCGACGAACATATACTTTATATAACACACAAAATTTCTCACATCGACAAACAATTTAAGAATCGCAAAAATACTGCAATGATTATTTAAAAAAGAGATGGCGTTTAAAAAATTTAAATTATTTATTCTTATTTCGCGAACAGACGACTACTATATATATATATATATATATATAATGGATTATAATTCAAACTTCTTCCAGCAATTAACTCTTTTGGGGGAAATTTTGAGACACGTGGTCATTTTATAAACTTCAGTTTTTTAACATCTCTCTCTCTCTATGCGTAATTATCAATTTTTTTTTAAATGTAACAACATTCCCATCGAATTTCCCAACTTAGCATCGGTCGAAAGTTACTCACACGTAACATCAACAAACGATTTGCCTCATATAAAAATTGCACTATTACCACACTTCAGCAAATCCAATGAATAATAAGTATTGCCATTGAAAAGGGAACTTATTAACAGGAGTTATGTCACATCCTCGACTGTTCTATTTTCCAACCTTGGGGAAAGAGAGGAATACAGACCACGGAACACCAGTTTTACTTTTTGACAAGAGTCTGAGCGGAATCACGCAGTTGTAAGAACCAAGGGGCGGAGTTATAGTACGCTCCAGGGATTTGACACACGAAACTTGGGTTTGACACCGTTTGAAAACAGGGCGCACGTTACGACTGTAAAATGCTTTTTCTACGTTTAATTTCGCCTTGTTCATTTCAAGAATTGTTAAAAGGATTTCTAAACTTATAATTTAAGATTACATTAGTAATAAATAAACATAAAGTGGATGGGTATTTTCCCACTTTCATAGAAATGGTATACCCAACTCTTTTTTTTTACACGGTAGATAAGTTTCTTAGAAAGCCGTACAAAAAAGATATGCGACATATGGTACATTTGGGATATGCTTCACATTTTTAAAAAAGTGTAAGATGAAAAAACTTTAAGTATTTTCCCAAAAAACTGTGCAAACAAAGTATGAAGCTGATGCTACATATTTAAAGAACAAAAACAATTCATTTTTGTTAAAAAAAAACAATTAAAATAGTGTTTCGCATGTTGTTAAAACCTTCACCACCAATTTCATTTGATAATTATAATTTTAGAACACTCAGCTGACTTTTGTACTCCGATACTTTCACATTTGACGCATGCTGGCAAAATTTTTTTCAAACATTTAAGGTCGATTGGCTCGACTGTTTGAAGACAAAAGAAGCATGTGTAATACAATCCATAATCCTTATTTTTCTCCATGCTTTCACAACAATCAAAGTTTGTTCTTCCATTGAGTCTAAAATGTATTTAAACGTGTGATTTATGTAGTGCGTTTTAAATATTGCTATAAGAACCTGATTATAGTGGAAATTTCTCCATTGAATTAAAAAAAAATTAATTTGAACAGGAACTTTCAGGACTTAATTGAAATTATTGCATCCTACTAATTATATACTTTGACACAAAATACAATTATACTGAAAAACGAAATGCTGTGTTCAAGTTGAAGAACAACAAAATAAAAAAAAAATGATTATAAAATTCGGGTATTCCCCGTAACTCCAGAATACAAAGTAAACAAGCCATGAAATAGACCAAGTCTTTAACACCACTATAGCCATAAACCGACTTTCTTCTGATTACAATGCCAAAATTAGAATTAAAAGAAAAAAGGGACTTTTGTGCAAGAACAAAGAATTCGAGTATAAAAGTATACAAGGTGGTCCCGAGAGAACTCATTGTACAAACTTTAAGGGTAGATACAGGACATCGTGTAACTATCTTTTATTGCATAGGAATGTATGGGCGCAAGTGTCCCGGTGAGGGGCAAATAGGGGAAAGAAAAGAAAAGAGAAATAGAGTTATCGGTTGGTTGCGTTACCGGTAGGGGGCAGTAGAGCCAGCTCTAGCCACCGTTCAACATGTTGCATCTCAATAGAGGGAAGCGTCAGCCGCAATTGCACTGACGTCTGCAATGAGAGACCTGCCGAAAATGCAGACATGCATTTCATGTACGGCTGTGCAACTGGTAACGGCAGAGCTGCGTTACGATTGTATCACGCGCAGTTTCCTGATCGACGAATGCTGGATCACAGAATTTTTCAGTGGTTACATCGTCAACTTCGTGAACACGTTCGTTCCCCGTCACTAGACATGATGCTGGTCAACGAAGAGCTATACGCAGTCCAAGCCTGGAAGAAAGAATTTTGAACGTTGTGGCTGATAGACCTGGGTCAAGTACAAGAGCTGTTGCTCATCACATAAGTGTGAGTCATCAGACCATTTGTAGAATGCTAAATGAAAATCGTTTACACCTCTTCCATTTTCAGAGAATTCAAGATTTGAATCCGGCAGACTCTCTTCTCCGACTGCCAATGGGTGGTACATTAATGTGCCCTGCAGCTGGACTTCACAGATCATGTGCTGAACAGTTATTGTAAACATTACACTTGTCAACGACGATTTCAATAAACACTTTCTTTCTTTTCGTCTCTTATTTTTTGTGTTCGCGCCTCACCGCGTCACTTGCGCCTATACATTCTTGTACAATAAATGATTGTTACAATGTCCTCTACCAACCCTTAAAATTTGTATCATGAATTCGGAACCACCCAGTATTGTGAATCGTGTTATTTCAAAATCTAGTAAAAAAAGACCGTGCAAAAAAAAAAAATAGTTGGGTGTACAGTATTAAAGCATTTGACTAACGATATTTTTTCTGAATTATTGAATTTTAATCCTTAAACACTTGTTAGAAAAGCCTGTTATAATGTTACTGCAGCAAATGACAGCGTTTCTTCTCGAAACTCATGCAATTTATAATTTAAATATAAGCATAACACACAGAAACACTTTTTTAAAAATTTATTTTTTAAGCACTTATTTTAATATTATTTAAATTTTACTCGTTTCATTCGTTAAGGATGTAAACTTTGAGTTTTTCAGGAAATAGAATTTGTATATCATTCTATTTTTGTTTATATGAATGGTGGGAAATGTATAATAACTTTATGAAGTATATCATGCTTTTGTAGGTCATCGAAAATAATTAAAATCCTATGTAACTGTTATAAAAGAAAGGCATCTCACATAGAAAAATGTTTGGAATGGCAATAAAACGAAATTTTAATCCAAGAATTATTAAAATTTCATTTAAATATATATATATATATATATATATATATATATATATATATATATAATTTATTAAATTTCAATTATAGGTTGATGTTTACGTAATACTTATTTCACTGAAAAAAAGCCACCAAAGCTAGAAGAACGGTAGATGCATAAAATACAAATCCGAAAAATGTACAAATTTTTAATGTAAATATATAAAACAACTCTAGAGTTGAATTAATTCAGAACACCTTACTTGATGGCTATAAGCTGCCAAATGTCTTCAAGTTCTTCATACCTGAACTAGACAATTGGCTTTCGATTGATTCATGAGGAATCATTTTGTTTTACAAAATAATTAACGAAGTAAACGAAATGACGGTTGCTACTGATGCAATTCGAACTACAAAACTTACAACAAATGTCAACACATTGTGTAAAAATGAGGAAATTCTATTTCAAAGCATGATTTTGTAACTATGTTAAAATCTTTGTTACAAATGTTTACATTTGAAAATTAGAACATTCTTTAATTCAAAACCTTTTTATTTTTCTAGACAATTACGTTGTGATTTTATGAGTAAACTAAGAGAAATATTCATTCAAAAAAAATGTGTATATGTGCACAAAATCGAAATAATAATGAGTATATATACCGGTTGAATTCAAAATAAGTGTGACGAATTTTAAAAGCACGCAACTATTTATGATGATTTTTTATAGTTTTACTACTGGTTTTATTTGAAAAATGAAACATTTAAATTGCCAATCTAATCATTTTTATTAGTGGGAGTAAATTACAGTAATGAAATTAGATCCTCAAACCCGGAATGAAATTTTACAGCTTTTGAAGGATGGTTGTTCAAATTATGTAAATAAGAAAGCATTTAAAAATAAAAAAAGACATTTTCTATTGTAATATTATTTAAACTTCAAAAAGAAATAAAATTTTGCTCGCAATCAAAAGCTCCAGGGAAGACATGTGACCGAAAGGAAGTCCTTAATGAAAGAGAAAAAAAAGAAGTTGAAAAGAATTACTGCTGTAGAAAATTTTTTGCTTCAAACATCTATGGCAAAGAAATTCCAGATATAGCAATCGACAATTTATCTTCAGAAAATTGGCTATAAAAAAGTAAAATTTTCCATTCTGTCGTCAAATGTCTGTTAAGATCGTAGAAAAACGAAGAAAACGTTCTTGGCCTCTGTATTTAATGTTACGCAAAGATAGATATAAAGTATGGATAGCTTCTGATGAACCACTGTTTCATCTATCATTCACAACTGGCAAAACGAAGATTCAATATATTTCCAGCAAAAAACATCGCAAAGACGCAGCTGTTTTGAAAATTGCAAATTGGCCGTCAGGTGTTATGGTATGGACGGAAATGTCCTCTCAAGGCTTAACAAAACCATTTTTTGCAGAACCAAACTTTAAAATTGATGCTAAATACTATCAGAATAAGGATAAAAAAAGTAAGTCTTTACTCTCAAGGAAACTTTGTTTTTCACCAAGAATCTGCACTAAGTCATACTGTAAAATATCAACTATAAAATGGCTGAAAGATTAAAAAATAAATATTCTGGCTCCTGAAGAATGATTATCACTATTCCCTGCCTGTGTTCCTTGCGATTATTTTTTATGGGGACACTTAAAAAAAACAATTAAATAGACGTAAATTAAGAGCATTTCAAGGGCTCCAAAAAGCAATTTAAGAGGGAGCTGGAAAAATAACCCCAAAGTGATCGAAAATCTCTATTAGCTTAGTCAAAACGCGTACGTAAAGTGTACTGTACTAGAGAAAACTACATTGAAAATTCCATGTAAATAACTTTATTCAATAAAATTTTATGATCCTCTGAAATTGGTCTCACTATTTATGAATCAACCAGTAGAGAAGTTTTCGTCAGAAACTACTTAAACCAAAAAGTAATGGAAAGTGTGCACATGTTTCATCAACAAAGATCATACTTCAAATCATATTGAAAATTAAAAAGTTTTAAGCCAATTCATTGTCAATACTGTCTTTTCGTAACGAAAAATTATACCGAATGGTTAAGCAGAAGCCGTAAAAGTTGATCAAAACAACCATGAATCGCGCTTGACCAGTTGAAAATTTATTGCTCTTCGATACTAATAGTTTTTTAAATATTAGTTCTTTTAAATATAATTTTAGAATTGATGCGGTCATTTATTATTATGATTATATCAGAGATAAGATTTCAGTGAGATCCTACAAAGATGTTAAAGACTAATTAAGATGTTTAAGGTGAGAAATTATTCACATTAATATTAAAAACCAAATAAATTTCTAAGAGAACATTAAAAAAAATGTTTTTAAGGTACACAAATAACAAAATCTCTCGATTTTGTATGAATTTTTATTGAATTTGAATAATAAATATGTTAGAACAAAGAACCATTTCACTTACCGACACACAGCTGCATTATAATATCGATTATTGAATATGAAATGCGCACGCGCGCGATCTGTTTTGTATAAGATCAAACTTTATATAGAAAGTATACATACATGCATTTAAAAAGGCACCTTATTTCGAAAGAAAATTTTACTACGTAAAATGATTTTAAAATTCTTCAACTTTCTGTCAAAAATTATATATATTTTTTCAAAATATCAGCTTTCTAAATCTGTCTTTGTTTTGATTGTACAAACCAGAAAAGAGAAAAGTGCTACAGATGTTTTAAATTCTATTACATGCACCCAAACAACCATTTATAAAATTTTAAAAGTGTTTTTTTTTATTTTAAACTGCATTTTTGTAAAGTTGATATCTCAGATTCATAATATTTTGAACTAATATTTCCAACTAATGTTTTTAATATGATGATCTATCAAATGAACTAAAAGCTTTGAAAAGCTAAATGACTTTTATTGATAATTGGGGTTTCTACGAACAATCTTGAAAAATTGTCGAAAATACCTAGTTTGCAATAACTATAACTTTTAATTCAGCCTATATATGCCTATAACTTTTAATTCAGTACAAGTAATTTAAAGCTTAATCCATCACAATTTTTTGAAAACTGTTTTGCAGCATTTGTATTTTGGAAAAATAAAATTTTCTTTTAAATTTTAAGGTACGTTCGGAACCGTGATTTTAAAAAAGCGTATAAATGGATAATTTTCATGATATTGAGTGTCACTTAGGTTAAAATATATGTGTAAAATTGTTTTAAGGACATTTTGACAAAAAAATTATTTAAATACAATATTTTGGCAAAAAATTAACTTAGAAATATCTTTTTTCAAAATGTTCTCCTTTTGTGAAAAATGCTTCTATTATAATAATATTTTTCCTGTATATAGACCTCTCTACAGAGGCTCAACTATGATTTTTGAAAAATTCACATTATTTTCAGAGTTACAACCATTTGAAATAATTATCGGCGTTTTTTTCTTAAAATTTCTCGCCTTTATTGTGTCGTAAAACATGGATAAACCCACTTCTAAGTTATATATTTCAAAAATTCTCGTTGAGCCTCTGTAGAGAGGTCTGAGCTATATACAGGCAAAATATTATTATAATAGAAGCATTTTTTACAAAAGGAGAACATTTCGAAAAAAAATTATTCTAAGTTAGTTTTTTGCCAAAATATTGTATTTAAATAATTTTTTTTGTCAAAATGTCCTTAAAACAATTGTATACATGTGTTCTAATCTAAGTGACACTAAAAATATCATGAAAATTATCCATTCATTCGCTTTTGCAAAATCACGGGGTTCCGAACGTATTCGGATACCTTAAAGTGAACATTCAAAAAAAAATTTAATTTAATTTTTTTTTTTTTAAAAATCGCATAAAACTATAAAATTTTAAAATAGTTATATATATATATATATATATATATATATACTAGCGTGCCAAACTTCAGCAGCAAATGACTTTTCAACATACAACCTTGAAATTATTGAGGACCTTTTGCGACCAGTACAGTAAAAAGGCAGCTCAGTAAAAAAAAAGTGATGCATAAGCCAATACCGGTACTATGAATTCAGAGGGGAAGTCACAACACTTATGCGCTCACTTAGTGCCAAGGAATGAAGGTAGAAGGACGCATTTCCAGACATTCCCTGCCAGTGAAAAGGAAATCGTACGTTCATAAGAAACCATTGGGAAGCCTTTACACGTAGTAGAGTCAAATACTAGCTTGATGTGGGACGTATTTTTACGAGTATAGCACAAGAGTTTGGATGACAAAAGTGTAACTTGAAAAGCTTGGAAAACATTCTATGTGAGAAAGTATTCGTGGTCGGCGGAGGAAAACAGTGGCAAGCGATGACCAGTATATTATTCTGTGGGTGAAAAGAAACCAGAATCAGACATCAGGAACCATTGCTTAGCAGCTGCTTACGGCAAACATATGACAGGTATCCTGGTTTATTGTGTAGACATCTGCATAAAGGTGGTCTATTCTCCCGTTGTTCTGAAAGCTGCATACCATTAACAGCAGCTCATTGGTGGTACGTTAACCACATTGTCAAGTACACACAAATGCCTGACACCTCATCAATAGAGTCACCTTCTGTTTATACTGATGCTAGTTGTTTCAGTATAAGAAACGATTCTCAGCCCCACTTGGTGTGAAGAAAAGTAGGGACATAGTTTCACCCCACTAATATCAGGGAAAGAAACGGTTGGGGTGGCTTGGAAATGTTTGCGTGGGGAGGCATTATGTTGAATGTATGAGCGAAGCTCCATATTTTCAACAACGGCTCACTTACCGAAGATTATACCTACGTTGTAATTATTCTCCCATGCGTGTGTCTATTCCGAGGTGAACATTGATCTAGATTTTACTTTTGTGGACGGCAATGGACCTTCACATAAGACCTGCTGTTGAGGAGCTTGTAGAAAGTGAGGATATATACCGAATAGATATATATAGGCCAGCATGTTCTCCTGATATAAAACCTATTAAAATAAGAGGGATGTTTTGTGGAGGGGCCTATAAGTAAGATTGTATACTCCGAAGAACACCAGACACCCGAAACATATGCTTCTTGAAGATTGAAAATTCTTTCCTCAAGAACTGCTGGATAATTTGGTACTAAGTATGAAAAGACGGTGTCATGCAGTTATTGCAATTAGGGTATGTCATATTCCTAACAAAAGGAGGGGTTTTTTTTGTTCCTTCTCATGGCCAGATAAAGTTTTTTACTAACTCCATTTTGTCAATAAGAATTTTTTCTACTTTGTTTCATAATATAAACGTACAATTCATTTCTTGGTTTCAATGCTTTCACCAATTAGATCTTATTGTAGCTCTGTGGCGTGAATTTCATATCTCCCGGTAGATATTTTTTCAAAATTACGGTGCAATTTGAAAAATTGCTTAAGTTTTGAGATGGAATTGATATGATTTTATACAGACATTGAATAGAATTAGGTTTCTCCTGCCCTGCCCTAAACAAAATATTTTGCAATGAGGTCTCTTGGACCTGGCGCAGGCTTTTCTACATCAGGGGGATAAACAACAACAAAATATTTAACACAACATTTACTTGAAGCTGCCGGACATCCCTTCTACTATGTTGAATTCGAACGCAATCTTGCTTCACAAAAAAGGAATATCTTTCAAATTTAGCCAACTGAAATCCAACCTTCCTACAGGATTCAGCGTTCAAGCTGTTAGCAAACTAAGATCTTTAGTGTAAAAAATTAGCATTAATATCTTTGTAGTAAGGTGACAGCCCTATTGGATTTTCTAAAATAAATGTTCCATTTATGCAAATATTTGTCATACTTTATTCAATACCAAATCCCGATGACGCAAAAAGAAAAATAAATAAATAAATAAAATAACAGATGCATCACTTCAAAAAATGTGAGAAACGTCGGATATATCTAAAATATATGCCTGGAAAATAACTTAAATGAGAGATAGTTTTTTCATTTTAACGTTTATTTTGTGTTTTATTCTTGAGAAAATTAACAATGAGATAAAGTACAAAATTGACTGAGCACGCATAAGAAAAAGTCGATGTGTTCTATTGACCATAATGTCTCTATTGATGAAATTGCTATTAGAATCAACAGTACATTTTTGATTTGTACAATGTTAACAAAAATTCAGGACTCCAGAAATTTTTTTCTAATTATGACTAGACAGAATTGTAAGGGATGCATTTAATTCTACACTGACATCATGCCGAATTCTTACTAAACCTGATGTTCGAATTATACAAAAGTTTCTTCAAAAGGAACCATGAATAATTCGTAAAAAAATTTAAAGAAAAACCCTCAGTTCCATTACAAAGAAGCTCGTTTATAGTTTGCCAAAAATAATATTCAGTAGAAGGAAGAATGGTACATAATATTTTATAATTAGAAAATGTTTTGTAAGTATAACCTTGATGAACTAGGGTATTATTTTCATGATCTTCGCAAACAAGAACTAGTTCTGTCAAGCCAGCAGCACGCTGGAGAAGTTTTGTCATAATTTAGGCATGTGTTAAATATCATGTTAAAAGTAAAATACATTTTATCACTAGAAAAATGAATGGATTTCACAACATTGATATACTTTGCGACAATCTTTTAAATGATGGCCAACACAAAACTTTATATTTTAGCAAGATAATACTCCTGTACATGCAGCCATAGACATGAAGGCCTTGCTTGCACAACAAATAACATTAACTTGCTCAACTAGACAATCGCTATCTCCTGACCTGACATTGTTGAAAAAGGAGGAATAATATAATTTACCTCCACAATAGTAAAATAACTTTTGTTACCTGTTAAATATCTTATTAATGTTTTTAGTTTCGTCTTTAAATTAAAATCTTTTTAATCTTTCGTATTATCCTTATTTCGTGGGTTTTCATTTGCATGTACATTTGATTTTAACTATATTTAATAATTTCACAAACGATATATTCAGTAATGCCGTGTAGAGGGGCAGTTTCACTTTAGATTTGTCAATGTTCAAAGTCCTCACTTAGTGTGGAAGATTGAAGAGTGGCCTGTGAACTCAGGTATCATCCTTGTCACTAGGCAGAGGTTCAATATTACAAGGCCGATGTCACCAGTAGTACTCAAGTTTCCTTAGAATCTGATATTAATTAACAAACTGTTTCAGTAATACGAAGGAAAAAGCCATACATATTGTAAAGCTAGCTTTTCCCACTCTAAGCAACGATTGTTGCGAATAGTGTTCTTTCAGAGCAGGTATAGTTTTCGAATAAGAAAAATTACAAACAGCTGCTCAAGTAAACAAAAAGTATCGTTACGAGTAATGTCTAGATATATATTATAAATGCGAAAGTTTGTTTGGATGTTTGGTCGTCTTTCCCGCAAAAACAACTCAATGGATTTTAATGAAACTTTACAGTAATATAGCTTATACATCAGAATAACACATAGGCTATAATTTATAAAGATATTGTGCGAATTATCTAAAATATAACGATTTTTGTCAAGTATGTAGGAAAAAATTCTGCCATCTGCAAGCAATTCTGGCGTGTGCTGCAAAAAAGCCCACGACAGCATATATCTATCTTTTATTTGTGAAGAAACCTTTTTGTTTTGGCTACGCAAGGCGCTCGCTTCT
This sequence comes from Trichonephila inaurata madagascariensis, assembly GCA_019973955.1. NCBI lineage: Eukaryota > Metazoa > Arthropoda > Arachnida > Araneae > Nephilidae > Trichonephila > Trichonephila inaurata. The sequence goes on from BMAV01002633.1 coordinate 243,741, forward strand.
AATTTATTCCTGTAATCAGCGTAATCCCTAATTATTATTTTTAATTTAGAATAAAACTAAGTATTGAAGGAGAGGTTGTTATAAATCTCTCTTTATTTGAATATTTTTTTATGATTTTATTATGCACATTTGGCAGTAAAAAGTTGATCTTTTTTCAAAATAAATACTTTTGTCGCTTCTGGTACTTAAAGTAAATTAACTTTCTCTTTCACACTACATCCTTTGGACAAAATTTCAAAATTTGTTTGTGATTAGTAGTTAATTGTATTGCTATAATTTTAATTGAATAGGCAGATATTGCATTTTTAAGTATAAAAATAATTATAACTACTGTACTGTATTTTTTGGAGTGAGTGAGTGAGTGAGGGAATATTAACGTCGCACTGTTCAGCTACACGAGGGCTTTTAGCGACGTACCACGTAATCTTGAACCATGGTTAAGTGACGTGGACGACACCTGAGTGGACACACCCTTCTCCTAACTACCACACCACCAGGAATATTCTACCAATACTTAGCAGGAATATTCTTTGAAATCCACTCTTCCAAGATTAATGGCAGCACGGGTTCTATGATGAGTATTTTAGTGGGGAAGGTGAATAGTTTTGTAGCACACACACACATGTATTGCGTTTTCAGCTGACGGCGTTTTCAGCGGATTGCAAAGATTACCATTTTTGTCCCGAAAAAATAGTTAATGTCAAAATTTAAGTGTCTTATGTTTTTGTATGTTAATGAAGACCTTAGAAAACGATATTATTTTTTTTTAAGTGAACGGTATATATAATTAATTTTACAGTGGAATATCTTTAATTAATTTATTAGCTCTAACGGATTAAATTTCGGAGTATTTTGTTTATGTTTATCCCTTAATTTTTCAATGTAGTCATCCAAAAAAATATTGCATGAAAAAAACTGCAGTAAATCATAATGTGGTAGATAAAGCATTAACGTGCATCGCTCCCCTACACGCGGGTCTTACAAAACTTTAATGAAGCTCGAGCTTTGAAAGTAGCTAGACATTTGCCAACTTGACTCTATCGTCAACATTTCGCTATGTTTTTCATTTGAATCACCATTATAATTTAAGAAACGGCATTGCTTGCGAATATTACAACTTTAACATAAATAAATACAACATAAAGTAATATTAATGTATTACACTTTCAGATATAAATTATTTACACTGTTTTAAGCGTTCATTACACAAAACTTTTAACAATGTGTTACTTTTAATAAGCAGAGATCAGCTTAGGGAGGTATTTTTAAAAATCGACCCTAAAGAGTGTTACGGGGAGTTATAAATAAAAAAAATCCTTTTTATCAGCTATTAGATCTATCTTAAAATTTAACAAAGGTGTTTTTTTTTTCTTTATTTTTTTTTGTTCAGCTGAGATATGCAAAAAGCTTTTTTTGTTTAATTTACAATTCACGTAAAATTACCCCATTAAAAACTTCTTTATCATTCAATATGTGTTGTTTAATTTTTCAGTTCACCCGTGCGAAGAACGGGTATACTAGCTAGTAATATAATATATTTGAGTTACTCGTATAATATATATATATGTGTACTTTTCATATATGTAACTTTTTGAATATTCGTAAAAATATAATTTTTGTAATTATGTGATGTTTGGGCTCGAGAGATATATCTTCTACTTTCAATTAATATAGTACACTTTTTTTGTGACTACAGCAAACACAAAATGACTAAACAAACTGTTGCTACTCTTTTAACACAATGAATAGGTATTGCTATGACAACAATCTACGAATTGGAGAATCTCTGAATGAAAAACACTTTCCAAGTACATTGCATAATCATTTTCATTTTCTCTTTTATTATTGATAGGTCATGTTACGCAGAATTTTAAGCTCTTACACTATTGATTTCTCATATTGACTCCCATTTCGCGAACAACATAACCTTTTAGAATAGTCCTTCGCACACAGGCAAAATTAACAATTTGAATGGCGTAAAAACTTAGCAGTTTAAAAAAGCATTCTATAAAAATTTATTTCCTAAATTTAAAGAATTTTTTTAGGTACTTGTTCTTTTCCAAGTGGTAAAGTGTTTTTTTTACCAGATTTTATCGCTTAATAATACAAGTAAGTTTAATAAAAAATGTCTTCCTTATTACGATTAATGCGTTGTTTTTTAGTTTCAATAAATGTTATTGTTGGATTTATTTTAAGCAGGTTTCACTTGAAAGCACGATTCTGCTTGCCATTTGAACCACCATGACCCTGTACCATGTATCTGCTCATTAATAGTTTCAGTCAAGATATCAAAAGAACAATGTTTTCAAATTATCTCTCTCGCAGATTTGAATTATTACTGTTAGACGCAAAATTAATTAAACGTTGATTTAATACAGTAGAGTCCCAAAAACTCGGCCTAATGTGGACCGAAGGGTGGTCATGTTTGTGAAAATGCCGGGTTATCCAAAATGGGATTAACACTAGATTGCCCAAGGAAGTCATTTTGACTGCTTTTTAATTTCAATTAGAAAAGCAATTACATATATAATGCACAATTTCTTAGAATATATTTTCTTTTCAAGTGAAGTAATTTTTTTTACTGTTAATATTTACTAATAACTTGTTATATAACTGTAAATAATATAAAAAATATTAAAAGTTAATTTTAAACACAAATTTCTTTACACATTAATTATTCTTTAACAATGCTGTCATTTTGACTGCTTTTGGGCAATATACTCGTAGGTATATACTAAATTTCATTCTTTCTATTACTAAAAAAGAATAAGTACGAGTGTTCTTCAGAAAATATTGTGCTGCACTTGTATATATTGTTTGCTTGAGAATACAACAGAAAATATACCACCCAAATACCCTTAAACAAAAGGAAAAGTACGTACATTTAGAAGGCATAGAGCATTTGCTACACGAAAAGGAAAATTAATGAATACGTAGAATACAATCAGACACACGTCAAAATACTTTATGAATGTATAAAGCTGTCTATAATGAAAATTAAATAGCCAATTTTGTAAAATCATGTTCTTTTTTCGAAAGAAATGCGTTACGTCCTGTTGTCTTCCGTACTGCTGTCTGCGTTTTTGCTGCTTCATCACGAAGATGACGAAGGAACGGTAAATCCATTACCGACGCACCTTGTTGCTCAAAATACTGAAGGGCGACTTCGACAAACTTTAGACCCGAACTATGTAATATTTTAAGAGTTTGTATGGTGTCTTCAACGTTAACGTCTTCATCATTTTCTGGCAGTTATTTTTTTCAATAGTTGTGACACAGCAGCAATAACTTCTGCATCAGACATAATGTCTTACTCGGTCTCGAACCACTGTTTGACGTCATTTTCATATGCTTTTGCTCATTCAGGAACCCTTTTCATAAGGTCGAGTAGCCTTCAAGAAGTGGCTGAGTTATCAGGACTACCACGTTATCGAGGTTTTGGGCTCTACTGTATCACAATATAATTTTAAGAACTTGTTTTGAACGGGAAGAAATTTTATGGTTTCATAAGTAAAATGAACATTTTTCCTCTTATATCATGCCTCTTAATTTATATCATGCCATTTTCGTATGAATTTATTTTTTTTCTGACTTGTGATACTGATTAATTGAATTAAAAATTACTTTCGTTATCAAGTGATTGCATCAAAAAGACGCAAAATTAAAAAAATTATATTCTTGATAATGAATGCTAAATTATCGGAGTTAGTTCAGATTGGAAGCAAGAGTTTGAAATTCAAAAAGCAAAAGTTATTATCTGTCATAAAATATCCAGAAGTTTTGAGATTGAACTGAATATAAAAGTATTATACATTACTTTGACTTATTTGATTTTTAAGACGAATACAACTCATTAACGACTGGATATGAATCATGATTAATTTATATAAGAGTTTTAAAAATTCAAAGTTACTGAACAGTCTGCAGTTGTAGTTGATCCTACAGATGAGTCTTTTCTAAAAATTATGAGGTCAAACGAAACAATTCTTCCAGCTCAGTTTGTTATCCTTAAACGGCCCGTTTATAGTATATATATTATAGTAATGGGGGGGGGGGGGGCAACCCCTGTCTACCTAAAGCCGGACCAACGCCCGTTGTCCAAATTATACAACTATTCATACCTATAGTTCAAATTGTAAAACTGTAAAGTTTTCATCACCGCATTTTAATTCGTTCTTCAAAACACATACACTTGATCTTGGGTTTTTATTTTGAATTTCATACAAAGGTTCTATATTTTTCTGCATATGGATTTTTATTCATAATTGGCTGTAAAATTTGCAATAAGTCGTCACGTTTAACTATTTTTCAAGTTCATGAAAAGCCTTACCATCATCTTAAATGTTAATTTATCCAAACTGTGATTTTGCTGCATTCTGTTGTAAATATATATATAATTGCTTTTATTAACTATACCTTATGTATAAATAAATTTTTATTACAGCACAACGAAAAACTTTTTTAATATACATAAAGAAATAAATATACGCATAATAAATTATCCAGAATATACCTTAAAATCCGGCGTATAACGCGCAATTTAACACAAAAAATAAAATCGAAATTTACGGGCGCGCGTTATACGCCGGGTATAAAATAATAGCTTCAAAAACAAAAAAAATAAAAAAGATGTGCATAAAGTGCGACTTCTACAGTAAAGACTTCTACAAAGATCGGAATACCGTTTATTTAAAACAAATGTCATACCTTGTGAACTTAAAAAAAAAGCTTGTTTTTCTACAAATATACTATTTTTTCAAAATCTTGGGGTAATGCCTCGATTAAATGGCTCCAAAACATAATAGAAATGCTAATGTACATTGTAGATTCCTTCTTAAAAAGGGGGGTGTCGCGTTATGCGGCGAATGTATCTTAAAATTTTAAAAAAAATCCAGTTAGTAAGTATAGGTGCGCGTTATACGCCGGATTTTACGGTATATATACAGTCGACTCTCGATAATACGAAGTTGGAGGGATCAATGAAAAACTTTGAATGATCAAGAGGGCAGGAAAAAACTCTCAAAACACAAGAAGAGAAATTTTTTTTCTTGCACATTTAAATTCGAAACTATATAATAAAACAATTGTACATTTGTAAAAAATTATTTTAAAGTTTTTTTAAAAAGTACATATTATACAGTATAAATACTATACAGAAGTTAAAAGAGTCCTGTATTAAAAGAATACATTCATGTACTAAAAACAATTATTAAAAGAATACATACTGTACATAATTAATCTTTTTTAACAAAAAAAAATCTGTTATCTTTAAAAAATCTGTTTAATCTGTTATCGGTTCCCTCAGACACTGTCCTCAACACCATTGGTTCTTCAAGGCAGGGTCCTGTCTAGCCCATGCCCTTTTTGTGCCACATGCCATAAGTCACAGTGATGAGTGATAAATCGTCATGTCACTCCAACGCAAAATACACAATCCTACGCATATCTTCTTCACAATAGTAGACCATCCTTTCTGAACTCATGTGTAGCAAGGCCACGTGTTAAATGAAGATATGGACGGTTGACAACAATTTCGCGCGGTCGGTCTATTATCCACTTGAAGAAGACAAACAATAAAAGTGTCTTTTTGCTTGAGGAAACGAGAAACACAAAGAGGGGATGGTAAGCAGATGGTTATCAAAGGATCAAAGGGGCTACATTTCAGGGGAGACACGCAGAAACAATACAATACAAAACATGTAAGCTCCAACCTGTTTGCTACAGGACTGTACATGATAGTGGGTGTTCGAATTGTCGAGAGCTATATAAGATGACTTCGAATTATCGTGTGTTGTAGTCAGGTCAGCCACAGATTTTACTTCGAAATATTGAAAGTACCAAAACGTATTGTTTTAGTTCGAAATATCAAGAGTTTTTCTAGGGGCCGAGCATATACTTCGATGTAGCGAGAGGTTCGTATTATCGAAGGTTTGAATTAGTGAGAGTCGACTGCATATGTAAGTGTATGTGTGTGTGTGTGTGAGTGCATTTAGATCTCCACCAGAAAAATTCTAAATCTTCAGAATAAAATATGTATAAATAAAAGTACCATATGAACTATACTTCTGAATTTTCAAATGGAAATAGGAAAGGATGATAACAATAATCTGATTAGTGAAGCGTTAGGATTTTGTATTTGTAGATTGAAGGGTTCCGATTTTTAAGATCTACCAAATAAAGTCTCAAAAAATTTGATCAAATAGCTCATGAAACTAACACGAAATGTAATTTTTAACAAATGGGTTCTAATTAATTCATGGATCGCGTAAAATAACATGACTCAAATTAGCGCGTCTGACTTTTCTCCTAACAGAAGTTAGCACTAGTTGAAAGATTTAAAAATTGAGTAAAAAGGAAGAAATGAGTTTTTCTGATGCTTTGATTTTCAAAAATGTATTGTTTCAAGTTGAAACTTACAAATAGCAGGAGTACGTAAGAAGATCTGATAAATATTAGTTTTGTATTATACTGAGCTGAACGAGTGTGGAAAAACAAAGTAATAAGAATTAAAAAAGAATATATCAAAAGTAAAGATAGTTTTTCATCAAATGTACGTGTTTATTTACATCTCACTATAAACCTAGGGCAATTAGTTAACACGGACCTCTTTTAACTGTGAACCATGTTCAAGTAGAGTGGTGGCGACATCTGAGCCGCTCTCTCAAGCTACCACACCACACTAACAGGAGGACTTTCATTCAGCCACAACATATTTAACCCATCCACATGATAGGTTTTCAGAGATACTCGAGATCGAATTCATGATACGCCGGTCAGGAGATCATTCCCATGAACACTAGGCTACCGTGGCCATGAATTTATTTATTAACACTAGAAAGACTGAAACTTAGAATATACTTAAAATTGCCCAAAAGCCGTCAAAATGACTGCATTGTGAAAAAATGATTAATGAGTAAAAAAAGTTTGTTTAAAATTAATTTTTAATATTGTTTGTATTATTTACAGTCATATAACAAGTTATTAGTAAATATCAACAATAACAAAATTTTTTCTTCACTTGGAAAAAAAATATATCAAAAGGTCTAAGAAATTGTTCATTATATATGTAATTTTTTTCTAATTGAAATTAAAAAGCGGTCAAAAGGACTTTCTTTGGGCAATCTAGTGTTAAAAATGTGTATCATCTTTCCTCTCGCTTGCTGGATATTTATTGGAGTGATTTCGTGAAAAGGGACGGAAGTCAGTAACAGGAAGTGACGTAAGCGTGCGCTATTTCATTTGACCAATGAGAGCGCACACTAATCCTCAGACCAGTTTTAACGTATGCCACGCCAATCTGGATAAATAAATAAATATAAATATATATATGTGTGTGTGTGTGTGTGTGTCTGTGGTTCTGATCTTTTAAAAACAAACTATCACTCGCTTCTCATGATTTTGAATGTGAGGAGTGAGGAAGCGCGCAATCCTCTCGTTATTTTTTGATACTGTTAACTGTTTTAAGGTATTTGTAACTATGGTGTTTTTTTTAATGTTGTTTAGTTTGAATTTGAAACCCATGAAATAAAGTTGAACTGAGCTAACTGAAGAAATAATTCTTTGATTACAGTCTTTACAAGATTCGAATTCTTATTCAGGATAAATTTACTCATTAATAATTATATTTACTGTTAAGCGTTTGACGAAGTTCAACATTCTTAATAAAATACGAGTAAGTAATATGGAATTATTCGAATAAATATTTTAGTGTGTATCTTTTTCATACTTTCAGGTTAATTCCTGTCGCTGTCAATATAATACTTTTAATTGTGATTAAAAAGTTTTCTCGATTAAAAATTAAACATTTACCAAGCTAATTAAATTTCCTTGATTTTGTGATTTGCAGATGCAGAGATGGGTAAATCCAGAACAGAATATATGCGAAATTCAACTCTAGTAGTTTTTTTTATATTGTTAAAGTTAGCATTTCAAAAGATTCGAATTCTAAAACTCGATTTCGTATTCTTACTCTACTTCACAAATACCAGCAAGTCTTATTCCTGATAGACTTAGATCCTTACGCGCTTGATGTGTACCATCTTTCCTCTCGCTTACCAAATATTTGTAGGAGTGATTTTTGTGAAAAGGGACAATAAGCAAAAAAAAACGTGAAAAAAAAAATTAAAAACTGGAGGAGTACAGCAGAAAAAATTTGCACATAATTAAATGTTTTTGATAAAATATTACATTACTCCTAAATAAAATGTTCATTAAAGATATAATTATTCGACAGACAATTATTTCCAATCATACTCTTTTCAAAACTCAATTCAATCACACTCAAAATCATGGGAGGCGAGTGATAGTTTGTTTTTAAAACTAGAAAAATCTTCGGTATATGGTAAAAGTACAAAATGCAGGAAATATTTGATTTTTTAACCGTTTGATTCGGAGAAATGTATATGGCCACCGAAATCCCTGTTTGTCCATTTTCAAGTCTATTGTATCCACTGTTCCCCAAGTTGAACAAGAAAAAATATTTTTGATAAAAAATTGCATTACTGCTTGTGTTAAATAAATAAAATTTTCATTAAAGATATAATTATTCGATAGAAAATTATTTCCAATCATACTCGATTCATTTCTTTCAGGATTTAAGTTACTATTGCGTATTTACCCCGATAACATCTCAGATGGTACACATCATATGCGACTACTGTAAGGCTCGTTTCTTTTCTTTTTTTATTGTTTTATCTCTGGATTAAATGCATAGAATATGTAGAGGAATGCACGAGTTATCTGTATATAAACAGTCCTTATAATTTTACACACACAAAAAAACCCCCACTGATGCAAGTTTATTTAAGCCAAAGTATAAAAAATATAGATATAAATGTTTAAACTAAGATAAATGTTTGTGTCTTAGCTTAAACATTCGTATAAGTTTTAATTTTTGATTGCTAAGTTCGTTAAATTAGTGCAAAAACAATCTGTAAAAGAACATTGTATATATATAACTAAGAACAATAAATATCAATGGATGTTCATTTCAATTGGCTTTCGAAGTCCTTACACAGCTTAGTGTGCAAATTAAAGGAGTGAGTTTTCGCATGCCGTTCTCATCACTTGATTACTGTCAATGTCTACTACTCGTTAGATTGCTTTGGTATGATAATAAACCTGAAGCCCTCAGGTAATTTCGCAATATGAAGTTGGTAAACTATACATATATCAATCAACGATGTTAATTCTAAAACGCTGATAAATATATCTTCTTAGTTACGATTTTTAATATAAATTCTTATAATCATACAAAACAGCTTATCATTTTAAGAACCTTTGCACTCGGAAATGAGTTTACTGCATTTCAAATAAAGCAATTTACTAAATTGAGGACTGTCACATGATAAATGCAGTCACGTGTTTTATATTGAATTCATAGCTGTCATTAGTCATATACTTGTTGTTCTGCTTGTAAAATTTAGACAAATTTTTGAATTCAATCAAGATTCTTCTGAAAGTTTCTCAAAATTTTAAAAACAATCTTATACTATACGTGTAATTTTATATTCAAATACATTTTGTTTACCTGTATATACTATAATAGCTGACAAATATGTACATTTTAAAAGAAAGTTTCTGTAAAAACAAAAGTTGGCAATAGGGAAGTGCATGAACTGATTGGCTGGAAACTTGTAATTGCATTTATCATGTGACTATGACGTCACAGGAATTCAGCCCATTGTTATCCCAGCTTAGCGTACTAGAATACTGATTAATCAGACCTGAGTACACTCCATAGATGGTAAAAATATGATTGTCTTTTAAAAATGAGGAACTGAATCGAAAGAGCAGAATTAATCGAAAAGAAGTATAATGTGTCAGTATTTAGAAAAATAGTGTTTATTTTAAAAAAAAAATGTAAATAAAGATTGAAAGAGATATAATATTAGTGCACTTTTAGGATAGGAATTACTTTTACCGTATTGATATATCACTTTCAGATCACTTATAAATGCAAATATATTTTTATGGAACAAAATAAATAAGAACTATTATAGCATTATATATTGAATAAACGAAACATTTTCAATTTATTATAAAAGCAAATATTCTACATATATATACATACATTAATTTAGGATATATTTATATGATTTTATTTTAATTTAAATGTTTACATGCCTTGGAATGAATTTCAATTCTGAAAAGACTAAAAAATTCAATACTCAAGTATTTAAAATGTAGTATGATTAAAATAAAAACTCTATATTCTTAATAAAAACTTTCATAATTCAATAATTCATTCATAATTCATTCTTATCAAATAAATAAGAATTGAAAAATAGGTTTCAAACTTCACTTTGTTATTCATAATAAAATACATATTACTATACGCATTATATATTATTTTCATTATACGTAACGAAAATATTATCTGAATTCAATAAATCATTTATTTTGTTGCATTAAATGTGAAATCTTTAAAAAAAATTTTGAAATAAAATATACAAGGTAATTTTTATCTAAATGATTTCCAAAATCAGTGGAAACATAAATAACCAAAGAACTCATAAGAACTTTAAATACATCGAATATGTTTTTTCTTCTTACTTTTAAAAATATAAAAAGAGAAAAAGGAGGAATAGAAAACCTTACGCAGGAAAAATTCCTACCTCACATTGAGCATTTATTCATAATATATATAATCATTGTATTTTCCTCTATTTCTTAATTATCAAAAATGCAGGTTAAAGATATTTTCATGAATCATAGATTTCTTAAATAAAAATCTCCTAATAATGCAATTATGAAAAGTATGCTATTGTTATTCTTTTAATTGGGTGTAATCAATATTTTTGTCATAACTGAATAACAACAATAAGCGTGCATTTAAAATTAATAATCGAAAAAGGAAAATGTACTTGTCATTGAATGGTAGATTTAAGAAGATAAAAATAATAAAAGGATTTTTTTAAGGGAAAATTGGAAGGTACAATTGGGTTTTTATAAAAGTTTCACTTAATGGGTAATTTATGAAATGAAATTAGAAAAAAAATTATGATACAATACAAACTTCAAGAATCTATTCAAAGTATCAACAAAACAATCTGTAATAGCTCTACGAGCTTATACAACCATTAATTGAAAAATATCTTAAAATTGTTCTTGAGTATAAAAAAAATAGTCAACGCGGACTAAGTTATAAATCTAATATAATTTGAGATCTTTATAGTTATTTCAGAAAGAATTAATATTTGTGATTCAAAATTAGAATGAAACTGATAAAAAAAAAGATAAGTTAACTTCAGCAAACTTCTCAATATGGTTAACTGTTATTCTTTTTCAAATAGCAGGGCAAAATGTGCCATTAAACTTCCAACTGTCATTCCCGAGATCATCTCGGGCATGGTACTAGTATTCCAAAATGTCAAGCCCGAGATAATCTCGGGCATGACATTTACGGGTAAATTTTTGATTTAATAATATTCGAGTATTATATGGGGTAATTTTTTGGGTAATTCACTATGGGTGGTGTAGATCGCTGTGATCAGGAAATATCCTTTCATCCAACAATCCGAAAACACCAAAAAAAATATTACAAAAAGATATTTTTACATTTACTATAGACAAGGTACTCCAAAACTCATTTTTGCTATATAAAAACGTAGTTGAGAAACGTATTATATTTTAAGAATTTTTAATTCAAGTTGTAGGAGAGTTGTATGATGATACACATCTGGAAAAAAGAATTCTGGCAAATCACTTACAGTCCTACCCGTCTTACTGATCGGCATTTTATATCGCATATTCCTCCTACTCCTGCGAAATGTCAGTCTACACGACACTCTTAAGTTTGCTGTAAAAAAAGAATGCAAATGGGAAAAAGGTAAGGAAGGAAACACGATTCTGGTGTGATAATTGCGGAGTTTGTGCTTAGAAAAGTGTTTCCAGTTATACCACACAAAACTGAATTATTGAACTACTAATAAGTATTCCTTTTTATTTAATTTTATTTAATTTTTCTATTATTTTTTAGTAAATAATGCTCCACTTTAAGCGAACTTTACCTCAGCCACGGTGTGGGATAGCCACTTCAAGCGAATATACAATTGCTATATATCCTAAAGATTTTTATGCAAGTAATTCAAAATGTTAATTTTTAACACTACTAGGCAGTGGCGCACACAAGGGGGGGAGGGGGTCCTGGGGGTCCGGACCCCCCTCAAATTCCTCGATTTTTTTTCCGATTGATTATAATTATAAGTATATAGTACGTAAAACTTAATTGAATATTTGTTATTCATAATTAGTTTTATTAATTAATGCTAATTATTTATTCAAAAATTAGTTTTTTACTGTGTTTTGTCCCCGAAATTCGACAAAATTAAAAGGAGCATGATACAAGAATGGTGAACTTTCGACCCCTTCCCCCCCTTGAAAAATTCCTGTGTACGCTACTGCTACTAGGTATATTTTATTTTGTACTTAACATCTGATTTTTGCAATAAAAAAATTGGCAATTTATGTACTCAAATCATCAAAATAACTTGACAGTTAAAGGGTTAAATCATCATCCAGATCACACACACACAGAAATTTACAACTTCGCATCAGTGAATGCCATGAGAAATACTCACATTAGAATACTTTTCTTTAGTTGATAACTTTTAACTTCTCATACTTCACTATTATTCAAATTAACTATCGATAGTTTATAAATTTTCTTATTTTAAATTGATCACATTTCTAATCAATAGTGTAACCACTTTAGACGAATGATAACGTTCATGAAGTCTACAGTCGAATTCTGTCACCACTTGTTTTTGAGTCCATGTAGAACCCACCGAGTACATAATCTCGTGCACGTTAAATCTGCCCAAAATCAAGTGAGTGTTTATTAAAGTCACACTATGAAGCAACCCAGGGGTATTGGCGGCAAACTCCGTAATTTTGAACCTCGAACAACTGAAAAGGATGATACCTGAGCTGGCACGCCTATCTTCGAAAGACTTAATGTGCCTCAACTACTCTACACGGCGTATCTTCAGTCGCACTAGGGATTGAACTCATGACACACTGGCCACGAGTTCGTGACCATGACCACTAGGCTACCATGACCCTTCTAAAGGGGTATTAAATCCGAAAAGATTATTTGTAGACAAATATAGAACACAATAGTGCTGAATAGGTAAGCGTAATTGATGACAGACTGTGAAAAATTTAATCACCAAATGTAGAATTTGGCTACAAAAGTAGATGCCATGAGAGGAATCTAGAACGGTCTAAAGTGATTTATTGAACAGAGTGCATCAGATGTAATGAGCGTCAGCCCCTCTACACGACGGGTCTTCCGTAGCTCTATTGTTCGAGCTCATAGCCCTCCGTGATGTGACCATGACCACTAGGCTACAGTGGCCACTTGTTCAGAATCAAAGAACTCGCGTTAGCATGGTGTGGAAATTTGAAGAAATGGGTGCCAGTTCAGGGTCATCCTCATCATTTAACGAAACTAAAATTATCAGTACTCCGCAAATAGGTCTTATCTTGTATCTAACTGCGACAGGATATCAATGCAATCACTAACAATTATAGCTATTTAAAAAAAAAAAGAAAAGAAAAGAAAATATCTTAGAGTGTGTTTTTATGGCGTATAAATACACGTGATGTATTAAATTAAATTTTTTTTGGTAGTAAATACATTAAAACTCCATGCGTTATTAGAATTGTATTATCGATGTATTATTTTCATTGCTATTACAGCTACATATTTTTTTCTTAAATATAGATTTTCTTTAAATTGCTCCAAAATAAATAAAAAATGAAATAGTTAATCTTATGAACTTAACAGGAATAGTTTATCTTTATTTAAAAAATTTTTTTAAAAAAAAACAGTAGAAAAAAAGCAAAAATAGGTATAAACATATTGTTATATTTTTTTAGGTATAAACATATTGTCTTGGAGACCATAAGCGAAAAAGAATGTTTAATGATAAATAATAAAACGTTAAAATTAAAATTTTAAATAAATTTTCAAATTTTCATTTACATTTCTCATATCTAGTGCATAGCGAATTCAGAATGCTAATTAGAAAATTAAATTATTGTCAAACTTTTTTATTCAAAAGTAAGCTTATGCTACCACGATAGATTTTAAATGTGTTTATTGAACTTTTAAAAATAAAAATAAAAGACTACAGACGTCTAATCTACACTACCATAGAAATTTTTTAATTCAATTTGTATAATAAACTTTGAAGAATTCTTATATCCTAATATATTTAATTTAATTATATAATAATGAATGACTGAGAATATATCCTAGTTTGTGCAAATGGGGTTCAAAGCTATGAGCTCCAACGCCAATGGCCCTCGCGTAACTTTTAAGTGGAACGCTAATAAACAATCATTCAATCAAAACCCAGTTCACAAAATACGAAACAGACTTATTTAGTAATTAGGATTTCGAAACTTTCTTAATATGATAATATGAGATGATTACTGAAATGCTTTCTTACTTTTAAACCCATTCTTCTTAAATTATCAGATATTTATCGGTATGTCACTGATGTATAAATGTTTGTCTGATAAACCGATAATTCGATGTCTTTAAGCACGAAAATGTTATCCTTAAAACCAACTGCAATAAGGATGTGATTCGGATATTTTCTCTTTATACAAATAAAAAAAAGAATACAATAAATTCCTGCTTTTAACGTGTATCTTTGATACAAAAAATAAGATCGAAACTTACAGGTGCGTGTTATACGCCGTGGTATAAATATGATAGTTTTAAAAATAAAAGAAAAAGATGTACATAAAAAAGAAATTAGAATTCCACGTAAATAAAAATACTGTCTATTTATAAGAAATGACATTCCTTATGAACTGAAAGGATTGTAATTCTAGAAACATACTACAGTAGGACCTGTTTTTGGGCTGTCCTTTTATATTAGATTTTATTTTTGTGTGACCACATAAAAAAAAAATTCTGCAGCATTTTTGCGAATTTACTTGTTATATGTAAGAATTAATGAAATTTTCAAATATTTTTTTTTCGGTTATTTTTATGCGGTTTTTATCAACCGCACAAAAACAGGTTCAACAGTATTTTATTCTAAAGCGTGAAATAATACCTCGAATAAATAACTTAAAAACATAACAGAATTGCGTACGTACATTTCTGTTTTCTTTATAAGAAAAGGGGGTGAGCATTATACGGCGAATTTACCTAAACATTTAAAATTGCAGCTTGAAAGCATAGGTACGCTTTATACTCCATATTTTACGTTACATTCAACAACATTCTAAGGTTTTCTTTAGGTTACAAAAATAATAGATTTCTGATTTATTTCTAAATTCTTAACTATATTTTATTGAACATGTAATACATTCTCCTGTTTATATTTTTAACTGCAAGGTTTTGGGATATAATGGATATTAAATGAAAATGATTATTTTTAAAAATAAATTAGACAGCCCATTTACCAAATTTACTAAGAAAGAAAGAACATATTTCGATTTTTTTTATCGTTATAATAGCGCAAAATAATAATCACTACAAGAAAAATCCTTATGCAGCAATTTAAAAATTCAGTTGTTTAAAAGTGCTTATGCACATGTCCTTCACTCATTGACAAAAATATAGAGCTATATTGAGAATGTATAAATAATACTACAGGAACTAATGTGAAATTTAAATCTTTTTTTTTTATTTGTATGAGTAAAAGTAAAAAAAATTTTTTTTTTGAGAGATTTTTTTTTTAAAAAAAAAGATATTTGACGATAAACTTATACGGCAAGACTTGATTGTCGATATAACATTTTTGAGATTATTTTTTTTTCAGAAAAAAAGAATTAGTTCATTATCCTTAATTGTCATTACTTTACAACTTATTTAATGTATTGAAAATCAAGATACATTTCAAGACGATGAGATTCAAATTTATCTTAGGTTAAATCCTTTAAAAATGGTTTTGATAATTTCAATACCATTTGACGTTTCCCTTCCAAACCCCTTTGAATTAATGCTAATGATAGTTTTAAAATTCAAAACAATGCAATTTCACAAGATTAACAAGCATTAATTTTTTTCTGGTGGATAAGCTTCTGTATTACAAAATTTTTTGCATATGTGTGTTTGACAATATATCCATATAAGTTAATCGTATATTATTCACAGATTAAAATGTATGCAAATGATATAATGAACAATAATAAGCCTTCTAATTTTTCAAAGTAAAATGAAATTGCATACATATTGATTCAAAAGGAATTACACTACATAATTTATAAAAATTTCTGATTTAGCTATGAAATTTATTTCCCTACAACGTAATTCATTATTTGTACATTGAAAACAATACGAATTTCAATTTACATATCTATTCTATTTTTATAATGTAGCATATTTTTAAATGTAGACAATATGAATTTATAACCAAATATGTAAGGGAGAATGCGAAACCCGAGAAATTCTACAACATTAAAATAAATGCTACTACAAATTAAAGATTTTTATCGTCGAAAATAATAAATACCTCCGCATATTACATATTTTCATTTTTTATTTTATTATAATAAAAATCTTTTTTATAATCATTTTGAGTTCGCTTAATACTATTGCTCATTTTATAAGCGCAATTTACAAAGCTTCGGCTTTATTTACCTTTTATTTACTTCAACAATTATCTGTCTTTTTGATCATTTTTATTACAAAATAATTGACTATTTTTAAGCATTTTATAAATTAGAATTGTGATCTTCTGTACATCTATGCGAGAAAAATTGGAAACTGATCTCGTAATTCGATTCACGATCAACAGACGAAGATTCCACTTGCGGAGGATATTAAATTTCTCTCTTTTACGTTACACCATGTGGTAATTTTGAAATCAAACTGCACGAATAACAACTTTTATAATTTTGTGTAATAATAAAATAATTAGGCTTTTAACTTCGCCGAGATGAAACTCGTTACTACATTACTGTAGCTTGCTTTTATATAAGCAATTTTTCCATTAATTCTATCTTTACTGATACAAATATATAATGCCTCTTTCGTGAAATAATTTTTATACTCCATTTTTGTGGAATTAGAATGAATTCTTTAAAAATGAATACCTAACATTTATGATGAATTTACAAGCAATATTAGAAACTGATTGTAAAATATCAGCTATATTTACAACAAATTATTGCTAAAAACTATATATATATATATTAAGATTATAATGCTAAATATTGGGTATTTATTCTTAGTAAATAAAACAGAAAATATTTGCGAAAAAAAGAAAAAATTCTTATATTCATTTAACATTTCAAATTTGTTTTTTCTTGCTATTCTAAAATAAAGACCATAAAAAGAAATAAGGCCAAAAAAAAACATAATAAATAAATAAAACTTTTCACACTCTTTTCAGAATATATTTTATCTTATTCATTCTAAAAAAATAAACGTTAAGGCTCCTTAGGATACGTATAACAATTATATTCTTCAAGTGTAAAATAAACTGGATAACGAAAAGTATTAGACTGTTTTCGCCAAGTTTTAAAAAAATCTGAGCTAAATTTGAAGCATATTTTTCAGAAACAAAAATTCAAAAAAAACTCCCTTGTTTTCAAAAAAATTTATAATGTTGTAATTTAAAAAATCGGTTGGTAATACTGGGGTTTTTAAAATTTAAAAAACATTCCATATATATATATATATATATATAAATAAGTAATTTTTTTTTCATTGACACAAGTAAAGTGAAAGCCCATTTATCGCAATAGGAAATGAAATATGGAACTCATTTTACACTAGAAAAAAAAAGATAAATCCAGATAAAAATGAATAGTATAATGAAATCTGCTATTCCTCACAGGATAGAAGATATAATATTGGAGCTCTTTTGTATCCGAAAAACCTAATTCCAATTTTTTTTAACCTTATTCTTTAACAGCTTCAAGATTCAATATAAAATTTAAAGCAGAGATTACAGTTTTCTTAAATCCTTGAAAAAACGGTATTTTGGTTTTAGATGAATTTCCGAAAATACTTCTAACAAAAATTTATAATTTTTTTTTGTTACCCTGTTCCTGAGCTGGTAATGTCGAAAAACTGATGCAAATATATATAAATAAACGTTAGTCTGTGTGTCACAAAATCTTTTTTCATTAATGTGCTTGTTATGTACAGCATTTTCTTTTGTTTTTGACGAAATAAGAATTAATTGCAGCAAACTTTCACATAACATATCTTTTTTAATTAAAAATTTCCTACATTTTAATTTTTTTTTATTCCTAGAAACATACAGGTTATTCTGCCCTTTTAAGGGACGTAAAACCATTTAACTGAAGCAATATACTTTTAGAAAAATATATTAGATAGTTTTGATATAACGACAATATATCTAAAAGATTAGAGAATAGAGCTACAATAGAGACTTAAGCATACTGCCCAATTTATTACAAGAAAGTCAATAGAAACTCCTTGTGTTTGAAAGGACAAACTCTGAGTTTCATTTAAGATTTTTCAGATAAAGATTATCAAAGGGCAAGTAGATACAAAACTACCCGGAAGAGATTTAATCAAGATAACACGAATAGGAAAGTGACTCTCTCTTTGTTGAAACAAATAAGTTAGATTTTCTGGATTTCGATTTGAAGTCGATTTACCAATTATTATTTGAAGTTTGCAGAAAAATGCTATTTTTTTCTACAATCAATAATTTTTAATATAAAATTGGAAAAATATGATTAGAAATGTAACGTTTTCGCTACCTTAATTATAATGATATTATAAACCAGGGAAGAGCGAAACTTGATTGTTTAGATTTATTTTCATAAGAAATGTACTGTATATATATATATATATCTATATATATATATATATATATATACTACTGATATATATATATCAGTAGTAGATAAAATACATATGGAATATTTGAAAAATATGCATGTTAGCCAATTTCAGCAGTAAAATTTGGAAAGTTTGTAAGATAATTGAAAGTGAAAAAAAAAGAATGTTCTTAAAATACATATTAGGATTCATTATTTTCACAAGAAATTTATATGAATGATTATATGAATATGATTATTTATATAAGTTTATATATTTTTATGAAGAAATATTTTTTATTTATGAAAATAATTAGATATACCGTGAATTTATATAATATTTTCACTTTATTTACTAAAAAATTATTTTTCTTTCCTTCTATTAATTCAATAATTATACCATGTGTGCTCGCGCCAATTTTAAATTTAAAGTTTAATGTAAAATAACTTAACAATAAGTGAATACTTAAGTTACAAATATGAAATTTTTAAATATAAAATGTCTTTTGAATGTATGAAATATTGCATAAAGTATGAGAAGTTTTTTAAAATGACTTTACTCAGAAATAAGAAAAATAATGTTGAAAAATGAGTTTAAAATGACAAAATACCATTAATAACTCAAAAAGGTGTAAAGAGATCATTTATAGAGATTTCTACGAGGTACCGAGAAACTTTCGAATATTTTTCTGAAACATCAAAAACAATATTCTGCTTCCTACTATGTTTCGAGCCAGATATAAAAATGAAAATGACCATCGTTGAAGCAACATTTATGAGTGAAAAAAGTATAAATTTAATAACGTAAAACTTTTTCTGTCCTTAAATTAAACTCCCTTCTCATGGAAGAAAAGAAGTTTGTTTTTTTATCCAAACATAAACTAACTCTTCAAAAATATAGGGAACTTTCAAATAAAAAATTAGGCTGTCATCTTGATGCAATTTCAAATAAACAACAAGATAAAATCTACAGTATCCATACATCTTAGAATGATCATTTTCATTACTAACACTTTTAGTGTTTAATGTAGAAAGTTTTTAATATTCAAAAGATCCTTTTTCTCTAAAGCAGTTTACTTCAATTTTAGTTATTGAAACAAATAAACATTATTAAAATGATTATTTGGAACTATAAGAGTAGAATTACAAACATTAACACTATTATGAGTTTTTTCAGGAATTTTGAATAAATAACCTTACCATTAACCATTTTCTGATGGGACCACATTTTAAACGTCTCGAACATTCGGCACTCACAAGATCAAAAACATGTAATCCACATTGTTTATTATCCTGAAAGGAACTGTTTAACTTTTGAGCCAGTAGAAATGTTACCATAATTAGGAGTTATGACAGCGACGGTTTGTATCCTCTGACTTGAAATGAAACGCAGGTTTATAACGCACCAAGCGTACAAATCGTACCTTCCGTGATTAGAAACCTGACGTCATCCGTAGAGAAATATACACTATACCACGAATTTTAGTCTCACGCAAAAATTATCGAATTCTCAGCACACACTAGGCGACCAGGGGAAATAAACACAAACAAGAAGAGACAAAGAGATCGATAATTTCATTCCTTTTGCCAGAGCGAGCGAGCGAATGGAACAACAACATTAACTGGGAAAAGGTTTCGGGGCAACTAGAAAACAGTCCATCGGAAGTGAAAGGCATCCGCTCACAAGTAGTTCAGTAAGTGGGTGAAAAAAAGACAATCAAACCAGAAAGACCAACAAAACTGAAAAAGAGAACAAATTCATTGGAGGAAGTAAACAGCTTACCTGTTCCGGTCGGCATCTTGGTAAGTTCGAAAGAGGAAAAAAAATACTGCTTGATAATTCAATTGGATTCAGCGGAAGTAGAATGTTCCAAAATTCTTCTTTTTTATTTTCTTCTTATTTACTTTTTGTTCTAGAAAGGTTCATGTGATACTGTTGATAATAAAGAATTGGCCTTTTGGAAATGCCAGCATCGATGGTGAGGGAGTCTGTACCCTGATCGCAAGCCTTTGAGGCTCGCGTGTAGGGATGGTAAACAAAGGCTAGCACGCTGGATTGAACTTGGAAGTCGCTTTCACTAGCACGCGGACACGTTAGACGGAGCCTGTCCCCGATCCTACCACAAGTTGATTTAGCTCTGAGTGAACGACTGCGAACCAGCAGTATGGAATGAGTAGTGTTGCCTCCCTTGCTGAGTAACTCTTTCGTCGATGCCCGCCATGGATAACAACTTTCATTCTCGTCCCCCCCTTTCGTTTTCCTTCGGTCCCCTGGTTTTCCTCTTGGCATCACTCGTGAAAGTAGTCGCAACCGGTTTCGCTTCGGTTACGTCACGAGATTCGGTTTGCCGAAGAATGGAAAAGTGTAA
Organism: Trichonephila inaurata madagascariensis; assembly: GCA_019973955.1. Taxonomy (NCBI): domain Eukaryota; kingdom Metazoa; phylum Arthropoda; class Arachnida; order Araneae; family Nephilidae; genus Trichonephila; species Trichonephila inaurata. The sequence goes on from BMAV01002633.1 coordinate 264,878, forward strand.
ATAATAATAATAAAAAAGAAAAATAATTAAGAGGTGGATTCTTAAAAGGAGTTCTGAGGTAGGAGTTCAAATCAAGGTTATTTTCTTTTTCTTTTACGAACAATGAGAGTAGTATTGAAAATTCCTTTTAATTTCCAGCGATTGATTTAATATTCGAAAGTGGACAATTGAACAAATTGGTTGAGAAGGAGAATAGCGTAATCTTTACCAATCTTAAGGTCATTCTTCAGACTACAATGAGGGTGGTAAAATGTAATTCATTACCTCAAATTTCAGAGTAGCATGAAGGGCATTGTGTAGAGATATCAACAATCGATAGAGATCTTAAGTACTTTATGTAAGAAAATATTGAAATGTTTACGAAGCATAATTTCCTATTTGTCCATCAAAGTTCGAGTATCAATATGAAGGCAAATTATAGTTTTCTAATATAAAACATTTATCAATTGCATTTTTTCTTATAAAACGATCATTTTTCTTATAGTCATCATCTTGATGACAAATTATACAATGGAAAAATTTGTAAATTTATTATTATATTTTAAGTATGTATAATGAATATTTACCAAGAAAGAGTAATATGAAATTAGACGTATGAGAGAAAAATACAAGTTTAAATCTTTTCAATCTAAGGTCGTCTTAAAACCAAAATGAAAAAAAAACAAAAAAAAAACTAAAGCATAAATGTTTTATACCTTTTATTTTATTTTTGAAACTTCGCATTTTTTAACCTAAAGAAATTCGATTTAAAAACAAAATATCATGCAGTTTTCCCTATAGAAATTACTTTACTGGTAGTTCACAAATAAGAGAAAATTGTGAAAAAAAACAAAAGATGTACATTTCTATCATTTCTTAAAAATCAACCTAAATTATGTACTGAATAAATCCAAATATTTTACGCACAGTGTCCATTAAAAAAATGCAGAGTACGTTAAAAATAATTTTCTTAAAGATTAAAACAGTAAGAGCTGTAATGCAATTAAAGTGATACCTAACTTTAAATTAATGTCTAGAGTTATAAGAATTTTTAATAATTTTTTTTTTAGAATAGTGTGAAGTCTTGTACTTTAAATCTGCTCTTACTAAACTTTGAAGTCCTCGCATAACTTAACGGAGAAGTAAAAAAAAATTAGGTATCGGTTTAAATAGAGCCCTTGGCCCCTTTGAAATGTTTAAGCCTCTCTCCCGGACAAACAATGGAGTGGGTCGTAATATATAATATAATAAAATAAATAAACAATTTCTTGCAACAGAATTAGTTGAAACCTCATGTCCAGTCCTCAGCTTACTTTGTTTGTAGATATTGTACCATCCATCTTTGATATCCAAATTTTAAAATATCCGTTTTTAAATCCTTAGTATCCAAATCTCTTTAGTACGAGTCTCGAAATCTCGTATTTCTTGTCTAATAAAGTGTTATATATATATTATATTCAGGCTGGGGGCGTGGTTGGTTTGTCACAGGCCTTCTGCACCCAAGGTTGCGGGTTCAACCCCGGCCCATGTCGGTGGATTTTCATGATGCAGAAAATCAACAGCGGCCATGTCGTATGATTATACGGCATGTAAAAGATCCTAGAGTGTCTGTTGGGCTTGGATGCTCTCCGCAAAATTGAATCCTAGTACAGGTTCGCATCACCAGAGCTCAGGTGCCTCAACCTAGGGAGGAAACTGGACGTCAAAATTACCTGCTGCGATTGGTATCCGCCAATATGGTGCCGCACTAAAAGGAGATACCAGCTTTCGGGGAACGTACTAGGTCTGCAATGGAAAAACTCCAATCCGCAGCCCATTATATTTATACATATATACTCTGTCACATTAAAAATATATATGCACCCAGAAGAAATCGAGCTACCATAGATAAGCAAATGATTAAAATTTCGACGACAAGGAGCTATGCGCATATGCCATGCGCAGCTGAGAAAGTGTAAAAGCATGCTTGCTTGAGCCATAGGGTTATTCAAACAAATCTGTCGATTTGGATGGACAGTATTGTGACAAGAGATACCTCGGAGACATAACTAGCAACAGTACGAACAATTGCCGGCCTTTGAGAGGGGGCGTATAATAAGCCTCAAAGAAGTAGGTTGTTCGAATAGGCATATCGAGAGCCACCTCGGTCGGAGCGATATGGTAGTTGCTTAGTAATGGCAACAACACATCACGGAAAAGATAGTCTACCGACGTGGAGTGTCAGGACATTGCAGAAACACGAATGCGTGCGATGATAGCACAATCATAAGAGAGGTCAAGTCTTCACCAAAAGCGTCACTAGAATGGGTTCGACGCCATTTACACCTTCCAGACATCCCGTTGTATCAAGGAAAACTATTCGGAGATGACTGGTTGACGCAGGTATAATGAGCCGACGACCATTAAAACTCCTACCACTGATCCTACCATAGACAGTGTCGATTGGATTCTTGCCGACCTCTGGCAAATTAGATTGGAACTGACTAGAGACGTGAGATCTTCAGCAATGATCCCGGTTACATCTCAATACTGATAACCAGCGCATACGAGTGTGCAGACAGTGAGGTCACTGGTCCGATCCGGCATTTTTTGTCGAGAGGCACATGACACTTACAGTGTGGGAAGGGATTTTTTGGGACACCAGCTCCTCTGGTCGTCCTTCAATGTACTTTGACGGTATGCAGTTACGTGGACGAGATTTTAACGCTAGTTGTACTGCCAATGCTATCAAGTCACGCTGGTGCCCTTGACCAGAAAGACAAAGCTCATCCACATACTTCGTGACTCTCTCAACCATATCTTTAAGGATATGACATACTCCCTTGGCCTTCCAGGTCACCAGACCTATCGCCAATAGAGCACATCAGGGGCATGCTTGGAAGACAGCTGCGGTCACCCAGGATTATTGATGAAATTACCGCTCAGTTGCAAAAATTATTGCAAGATCGTCTGTAGGAGTTCATAGATAATCTCATTGATTCGATGCTACGCCATATTTCGGCTTGTATAGCTGCCAGAGGTATATTTACTACCTACTGATTTGTAACCTTTTACATACCATATCTTCTTAATAAAACAATCTGTTCTTCTGAATTTGTAATCATTCGCTTATCTCCTATTACACTACATACATGTTAAGTTTCGTGATAGTAGCTAATTTCTTTTTGGGTGAACATATTTTTTTTGTAACAGTGTATAGATATATATCCAATTTTGATTTAACACAATCTTGACGTAACACGAATTTGAAAAAAAAAATAATTTAATTCTCTTTTTACACGATTTATTTGATGTAACACGATCGCCCACATTTTAAAAAGAAAATTTTGCTTTACTTTTATTTTTATAACTGCGACATTGGAGACGGTTAATGTTACATCTGTACGTTTTCCCTTCGTGAGAATTATCCGAATTTTAGAGCATAAATATGGAACATTCAGGGACGTCTTAAGGCATGGACCAACTGGGCCTGGGCCTCGTTTCTTTTTGAATTCTATCTTGATACGATCATGATCCAGCTAATTATTTTAATGTTGCCCAATTTTTTTTCCAAAATATTCTCCAAAAAACCGGGAATTTCAAACTGCATGTCAAGTGGCAAAAGTGGCAAGGCTGCATTATTATGTGATGACCGTTGTCCATGTCTAGACCTAGGCCCAATACCTTAAGCAATCATTCAACTCACTTAGTCGAATTGTGGCCTTTGGTCGAGCTGGTTTGAGCCTAAGTTTTTGAGATTGTGAGTAGTGAACATTTATATGTCTCAAAATACCGTTTGAACGATTATTTGACACACACACAATGCATGTGTTGTTCTTTGTGAAATTACTTCCACTCAGGTATCTCTGGACAGCACATTTATTTATATGCAAATACGAAAAACGATCACGGAAACTGCACACAGCAAACAATTCTGACCAAAAGCACACAGCAACAGGCCAGCCAGTGAACCCCGTAGAAGGAATGCGTGGGAATGAAGCGGGAAAACCGCATGTGTTCGGGTCACACAGTTATCCTTCCGCCAGAAAAAATAGTTCACTCGCTTCACCCCAACAGCATGCAGTATACCGTCTACTTTTCAAGATCTTAGGTAGGAACTACTTTTGCATAGGGGCCAAGGGCCACAAAAAAATCTTAAGATTTTTCTGTGCCCAAGGCCTCAATGAGTCTTAAGACGTCCCTGGGAATATTGTCTGCTTTTCGAATATCAAGATATCGAGTTTAAAATATCAAACAAAACGAGAAGTTATTAAAATAATGTTTGAATCAATACATACAATGGCCTAGCCAAAATACAAACACAACGATTAAAATCACCAAATTCTTTCTAAAATCGAGATTCTAAAGATCGGCCCCACAGGAGGCTAATCTTAGTTTTATTTAAGAGGTTACAAAAGGCATTTCACCAATAAAGCGTGATGATAACTATAGATGGCAGTAATACTACAATCTTACGCAAAGATGTGTTTACTGTCTGAAACTGATAACGAATAAAGCCTTTTACGTGTTGCTCATAATATTTTGCCTAATTATTGCATTCATGAATCAGTGACATGTTCTTTTCGTTTTCAAATGATAATTTAGTTCGACTAATTTATACATGTACAATCTTAGTGAAATAAAATATTTAAGATCCTATCATGAAACTTATGATTAATTGTATAATTCTTGCTGATTTCTTAGGACTTGAGCCGGTCTTCTATTTTATTCTTAGGTGCAATAAATTTTTACACACATTCTTCAGGGCGAAACTATACACAAATGATATTTTAAGAAGAATTTAGGAAGATATTTTAATACAATTATACAAATACTTATGTTACTTAAAATATTAATACAGTTAGCATTGTCCAAGCAATTAACAATAGGCTTTATCAATAGATTGGTGCGATTTTATCAATACACACAACTTTTATTATAGTAATATTCCGTACAGCCGTATATTTTGCAGAAATCATTTTTTAAATTTTGCATTGTAAGGAAAAGTTCTTAGGAATGATAGTTTTTTTTTATCTTGATCTTTTTTTAAAAAAATATTCCCAATTAAAAAATGCAGTATCTTAAGAAATAAACCTTAAGAAACCGACTGCATCTAAATTTAGTTTTTTTTTTATTGGGATCTTAAATTGTTGAGAAAGAAAAGAAGATTTCAAATTTAAAATGCATTTTCCTGACTGTATTCTCTGTTGGCAATTAGCATAAGAACTGCATTAACCAATCAAAAGTCGTTTGAGCAACCAAAAAGCGCTCTTAAATTGTTATTCATAAAACATGTCTAGAGATTATTTCATTTCTCGAATTGTGTAGCCTTAAAGGTCGGAAAATGATTGTCATGCATACATATTTTAAAAATTTTAAGGAACACATTTTATTATGACCTTAAGATATTCACTATCAGCGAAAGGTGGCATTCAGTACAACTTAAAGTCATCATACATGCACTGATCGAAACACGCACCTTGATTGTCAAAGAATCACAGTGTTATTTCCTCAGAATCAAATTTTTCTTCTAGACCTATTTAGAAGATTTCTAAAATTTATACTAAAAATTTCATCAAAGTCTTTGAAAGATGGCATATAATAATAAAAAGCCATGAAGTAAAAATTGAGTGCATAAAAACCAAATGTCTTAATTTAGGAGAAAGTTCTAATGAAAAGAAATAATGCGAAATTGTCACAAAATAAAAAAAAATTATTTTTTTTACCAAGTATGTTATTTAGAAAATTTATCAAACAATAAAAAACACTGATGAATTTAGATAAAATTATTTTACCTTTAAAGATGTTAAGTTGATAGAATACGTGTACCTTATTGATTTTTTTAACGTTAACTAATCATTAAATTTTAATGATATATTTTTTGTTTTTAGTATAAGCATATTTTTAAATAAATACATAACTATTTTCCTTCAAGACTTAAATGAACAATCTAAAATGTATGCACAAAAAAGTTAATGATCTTAATACTGATAAAGATTTATTATATCGGCAGTTTATATTGTGTTTCTTTTATAACAGAGCCTACTTTAAAAATAAATTTTGTTTCAAATTAAGAGTATCCTTTGGTGGTCTTTTTAAATATATCATCTCAAATAAAATTGGCTACTTTTTTTATACATAGAATAAAAATCATGATAGTCATTACTCTATCAACATTAAACATTATTAATTTTTTTAAAAACCTTTTTCATGAAAACAGTGACAACTGATTAATTATTTAAAGCGATTTTTTTTTTACGTTTTTAAAAATAATTTATAAATAGATGTACAGCGTTGTATTTTTTACCTATTTTTCATGAAACCATAAAAAAAAGCGCTCTAAAAATATCTAGCTCTGAAATGTATAATTTTTAATCAATTTTTAAATATTAAGAAAAGAAGCAATGTTTAAAAACATTTAAATTTCTTCCTTTACTTATATTATTAGATTTTGTAAACCTAATGTGTAACATAATTGTTATTAAAGCATCTCAGATCAAGAAATTCACTTTGGAGCTTTGACAATCTTATTTGCAAGAGAAGATATTTTTAAATATTGGTATGTTGTAAAAATAATTTCGTATTTTAATCGAATTTTAACTAAGTTTTTTAATTTTAAGATAAATATTCAATTACAAGTATCTGAACTAATTCGTTCGTAAACTTAAAAAAAAATATTATAAAAAAAAAGCGTATACACTATTATCGCGCGGAGACTTGCAATATTATTAATTCAACATTTTTATCCCCAAACTCTAAAGAAAAATATATGCATAATTTACGGGCGGCAATGCAAATTTGGCTTTCAAGTTACAGTGAAAATAATTGTTATTTTAATCCTTGACATTTCAACATAAAGACTTTAAATTTACCAAAAATGTGAATTTCGTAAGCAAAAAAATATCAAAATGCTTTAATTTTTTTAATTTTTTTTTTGCATTCTACAAGATATTTATGCTTACATAAATATATATATCATAAAAAAAACCCAACCATTCATTCAAAACAAGCATTGCGGGAAAAAGATATAATTAAGCAGTTCTTTTAGAAAAATTCTAGTTCAATCGAGAGATTAAAATGATGCTAAGACACATGAAAAATAACATTACATTACGAAATAAATGTTTTTCACACACACACACATTTCACCTACTTATTAAATTGTCTTACTAATGACCGCAAATTTCCTGTTACAATAGTAATCTTTATTTCTTCGGTGTTTTGAATTAAACTGTAAAAAATACATTTTACAAGGATACGACGAACGAGTTGGTTTAAATTTTTATATTAAACAATGCGTTATTTCCGTAAGACGCAGATTTCACATTTTGAAGCTTTGCTAATTAAATGTTTGGTTTTTGGTAAGGTCACTGTATACATTAGGTTCAAAGTAGAGTAAAAAATAATAAATTTCACTACTTGAAGGTTTTATAACTTTTAAGGCTCTCAAATAAATTATATGTGAATCTTATTTTTACAATTAAGTAAGTGAACAAATACCAACAATCTTATATATATATATATATATTAAAAAATTATTAAAAATACGGACACGAGGCTAAATTTTTACTAGTTTTGTAATATAATAGAGAAATATACAGTGCCGGTTTTTAAATTGGAACACTATGAATGTGAGATGATACAAGCGTCAAATCATCATGAAAGAAAAAAGCTATTAGAACATGCAAATGATTATCATTAAAGCGCAATGGAACCGGACAGAAGGGAGAAACAGCAACACAAACTTTACAAAAAGAAATGTTACGCACCTGGTTTCTCATTCGGAACTCGCACTTAAATGTTGGTTGGTTGTGAGAAGATCATGTTATGCTTCGAACCTGGTCTCCTGATATTTTACCCAATGAAAATATCTGGTCATGAGTTGCTAAGAGACTGAGCTGCCACCGGTCTCTAGTAACTAAGATTGATAAAGTGTGGCACAGTCTTGAAGATACATGGAATAGCTTACCCGTATCTGTTATCCTAGCTAAATTCGACTCAATGCCTAATAGGGTTAGAGTTGCTTTAGCTACCAATGACGGCGGTTGTGCGTACTAACTTCCGACCCTGGATACCTCTGAATTGCCGACAAATTTAATCATGTTTTCTTCCCACTATGCCAGGGGTGGCGAACCTTTATGGGTCAACGTGCCATTTTTTCTAAAGAATTGTTTAATGAGGTATAGACGTGCCGTCAAATAATTTTGACTTGTGATTATTGAGAAAATATAATGAAACTAAATACTGAGAACACATAACTCTTTATTTTCAATGAAAAAAAAATACTTTTGTACTGTACAGTTGTAAATGTTTTAGTTATACGTGTAATTCAAATTAAAATAACATTAGTGTGAGTTCTTTTGTTGCAGATTATGTGTGTGTGTGTGTGGATGACAAATAACTTACATTAGGATTGTAAGATATTACTTTTAGTAGAATGCATGTGTGAATTGGAGTCATCTGCCAATCAGTTTTTACACAATTAATTATTTTTCCTGTGGTTCACTTTTTGACAAGAGGATTTACAATTTATTTCAAAATGCCTTTTTATAGACGATGTTCTGCATACCACACTATTCCGGAACATAAAACATACACCGCTTTGTCGCCTTTACTAATAATGCCATATTTCTAGATTCACCAAATTTGAAATTCTGTGTTACACTTACTATCTTGCCCTTTTTATTCTTTTGCTGAATTTGCCATGTTAAATAACACTTTAACACAAATAAACTTTAAAATACAGTTGTGTCAATGAAATCGATTATGTGCTATGCGTAGACAAACTTTACATCATAAGCAATTGCAGTCTACGACGAAACTAAGGCAAGACAATAACAAACGAGTGTGCTCCCAAATACTTCAAAGTGAACTCTGTTATTTTGAAATAAAATGCAAGCTATTTTGATCTCTGGGGTGCCCAAAATATTGTATCACGTGCCATGAATGGCACGCGTGCCAATGGTTCGCCATTCCTGCACTATGCTGTAACACGTGTAATAAGTAAAGCTTCGTTATTTGCTTTCTTCCTAGAGTTCCAATATTTAATGACAACAGCGTATATTTTTTCTTTATAATTATTTACTATTAGAAAAGATAAAAAATTCTCTAAATATGTGATTTTATTCAACGTGTATGAAAACTTAATTATTAACGTTATTTAATTTTTTTCAAAGAACTTTCATTCCATATACATAAAAAAAATTCTTTTCTCAACACATTTTACAGTACTAGAAAAGTCTGGTTCTCAACAGTAAAAAAAAGTTTATAATTAGTTTTAATTTATAATTTAATATTAAAATTTCGAAGATAATATAAAAAATTCTTAATTACAAGCATTGTTTAAATTTTAAAATTTTTCGATAACGCATAAAATTACATTTACTTACCTCAGCACATTTTCATACACATTTGAATTTCAAGAAAAAAAAAAGAGTACATATAATAAAACATTTTTACCGAAGCAAATCATACAGGGAATGACTATGAATTTAACATTCATGTTAAAATAATGTTTCTTTTCATTCATATTGATATATATAGCAAAAAAGAAGGAAGAGAAAAAAAATCGGATTTCCTAAAAACTTTAATTATACTTTCCTAAAACATTCCAGTCATTTTTTAGAAAAGAACCGGTAAAAAAAAAACTTCAAATGCAAAACCTTATAACATTTAAATTAACAGAAATTTTCTCGCTTAAGAAATATTTTATAATAAAATAATAATATTTATATATTTAAAAAGCAAACATCAATTTACAAAATCAACCTTTAAGTTGAACTATGAATTATCTCATAATTTCTTTAATACAATATGGGTACTGTAGCTGCACTATCATTATATATAATAAAAGATATATGCTCTCATAAAAAATAAACGCTTTATACTACAGAAAATAAAAACGAAAAATAAATTTAAAAACAAACAAACAAATAATAATAAAAAAATGAAAACGGAATTAACTTAAAAAGAATAATAATAACTTTTAAGAGTTAATTAAAGAAAATTACCTCTTACAAAGTTAATTAATAAAAATATAGTATGGAACATTTTCTTCTTTTTAATACTTACGTGATATCATTTTTTTAAAATTAAAAACATTATTTTACAAAAAAAGCTTATCGTAACTGCAAACTAGGATAAAATTTCAGAAATTTGTAAGAAAACTTTTTTTTTTCAAATAAAATAACGATGATCACTAAGTAAACGTGTTTCTATGATTTAACATTTTTTAAAAGAAAAGATAAAATTATTTTTATTTAAATAAATTTCCAGTATGAAAAAAAAAAGTACACAATTTTTATGACACAGAAAGATGCAAGAAAGATAAACCACATTTTTATCATTTGAATTATGCATACTTCAAATTCAGTAAAAATTAATTGGATTAATTGTTTATTAACTTCGCACTTCGATGCATTGTAAGGACTACTAGCAACGGACCACATAATTCTGAACCTCTATTAAAGGAGAGGATAACAGCTGAGCTAGAGCCCCACATTCCAAACTTAAACAACACGCTAACGTGAGGATTTTGAACCTGGAAAAATTTAATGTACATCCCCTCTAAAGGATGTGTCTTCAAAGGCAATAGAACACGAATCAAAGACAAAAAATAATGCCGTTATAAAATCGTGACCATGGCCTCTTGACTATCGCGTCCAAAATAGGTTTGTAAGGAAAAATTAAAATTAGCATTTTAAAAAAATTGATCTAATTTTCAGCATCTAAAAAATAATTTGTGGTATCTTAAGCCGATGTATTAAATACCAAAGAAATATTCTCATTTAAATTCCAGACAGCCTCAAAAATGGAAGATATATATTAAATGTAGTAATTATCCACAAAACTAAATGTGAAAACCAAAAAATAATTGCTTGCTTGATGTATTGAAACCAATTTTTCATTCATTAGTTTCTTCTCCCCTGGCATTTGTCCTCCAGAACATGTAATACGTGTTAACAGTTTAATATAATGGTTACTAAGTACAAATTATGATTTCATCGTTAAGAAAAACAACTATGATTTCAAATTTTTGCTACCTTCACAGTCTTTTCTGAAACCATATTCAGGTCTGTTGGAATGAATAGTAATTATAAAGTAACGCAAATTGTAGAGTTTGATTATTTTGTAATAAGCAATTATCGATTTCATTATTTTGATTTAAAAACAAAACAAATTACTTCCATTTGATTAAAATAACCACCACAAATTTTAACAAAGATTTTAAAGACGGATTTTATTCGGCTAGTAAATGAATAATTTGGAAATACTTAATAGAATGTTGTAATTACTTTATTTGTTACATGTTTTATCCTTCACATCGTGATACTTGTGATAATTATTAACAAGATTGGACCGCCCATCCAGTGCGGTGATTAGTGACACTTACTGCTGTGCTGTTAGACCGGGTTCGAATCCCGGAGATGGCGTAGATGTTTGTAAACGTATAGGGCCTGTGAAAAACGGGATACACTCTAAATAGCCATTGGGACGCAAGTCCTCTTGTTAGATTGGTGGAAGGGGGAGAAAGGTGGGTCCTCACAATATCTGATCGGAAGCGAGATAAATCATACTGTCACCTGTATGGTGCTCAAAGCTACGGCTAACGAAAGGCGTACTTCTATCCCTTTGCCGTGATGAATTTCGTGTACCTGGATATGACACCGTCAGACAGGATGGCAACAACAGGATTATAATTGTAAAATTTTAAATTTTTCTTCATAAAGCCTATGAATGGAATATGTCAGTACTTTCTTTTGTGGGGGAGGTGCAATATTTAAGACGACCAGCTCTCCTCTAAATACTCTACTCCCAAAGCCTTTTTTAAAAAGGTTTTCTTTCGTGATTTGTTGAAGATTTCTGTAAGCTAGATGTCATGTTTAGTTAAATAAGGTATCAAAAAGTATCATCTTCAAAATAATAAAACGAATAAATAAAGTTTAATATATAGTATTACTTACTTTATATATATATATAATATCATCCAAAACATTTTAACCTTATAAAACATTAGCATGCAAATATTTGGAAACTAGGATATTTTTAAAGAAGTATCGATGACGAAAATGTTTCATTCATACAGATATTACTTTTTATAATATCCAATTATATATATATATATAGTAATATAAAATAAAAGTGAAGATGTACTAAACCTACAGTGCTAAAGCAGGAAGAAATTGAAATTCACCAGACACAGCAAATGTAGATACAAAAAAGTCTTTGGACTAAAATGAGACCTATTATGATTTCTAGAGTTGTCGCTGAATTAGGCCAGCGAATTAGGGTTAGCAATGCTTTATGGATCCAACCTTCCCCGTACAGCAGAAACTTATATTTATATATATATATATATAAGTTAATACAATTTGAATATCTAATTCATTTTTTAGCACTCCAGAGAAAATGATAGTTCATCGCAAATGTCACTTCTTACATTTTAACATCAATTGCATTATTCAGAAATTTTTCTTGTAAGAATGTTTTTTCGAATTACCGCAAAATCCGGCGTATAACTTGCCTCTATATTTTCAAGCAGTATTTTTTAATTTTTAAGTATATTCGTCGTATAACGCGCACTCCTTTTTTAAAGCAGAAACCTGAAATATATGTATGCAATGCTCTTACGTTTTGAAGTCATTTATTGGAGGTAATTTCTTAGACTTTTTAAAAAATACTACATACTTCTAGAACTTTAACCCTTTAATTTCATAAGGTCTGCCATTTCTTTTAAATAAACACTATTTTGATGTATCTAGAAGTCTAATTTTTTTCATGCACATCTCTGTATTTACTTTTAAAGCTATTATTTTTTTTACTGGGCATATAACGCGCACTCGTAAATTTCGATTTTATTTTTGGCGCTAAAAGTGTGAGTTATACTCTGTATTTTACAGTACTCTTTATTTGTTTTGTAAATATTGTAACAAAATATCTTTATCAGATATCGACACACAAAATAGTAGGTCCTTTGACTCATTTAGCATCTTAAGCTTAATTACACAGCTGGACATTAAAACCGTAACACCAGGAAAAAAAGAAAATAACGAATTTTTACTTATTGTACGTTTACAGTAAAATAGGTGGAAAGCATGAATCAATTTGAAGGCAATTTAGAGACACACAAGTTCTGAAATTAGTACGCACAGCTGTCGCCTTTTGCAGCTGAAACGCCTTTAGCCACTATAGTGGATGGAGAGCGAAGGCGACCCAATATCTCAGCACCTCAATCTATTCAAAATGAATGTTCAATGGGTGAGAGATCTGGAGAACGCGGTAGCCAGGATAACAGTAGAAAATCCTCTGTGTTAAGGTAGGCAAGGACACGAAAGCAACTTACGGTCTTACATTATTTTGTTGAAAGACTTTTCCGAAACCTTGAAGATAAGGCATGGCCAAGGTCTTAAAATCTTAGATCGATTAATAGCATACTATTGATGTAAATTAAAGTAAATCAATTAACAAGGAAATAAAAATACAAAGCAGAGGAAAAAATAATATAATAACAGTAATACATTAGTAAATTCTTAAGCTTAGAGTTAGGAGTACAGAGTAAAACAAAATTTGGGGGCGACAACTTTCCCTATTATTTGTCTACATTACTAAGCTGAAATGAAATTTAGAAATTGTCGTGTTAATGAAAGCATGATAGTCCAAAAAAACAAAAACTTGTACAAAGACGTTATTTTGTAGAGCAGGGGTGTCCAACCCGCGGCCCGCCTTGAATAATTTTGAGGCCCGCGTGAGATTCTTTACAACATTACAAAATTCGACTACTTTGTACAATATTTTTTGTTTAAAGAGTTTTTATTTATTTATTTATTTTTGTAAAAAATAAATCTCATAACTGTTATTATTTTATCACGTTGCTTCTCTGTTACTGCGAATCTCTTTTTTTTTCTAAATTAAAATTTATCAAACATAAATCGTGCTCAAACTTAACGCACGAAAATCTGCAACATCAATTACGATACGCAAATACACATACATTGAGATCGACTTGCAAAAACTAAGTAAAAGAGTTGAGAAACAGATATCTCACTAATTAAACAAATTAAATATTATTTGATCATTGCATTATTATTATATTATCTATGTTTTTATACATGAAAACAGTAATAATATATCAGTCTGCTTTAAATTTTCACCCCAACAGATGTTTGTAATGGATCCAAATCTAATATAAAGATATATATTTTTATATGCGACCCGCGGGACCTTAAAGTTCTTTCAAAGTGGCCCGCGAGGTCATTTGGGTTGGCCACCCCTGTTGTAGAGAATGCATTTGTAAAAATATACACAAGGATGATCCCCTTACGAAGCCTACTTTTCATAGTACACAAGGTATTTGCTCCATTTAGCTTTGTAAGCTTTGCCTAAAAATAATGTTACAGAAAGCATGGAAAAGGGACTCAACTGGAATAAAGAAATTTAATGGAAATTCAGTCACCCAAATGAAATTCATTATTACGAAGTCTGTTACTACAACAATTTTTGTGTGGCCTCATAGTAATGTCCATGGCCATGTAAATAAATGCACACTTCAACAATTCAGGAAACACTAAGAGTCCAAAATATTCCAACATCAAAAGGAACCTCCCCACATAAAAAGGTCTGCATACTATAGTTTACAAATATTAACTAAAGTATGTGATTTAGAGAACGGAAAATTATTATTAACAATATATATTATTTTTGAACAACAATAAATAATATAAAAAAAATTTTAAAATCAGTTTCTACTTAGGTCAACAAAAAAAATTTCATTTTAGTTACTTTTTATTAAATAATTACAATTAATATAAATATGTATATACATATGACAGAATCACATTATTAAATGGATATATAAAAAGAGATTTTCCACACATTTTCCTTTCTATAAATAATGTTGAACTATTATTTTTATTTGTTACTCTTTATTCATTCATAAATTACATTCTCAGAAATTAGGCTATCCCAGGTAGGATTCGAACCCACGACCTTTGGAGTAACTACAGAGACACAACGAGCGATTTTCCTTTTTATATATGGTGTTGGACTATTATTTTTGTTTGTTATTATTTATTTATTTATTAAGTTTAACTAATGAATTAATATTTGAAAAAACTGTATTAACATCAAGTATCATCCACTACAAGTTTAAAAAAATGTATTTAAACTTGAATGGATGCATAGAAAGTATTTTATTAATGATTGGAAATTTGAACAAGATATATATATATATATATATAAATAGGAAGATTGTGAATTAATATAGAGTAAAAATTGAAAAGAAAAACTTTTTTAAAACTGCTTTTTGTTTCATTGTATAAAAATTAAATTTCAAATGTATTAAAGCAAAAATTATTCAGAAAAGAATGCGAAAAGATTATGATTAAAATAACATCCTGAATGTGTTTTGTTGATAAATTGATTAACCGAAACAATCTAGTATATGATCTTAAAAGGTTTTCCTAAATCGGTCTGGAAATAATGGAGGAATTCAAACGAAATGTGTAACTTGGGCTATTTAAAACATTTTTAACAAAATCCTAGTAATAATGATATGTGGTCGAAGTGATTTTTAAGAAAATAATCAACTGTATTAATTAAATTAATTAATTAATCCATAAGTATCATAAAGAGTTTCCTTAGAATTGTCAAGTATATGTTAATATTATTTATAAGAAAATCACGAGTTATTTTGAATGGTTTTTTTTTTCTCTCTCTCTCTTCCTTTACTTTTGTGTGTGTATTATCCATACACATACGGATAGACAGAAAATCCTAGAAATAGAAAACTATTTCATCATCAGACCGATTTCGCTCTAATCCATTATAATATCACAGGTACAAAAAATTTAATGAGCAGGCTTTAAGTACTTCATTACTGATTATTTCATAGGGTTAGTTTTCAGAATAAAACATTTTAAGTTTAAGAAAGATCTAATTACTCTAATTGTTATGCATGTAAAACTTTTTATCCTTCAAGTGTCTAGCAGTTGTTAATTACAGGTATCATTTATTTCTCTAATATGCTAATATCGGAATTTACTACATTCAGCTCGTGACAAACATTTATTTAAGATGCAAAACCGATTTCAAGGTCTATCATGTATTTAATTATCATCAGTTGCGCATACGGTAGAGTGTTTGTATCATAGTATTAAGATAACTGTGTATGACTATAAATATCAAATCTATCGCAATTAAATAATTTTCTTTGAAATATCTATTAGATCAAGAAATCAAAATAAACAGATTGAGCATAATCGGCTTAACTCATAGAATTGAATATATTAAATAATTAATAATAATAAAACAAGAAAAACACTTAACATTTCTATTTTGATAAAAATAAATATCTGATGAGTGCTTAAATCGTTATTATATGCAAATGGTTTATCATTAACTCATTTCATAAGATTAAGAGAGTCCTTTTAGAATTTATTTTAAAAACGCATTCTAAAAAAAAATTTCTGTTGAGCGAGGGTTTTCAACGTCGCGCAATAAAGCAATGAGTCCTTTTGAGGCGACAGACTTTGTGTTTCTGATTTTTGGCTAGGTAGATTATGATACACGTATAAAACTGCTTTAAGAATATTATTACAATAAAAAAATATTTAAGTGCGATATTTTGGCAAAAAATGAACATAGGATTATTTATTTTCAAAATTTTCTCCTTGTATGAAAAATGCTTCTATAACAGGGGTGACAAACCTTTATGGATCAACGTGCCATTTTTTCTTGAGAAGTGTTTAATGAGATATAGATGTGCCGTCGAATAATTTTGACTTGTAATTATTGGGAAAATAATAAACTTTAGTACTAACAACACAAAACTCTATTTACTACGAAAAAATATCTTTTGCACTGTAAATGTTTTAGTTATGCGTGTAATGTACGTAAAGTAACATTAGTGTGACTTCTGTTGTTGCAGATGGGATGACAAATAACTTATAATAGGATTGTAAGATGTTACTTTTTGAAGAATACATGCTGAATTGGAGTCATCTGCCAAACGGTTTCAAAGCAATTAGTTATTTTTGCTGTGGTTCACTTTTTTTGACAAGAGGGTTTGTGATTTGTTTCAAAATACCGTTTTACAGACTATGTTCTGCGTATCACACTATTCCAGAACATAAAACACATACTACTTTGTCGCTTTTAAAAATAATGCCATGTTTCTCGGTCCACCAAATTTGAAATTCTCGGTTACTCTTACTATCTTGCACTTCTTTTACTGAACTAACCATATGTTAAATAACAATTAAAAATCGTAAATATAACACAGATAAACTTTAAAATATAGTTGTATCAATGAAATTGACTATGCTATGCGTAGACAGATTTTACATCATAAGCAGTTTTAATCTACGACGTAACTAAGGCAAGACAATAACAAATGAGCGTGCTCCTCGCCGCCCCGTGACCGATCACTCGCGTTTGTTCGTAATACTTCATAGTCAACTTTGAAATTTTGAAATAAAATGCAAACCATTTTGATCACTGGCATACCAAAAATATTGTGTCGCGTGCCTTCTATGGCACGCGTGTCACTGGTTCGCCATCCCCGTTCTATAATAATAATATTTTGCCTTTTGATAGCTAAGGTATCTTCAGAGATCTTGGACTATGAATATTGAAAAATTCACATTTTTTTCAGAGTTACTACCAATTTAAATAATCATTGGTGCTGTTTTACTAAAATGTATTCATTTTGTGATGTATTAAAATATATATGGATAAACCCACTTCTAAGTTATATATTTCAAACATCCTAGTTCAGGCTCTCTACGGTGGTTTGAGCTATATATGGGCAAAATATTATTTTTTTAGAGGCAATTTTCATAAAAGGAGAATATTTTGAAAATAAATAATTCTATGTTAATTTTTTGCCGAAATATCACATTTAAATATTTTTTTTAAATAATAATATTCATAAAACAATTTTATACGTGTATTCTAATCTAAGTGACACTAAATATTAAAAAAAATATTCGTTTGTACGCTTTTGCAAAATCACGTTTCTGAATGCGTAGTCGGATACCTTAATAGTAAATTTTTTCTACCACCCCTTAAATCATGGCAAATTACTCATTAATGCTCAACACCATCCATTCTGATAAGGGATTAAGACCTCAACTGAGATCATGCTCCCCAACGATCATTCTACCCATTCCATTTCTAATGGGATGCGAATTGGAGTTTTACCATTGCAGACCTAGTATACTCCCCTGAAGCTGGTGTCTCTTTTTAGTGCGGCACCATATGGACGGATAACTATCGCCGCAAGTAATTTTGATGCCCAGTTTCCTCCCTAGAGGGAGGCATCTGAGCTCTGACGATGCGAACCTGTACTAGGATTTAATTTTGCCGAGAGCACCCAAGCCAACAGACACACACTCTATGGATCTTTTATATGCCGTATAATCACATGACATGGCCGCTGCCGATTTTCTGCATTATGAAAATACACCGACTTGGGCCGGGCTCGAACCCGCAACCTGGGATGCAGAAGGCCAGCGATAAGCCAATCACGCCCCCCCAGCCAGAAGAAATTAATTTATATAATTCAGAAAATTATGAATTCATATTTTTTTGAAAGATTGTTCACTGCTTCTTACAATTGATGGATGGTTCAGCCTTATTTGATACCTAAAACAAAAAACGATATATTATACTGCACTATTTTCTTATATGAAATTGTTAATATTATATTAGTCAAAATTCTAATCGCGATAGATTTTTATACGTGAATGCAACTCTATTCCAATATATTTTGATTGTAAGCAGTACTCTTGATTATGGTTTAGTAAATAGCGCATACATGCGTTAGCGGATATTTAAAAATACAACTATCATATAGCAAAAAAGACTTGATAAATTATGTACACATATATATATAGAGAGAGTTAAACACGATTGTATATTACTAAGGTGACAATTTTTTTTACAATGAAAAGGAGGAAGAAAAATCCAAGAAAAAATTACAACTTAAATATATGAAACGTTCTATATTAATTAAAATAAAAATGCGCTAATTACGCTTACATTCTTTTTAATTATTATCTTAAAAGAGTATTTTTCCATTGAATGATTTTTTTTGTCAACATATCATTTTCTAATACATCGGAAAATTCAGGCAAAAAATACCCTTCATACTGAATTTTACGGTAAGCACTGTAGCTTAAATATTAACATTCAATTTTGATTTCTCACTAGTCTCTTCACAAAAATCATTACCAACTGAAAAAAACTATTTCAACTGGTGCATTAGTTCCAGGGCAGCACAACGTAAATTCAACAATAATAAGTACATTTTCATATGGAATGTGTTCATTTTTGAAATGGTTTAAGTAATTTCACCCATATTTTACCAATTTCTCAGCATGTTGCTTTTCCAATTTTGTGTTCTAATTTATTAGAATTTAAATGTACATTCAGTCTTCTTTCTACTTCAAACAGATAATTGCCGTAGATTTTAATATGAGGCATTTCTTTCGATAAAAACTCAACGTAATTTTCTATAACTGCCCACTTTATTTGAGACCAAATCAAAAAATACCATTGAAAACTGTTATTTCCTGTGATATTTGTTTCAGATGATTCTTCGAGATTTTGGAAACATGTTTGGTTCATCTCTGAATACAGAGATTAACAGATCATTTTTAAAATATTGAAAAGAAGGACAAAAAGGCGGACACTTTTCGAGGAAGGACAGAACCTATATAAAAAGAGGACTGTCCTCCCTAAAGGAGGGCAAATATTCATCTTAATATTATGATTTATTCAAAGAAAACGAAGAAAAATTGCACATGACAATTAAAGTTGAGTAAATAGATGTACAAAATGTTTTATCGGGAAAAGCTTTTATTTTCCTATTTTTAGAACAAATATTAAAACACGATTTTTAATAAAAATTAACAGAATTTTACTTCGCACATCTACTCGGTTCTTACTGGTTCAGCAACTTTTATTACACTCTAGAGCTCCACGGTGTGTAGTACTTCATTTAATGTGACAAAATTGTTAAAAGACTGACTTTGCATAATAAGTGCCTTCATTTCCACGTAAAGAGGAAACAACTGCCAAAATGAATTGAGAGTAGCATTTTAATGAGGTGTTTGTTAGAAAAAAAAATGAAATATATTGATCAGACAGACCATTTGAAGCTCTTTTTCCAAGTTTTATTTATGCATTACAATCATTAATGATTGATTATGATAAGATAAGGAACTACTACATCCAGTTTCTTCTTTCATAAGTCACAATATTTCATTTCAATTGAAACCTATTTTATACACCACAACGTAAAAAGTTTGATAAATGGTATTTAATATATAATATATTTTCGAAATAAAATATTAAATATTTAGAATAAGTTAGAACACATATCTTAAGACACACAATTCATCTTTACTAATATTATAAACGTGAAAGTTTGTGAGGATGTTTGTTGCTCTTTCACACAAAAACAACTGTATGGATTTTAATGAAACCTTACATTAACATAGCTTATACATCAAAAAAACACACATAGGCCATAAATTATAAAAATATTGTGTGAAGTGACCAAAATATAACGATAATTGTCAAGTAAGTAGGAAAAAATTCTGCCATCTGCAAAAAAGTATGTGACGCCACATATCTATCTTTTTTGAGTGAAGCAAAGCCTTCCCTTTTGTTTTGTCTACGCCATTCCTCAGTGCGCGCTCGCTTTTAATTTATTCCGTAAATAAAATAATGAATATGTTAGTTTTGTATAATATACTTTTTTTTCGTCCGATACGTGTTTAAATAGTTTACTAAACACAGTGAAATGAAAAAAGAATGAAATTAAAATAAAATATCAAAATGTTTTGATCAGATAGTTATTTTTTTCTTTTTAAATGTTTTTTTCAGTACATGGCTTTCCTCCATACTGTTTTTTTATAACTTTATAACTTATATATATATATATATATATATGTTAACTCAAGCTTAAAAAAAGCAATCGTTTCAATAGCTATTTGAAAATTTTACTTTTATTTATTACTTATAGAAAATGGATTTTATTAATATATAAATGTTTTTTTAAAAGGATTATTTCTATTATTTCATGACTAAATTAATTATTTGTTAATTATAAACATCGTCTATTATTTTGAATCAAAATACAATTTAGAGACATTTTTAAGCTAATTATATGTAACGATTGATTGATTCATGAAAATCTAAAATTTATTTTATTATTTTAGTTTCTTAGAAACTAAATATTACCAAAAAAATGATGAAAGTTTTTTGTGTGTGTTTTACTCTTAGCACATCAGAATCGTTTCCTTTTTATTGCTTCACATTAATAAATTTTTAACTAACGCAAAATCGATTTTTATAAGTCGTACATCGAAATTTGAAGCTGTCTGTGAGGGGGAGGGGAACAGGGAACAATAATTGTACACTAAAAAACCCCGTGTTATGCCGGGCTAGAGATAGGGAAAAGAAACCTGTCTTAAAATCGAAAATGGTGAAACAAATTTCGAAAAAGGGAAATTTAATGAAATAATTTTAGAAATCACTCACATTGCGCGCGTACACACACACATAATTGCTGGCGTCATGAGAGAAAGAGAAAACCAGTGCAACGCCGGGCCAACGGTATTTATAAATACCATTCACTTTAAAATAACATTGAATAACCAATTTTACGAATATTCTGACA
>BMAV01002633.1:306189-340666 GCA_019973955.1 Trichonephila inaurata madagascariensis
ATAATTCTGTCTTACTGAGTCCAAACATAAAAGATTTAATGTGTTTTATGTTAAAATTGTTATCAAAGCTATTACAAATATCTATAATACTATCTGAAAGGACTTTTTTGTCCCTACTTAATCTTTTAGTTCTAGCCCCTCTAGTTTTTCTTTTATTAGATATTATATTAATCCCATTATTGTAATAATAATCTTGAGAATTTTGTTTAATTGCATTTAGAATATTTTTTCCATGTTATAATACATTTAGTCCATAAGGATAAACTGCATTATAATATTTAATATAGTAATTTCCCCACCATAATCTTTCTTTAATATTAGGAACAACTTTAATAATATTGAGTGTAACATGTTCAAAACCATGCGTACTAAAGCGTCTTATTTCTATTTTATTTGTATTTTTAATACTATTGAAGTGTTTAGTATCTGACCTATGTTGAATAATTCTAATATTAATTTTATTAGATGTCTGTCCTATATATTTAAATTGGCATTTATTACACGTCAACAAGTAAATACAGTCATATGTTTTACAGAAGGTAAATTTAGAATCCTTTTTTTTATTTGATAATTATGGATCATTTTACAAGTTTTGCATCTTTTGTCGCCACATCTTTTGTAATAAGGAATTTTACTATTGCCAAATTTACTATTTTGAAGCTTATCTAATTATCTATTACATTTGTAGACATTAGAGGTATTTGAAACTTTATTGCAATGCAAATAATCTTTTTTAGAATTCTTTAAGTATTCCTTTTTCCAGAATATTCTAGTATTATATGTATTAAAAAGTCTCGTAGAATCTCTACACAATGACCTGCATTCAAAACTTTGTCACTATCTACTGTATATATATATAGGCATGAATGTATGTTTCACTGGCTGCTCGCGGAAATATTCAATTGTATATTTCAAATGTAAGGACGTCACCTAGTGCCACATGGCAACACTAATAGACATGCTCGTTTAGATGACCAATTAGGCTTCACGTTATGAAAGCTTTATCTAAATACATATATGCTTACATAAATAATAACTCCAACAATGAAATATAGTAAGTTGCAATGGTATCTATGAATTTAATAATTTTATAAAAAAATAAAATAATCAAGGATTTATGTTTCAACAAGTTTTTACCCTTACGTGAATACAAAAATATTTTATATTGCAACTTTTCATGTCAAATAATACATAAATAAGGATTTAATTTTTTTTAAATAATATTTTTGTATAATGCACAGAATTGTTAAATCTATACGAAAACTATAATAGTTTAATAAAAGTTGCATTTATTGGTACATCACCTAATGTGTGGCCTCCTCTGTACTACTTAGTCTAACATGCGGCCTTTAATGGTAAAAAGATCCCCCCGCCCTGTTTTATACCATTTTTTGTTAAATAATTTAATTTCTCCTATCCTTTTATAACACGATTACAACAAGATAAATAATTGATCACATAATTATAAACTATTTTATAACGAAGTTTAAATAAATTCTTTTGTTTATATTATTTTTATCATCTTATAATCTTAGACAGAATTATTGTGATACGGCAGATTCTCGGAAACTCGGCCCTCGATAAACCTGCAATCCGGATAACTCGGCCCCACCTTTGCAAGTCGAAAAAACACCAAGTAGCCGGTTTTTGCAAAGTTGTCTACTTAATTTTCATGATAGAGAGCTTTATGCTTCATTGAGTATTTTTCCTAGGCGTATCACATCAGGTAAATTACTATACACTTTATATTCATTAATTTTCATTTTTATGTCATACATGCTCCATGCCTCCATAAAGTACGTACTTTTAATTTATTTAAGGTTATTTTGCGCAATTTATTTTCTATTGCATTCTCAAAAAAACAATGCATACAAGTACTGTACAATATTTTCTGAGGAAACGCTTATTCTTTTCTTTTATTTATTCTTATTATTTTTTAATAATATCCTCTCTTGATAACCTGGCATTCTCACAAACTCGGCCACCTTTCGGTCAACATTAGGTCGAGTTTTCGGAACTCTACTTTAATATCGCGACAGTTTTTTTTTTTGTTTCATTTAAAACATTCTACAAGCCTTTTATAAAGTACATTTCGTTTTCAAAAGAAAAAAACAGAGATAAAAATAGCCTTCAGAATATTAAAAACTTGCACTGCAAGTCGCTTGTTTAAACATAAGTTTCAATTAAATAGGCAAAATAACTGTGAAGTTGACAAGCACATTTCTTCTAGAAGAAATATGCATACAAAATTGACTCTCTGAATTAGTCAAAAAGAGATTTCATCCAGTTCGTGCCATTGACTCTGAGAATGGAAACTTCCATTCTTCAAAATAAGACAAGTTTCGAGAGCAGTAAATTATGTATCGTCTACGAAGCTCATGCGTTTTAAAGACTGGGGGCTTTACCTCTGACGTCAAACATCACCTGCCTTGCATTCCAATTAGATTGCGGACGATGACGAACTTACTGACCAGTTTGACTCTTAGTAGCAATCAAAATTTTTTAGTAGAAATAATTTACAAATAAATAATAAAGAAAAGAGTAAGTGCAATGATTACATCCGTCACGTTTTATAAATACACGTGCAGCTGTTGCGTATTTATTTTTTTATTTTGTTCCCAAGATTAATTTTCATAGCATGTTTAGATATTCAGAGTCCAAGTGCATTCTTAGAATATTTGTTAATACACATTGAGGAAAATCCCACTTTTAATTTCCGATTTTGAGCAATAATTTAATAAAATAGTGCGGATGCGGGATTGCATCGACTTAATTCATAAATAACTGCTAAATTTCGTATTACTTCAAAATTCATACATCGAAGTAATATTAAGATAATATTTTAGCATTATAGAATTATATTGCATAAAACTTATTTCGTCAACATATGAAAAAATACCAAAAATTTTATTTTTATTTTAAGAACAAGGAATATAGGTGTAGTTAACTTAAGAATATTTTCGGCAAAAATTCTGAATGACAAAAATACTTTTCACGGTATTTTTTAAAAAAATATTCTTACTGCCATTTTTTAAAAGTTTTTTTTAAATGAAGTATAACTAGAAAGCTTCCTTATAAGTTCCACAGCATTGAAATAAAGATACCTATTTCAAAAAGTACTTAAAACAACAACAACAACAACAAAAAAAAAAAACCAAAGAAAATTGTATTCATTTTTCTAAAAAAAAAGACAAAATTAATTTTTTATATTCATCTATCGTAGTGTTGGGTAATTACTTTGGCTTTTGAGGGCCGCATTGTGGAGGCTGAGAATACAAGACAGCAGCGCCTTTTTACAATGATTGCATTCACATTAGTTCTTTGTATCTTAAAAAGGTATAAATTGTGCCATAAAAATTGATCAATACAAGTTAAATAAAATAGTGGCATTTTATTCAATTTACTTATTGTACTAATTTCATAGCAATAGTTGCAAGCACATTTAATTTTAGAAACAGTTTAATGAGATAAATGTACCTTGTTACACTTTTCTACAATTTTTTTAAAATCAAGAGTGATATTGCTTATTAAAATTCTCATCACAGCTTATAAACTAATATTAGCCAATTTGCATCTATATTTACTCTTGCTGTTCTACATATAATGAAAACTTTGCTCACAAATATACGTTGACCGAAACATAGGAAACATTTTCTGTCATGGTGGGCTACAAAAAAACACTTTGAAGCCCACATGTGGCCCGCGGGCTTCTACTTGCCCGCTCTTGCTCAGTTGCGTTTAACATTCCTTCTTGATATTTTGTGTAAAATATGATTTACATAAAAATAATAACGTAAAGGATATGAAATAATGTACAAAATATATTCACATTATAAAATACTTTTTATATTCTTTTCAAACGAAAGTAATTACCGTTAAATCCAGCTTACGAGTATAACGCGTACTTTCAACACTAAACATAAGATTGAAATTTAAGGATGCGCGCAACACGCCGGATAGATAAACGATATCTTTAAAAATAACAAAAGAGATGAACACAAAATGTTTTTTACTTCTACACGTATAGAATTACAGTTTATTTAAAAGAAATGACATGTCTTATGAACCAAGAGTTGTATTTCTAGAAGCGTTATATTTCTTCGAATACCACACGACTAAATGACTTCAAAACAAAAGAGTATTGTATACTAACATTTCAGATTTCTTCGTAAAAAAAGGGATGTGCGTTATACGCGCGCGCGGTGAATATTCCTAAAAATTAAAAAAATGAAGCTTGAAAGTATAGGTGCGCGTTATACGCCGGAATTTACGTAATTTCAAAATATTGTACATTTTCGTGGGAGCATTACGAAAGGAATAGTAACTTTCTAAAACGCAATGTCTTGGAAAAAATTTTCATAAAAATAAGGATAAAATAATAATATTTACGAATTTGCGTGACTTCCTCTTTAGTTCGAGCAAAAAATTTTCAATTGCACTAATATTTTCCTTTTACGACAATGAAATGGATATTTCATTAATGGATTCCACTGAAAAAAAAAATAACAACATTCTTTCAGAAATAGAGGAAAATATGCATAAAAGTTTCTCAAAATATTTCCGTACAAAAATTTGAAAAAAAAAAAGATTGTAACAAAAACAGTCGCAAAAAAATATTTGCAAGAGCCAAAAAAGGAGAATTAACTGTTTTCTATTTAAATGCAAAGAACTCAGAATGAAGGACTTCTAGTAAAGGAAAAATAGGCAAAACCTTGAAAATTTTATTTTTCCTTCATTATATTTATTTTAGCTTATGTAAAATGTAATGAAAATTTATTTCATATCAAAACTTTTGTTTTCCGCTTTGAAAGAAATTTACCTTATTTCTCTAAAAAATATTTGAAGAATACAACTAAATATTTAAGCATAGCAAACATTTGCTATTTGGTAATAAGTAGACAAATAACATGGGACTGAGTATCAAATTGTATTCAAAATTTGAATAGCACTAGAAATTGCCCAAATACCCTTGCAAAAGGAAAGTACGTACTTTATGAAGGTATAGATAATTTGCTAAATGAAAATGAAAAATCAATGAATACATTGTATACAGTAATTTACCTGATCAGACATACCACAGAAAAACATTTTATGAAAGCATAAAGCTGTCTATAACAAAAATTAAGTAACCGACTTTATAAAAACCTGCTGCTCTTTTTTAAAAAAAAATGCTTGTTGTCCTTTTGTCTTCCGTACTGTATTCTATACGTTTTGCTGTTTCATCACAAAGACGACGAAGAGACAGTGAGTTCATTATCGATGCACCTTAATAAAAATATTGAAGGGCGGTTTCGATAGCCTTCAGTCCCTCACTATGTGATATCATGAGTTTTTACAATGTCCTTAACGTTTACATCTACATCATTTCCTGGTATATTTTCAATTCCTACTTTAGCTCACACTCTCTATATAATTATTTATCTTGGTGGAGTTTTCAATCGTTAATAAAATATATTTTAAAGCGCTCAATTGAGCTGAAATTTTATATGCATGATTATTTTGAATGACAATACAGTAATTTAATTATAATTAATAAAAATTAATTGATTAAAACTAATTATTCAAAGAATTACAAATACAGCCCCGTTGGCATCATTTTTGGCGACTTAGTGACCTTTTTGGCGACTTGTGTCAAAGCTTGGAAAAGGCTTTTTTCTCACATTTTAAAGCGCTCATTTGAGCTGAAATTTTCTGTACACTATTCTTTTGGGTAAAAATACCATAATTTAACTACAATTAATTAAAATTCATTGACTGACACTAATTATTTAAAAAATTACAGATACAGCCACGTTGGTTCCATTTTTAACGACTTGGGTCAAAACTTTAAAAGATTTTTTTTTCTCACGTTTTAAAGCATTCAGAGTTGAACTGAAATTTTAATAAGACGATTGTTTTGGATATGACAATACGATACTTTAATGATAATTAATAAAAATTAATTACCACTTAATGTTGTGATTCTGTCATATGTATATATATATACATATTTATATTAATTGTAACTATTTAATAAAAAGTTGCTAAAATAAAATTTTTCTTTCTTGATCTAAGTAGGAATTGACTTAATTTTTTTAAATATTATTTCATCAACGGATGGCATTTCTTTCATAACATTTCTTAAACGGGTCTGCATGTGACGTTTTCTCGACCTCAAGGGTGTAACGGAGTTATCTGGACTGCCGGGTTATCGAGTGCCGAGTTTTCGGGACACTACTGTATTGTATAATATTTAAAATATCAGAACTAGTTTCGTACTCTAAAAATAAATTTACAGGAATTAAGAATAAAAAAAATAAATATAATCACAATATTGCATTCATATATCATTGCATAATTTGCATTCATTGCAAGTTTATAATCTTCTGATCTTTGAATATTTTTATCTTAAAAGTAGGATGAAATTTTAGTGAAGCCTTTTCACAGTCGTTAAACTCGTATCATTTGTAGTTTGTCCTAATAATGACAATGCAATATTTTTGATTTAACAATTTCTCTAATATAACTTAACTCAGTGGCGTGGCATCATGCGGACCAAGGCCTACTGTGCCCAACTCAGTAATCGCGACCTTGGGCCCTGAGGTGCATGAGCAGATGTTCCGGTCAGGTGGTGTCAATCTGACGCGAAACCCCCAGCGTTAAGTTTCCTATAAAGCTTGGTACACATTTTTCCTCTCCACTGAAGAGATGAAAGGCTGATTCAACCTTGTCCAGCCCGGGATTTGAACCTCAGGTCTGTGGAAGCGCGATGCACTAACCATTCAGCCACTGGGCTTCCGATTTTTCTAATATATATGTAAATAATCTTAGTCTATCGAAACCTTGAATGTCTCATTTTATTTTTACTTTGTAACAGTTAAATACTAAAAATCATTAAAAAATTTTTTTTTTTCAGTAATTCAATTTTGTTGAAAATAATTTAATTTCTGATGAAGCAGATAGCCACCGAACTGCTACTGTAATGTACAAATGGCGATTAATTAAAATAAATCTAAATAATGCTTTCCAAAAACGAAATATATAGAATTCTTTTAGTACATAAGATTTTCAAGGTTTATAATCGTTTTGTGTCGGGAAAGATTTTTCAAAAAGTTCTTAGCAACTAATTTTTAATTTTACAACCTTTTTCATAAATTTTGCAACTACGAGATAAAATTTCCAAGACAAACATTTATCACCACTTAAAATATTATTAACAAATTTACGGTGCTAACAGATACTTAATATTTAACGGTATATAAAATTTTAAAATATTATCAAAGTATTATGTGGTCAGTGAGAGCTTATTTACGTCGCAATTTTAAGCCACATGAGGGCTATTAGCAACGGAGCTCATAAATTTGAAACGCGCTCAAGTGACGAGGTCGACACCTGAAATGTCATCCTCCTCTCGAAACTACTACTTCACGACTACGGGAAGATTTTGGGTGTCGATAGATTTAACGTGTATCAAGTTCTGATGCCACTGAAGAACATGGTGTTTCTTCAGTGGCACCAGAGCTTGAATCCTCGACAAGTCGTCCACGAGTTCGTGACCATAACCAATAGGCTACCATTGTATTATGTAGCATAATACTCAAACAGCATTATATTTTGTTTATTTTATTACAATTATTTTTGCATTTGTTGACGGAGAAATAACTTTATATTCTTCACTAGTTATCTATAGATTATTTAAGACAAACGTTTGTTTTTCTTATGGGTATTGAAGGATTAATTAAAAACCTGGAAGCATATTTCTTGTTTTATTATTAATTTTTTAAAGCTGAACAATTGAGAAAATTAAATGAGAACGAGTTTCAACGCTAATAAATCAAAATACATTTACAACATACAATATAATTCATGACCTTGGAAATTAAGGAAGTTAATTAGAAGAATTTTACAGGAATACAAAGGGATATTTCATCTAGAAATGACTGTATGCTTTTTGTAACAGTCTGCATTCAAATTAAACCAGTATGATTAGAAAAATATCAAGAAAAGATCATATCTTTATTATGCACTACTTGTAATAAAAAATGTTCCAGATAATGAGAGAGATATAGATACATTAGATAAATTATGTCTTATTAAAATATTAATAATTTATAGCTTAACGAATAAAACGTAATCAAGTCTTTCTTATAAAGAAATGTGAAAGCGTTTTTTTTAAAGAAATGATTTCAAAAATCTGTTAGAAATTATTGCTGGAGTAAACTCAAATAGTCTAATACAACTTAAGTAAAAAAATCATATTCTTTAGTAAATAATTATAAAATAAGAATCAGTTCATACAGCAAAAATTAAGTCAATGATCAATTTTTCGATAATTAGTTAATTTTTTATTTATGTATATTAATAATGTTACTTTGATATGCAATGATAGTGCTTAGAATACTTAATAAAAAGAAAACTTGAGAGAGAGATAATTTCGCCCTTTTATTCATTTTAATACCTCACTTATAGTTAAATTACAGTCTGTCTGAGAGTTAATTAATTTAATGAAATAAAGTATAGAGTGAATATAATTAAAACACTCTATAATCCTTTGAATGTTTGAGAGTTTTTTATTTGTACGCATTATGGATCCACTTAAGAACTTAAAATACTGCAATGAAATACACATCTCTCAGCGAGTGAGTGAGTGAATATTAACGTCGCACTGTTCAGCTACACAAGGGCTTTTGGTGACGGACCTCGTCATTTTGAACCATGGTCAAGTGACGAGGACGGTACCTGAGTTGGCACCCCCTTCTCCTAACTACTACACCAAAGAGAGGACGTTTGAGCTCTCGACAAATTTAATATGTATCGTTCCCTTACACGATGGGTCTTTATTGGTACTGAGTTCGAACTTGTGATATGCCAGCCAAGATCCGATACCTTGACCAATAGGCTATCTCGGCCATATCTCTTAGTGTCTTATAACCAGAGTACTATAAAGCAACACGAAGGTTGTTGGCGACGAACCTCGTAGTTTTGAGCCATGGTCATGTGATGAGTATGACAGTTGAGCTTGCACCCCCTCTCCGAACTTCAACACCACGCCGAAGTGAAGATTTCGAGCAACGACAGATTGAATGTGCATCAGCCGTTTTACATGTTGGGTCTCAAGTGGCACAAAGGCTCGAACTCATGATACACTGGCTATTGAGTCCGCGACAAGGACCTCTAGACTATTGCGGCCACTTGGTCATCACTTAGTGAATAAGTAATACAAAAAAAAAAATTAAGTCAATTCCTACGTAGGTCAACAAAGAAATTCCTACTTATTTTTTATTGAATAGTTACAATTAATATTAATATGTATGTACATAGGACAGAAAGCGATTTTCCTTGCAATTTTCCATTTTCCTTTCTATATAAGGTGTTGGACTATTATTTCTGCTTGTTACTATTTATTTTTTAATTAAATTTGATTATTCCAATAAAATAGTACTGTAAAAAGAAATCACATTCTCAGAAATTAGGCCATCCCAGGTCGGATTTTGAACCCACGACCTTTAGATTAGACGTCCAATGCGCTATCCATTTCGCTACAAGGACACAACGAACGATTTTCCTTTTTATACATGGTGTTGGATTATTATTTTTATTTGTTGCTATTTATTCATTAATTAAATAGAATTTATGAATTAATATTTGAAAAAACTGTATTAACATCAGGTGACATCCACTACAAGTTTAAAAGAATGTATTTGAACTTGAGTGTATGAATAAAAAGTATATTTTATTTACGATTGAAAATTTGAACAAGATATATAAATAAATATATATAGAAAAAGTGCGAACTAATAGTAGGAACTGAAATATAAGCTGTGGGTAATTTGGGGGGGGGGTATAGTGTTTTCCTCCCTAAAGATTTAAACGTTTATTAACGCAATTAAATACTCACTGTGGTTTTAATTTGAAATGTAACGTCCTCTTTCAAAGTCAGAGAAGTATCAGTTCACTCATGAAGTTCGAAAATTAATTTTGAACAAAATAAAAATTTATGTGAACTATGCTTTCATAATTCGAAATTTTTATTTTTTATTGGGAGCTAAAAAGTATATCTCTATAAATATTTTTTAAGTATAATTATCACTGAATATACCGGTAACAGCGAAAAAAATAAGTAAAGAAATAATTAATTCTAAATATCTATTAACAATAAATGTTAGTTTACTGAAAAGTATGCAATTTTTAGTAAAAGTAATTTACTTACAAAGAAGCCTTTGGTTATACCAGTTTTAGATTTAAGATAAGCATAGGAGTTTTCAAGCTCAAGAATTCAACAAAGCTACAAGCAGTGTCAGAGAATTTAAATATCATGTTATTTTATTGTATACAATTCAGATTGATGTTGAAATTAGGAGCTTGTATTTGTGATTCGTCATACACCTGCTTGAAAGAATTTCTATTGAAAATTCGCGACTATTTTATTCCAGTGAAACCAATGATGGTTGAAAATAAAAATTGTTATCTCTGTAGTTATTGACTTTTGCAAAACTACCTATTGTTTTATTATTTAAACATAATCTGAATAAACTTTTAATGGTCTTATTTTATTTTTGCTTTTCAAAGCAAATGTCTGATATATATTTTGTAATAATATGTGAAGAAAAATTTAGTAACAGAATATCTGCACATAATAAACGTACTTTCTCGTCAATATTCATGTCTAGACTATATTTTTTTATTCTTTAGTATTAATTTCTCCTTCATACTTTTAACCCGTTCAGGGCCGGGCAATTTTTCCTGTTAAGCCTAAATTCATTTAAAAAATTCATATAAAATTATTATTGTAATGAAATATAGGACCAAATCTTTATAGTTTATAACCATTCCAAATTCTATCGTTATAAATTCAGATTATGCCGGTGTGATCATGGGTATCAAAAAACACAATCTCACATGTGATACCGTGGGCCCTGAAGTTCTAACATATATGTTATCTTGGTCCTAAGCGGGTTAAATATATCGTTATGATGGCATTTTTAATTTTTATTATTTTAAACCAAAAAAATAATCGGTAAGGTAACACAAAAATAATAATAATATATACATATAATACACTCTATAACAACAACAACAACAAAAATGACGCTTCAACAAGGAGTCGCCCGATTGTAATGAAATTTCATATGCAAAGACATTTGTACCGAATATGCAAATGATTAAAACTTGGCGTCCAATGAATGAATGGCGGGAGCTACAGCGCATAGTAACTGCGCGCTCAGCAGGTGTCTATAAGAAGCGATTCACTTTCATATGGTGAAAATTTCTGTTGCATTGAAATTTAGGATATCTTTGAGCAACTGAAAAAATGCCTCGCCGCAGGATTCGAACTCATTACGAGAAACTGTCAGAGTTTGAAAGAGGTCGCATCATTGGACTGAAAGAGGGAGGTTGGGCAAACTGGATAATCGCTCGTCATATGGGTCGAAGCAATGCGGCTATTAGAAGATCCTGACAAGAATAAGTGGGCAATGGCAGATTTCAGCATCATGATGGTAGCGGTCGACCTACGGTCGCATCAGATCGGGAGGACAGATTAATTGTCGAATCAGCTGTCACAGCCCCTGATTCATTGTCATCAACCATCAGACGTGTAACCCGCACACGAGTGTCCACCATGACCATTCCCAGACGGCTGATAGAGCGAAATTTAAGCTCATACCGACCGCTACGCCCCCTGCCACTCACGCCCGCACACTTTCGAGGCAGATTAAAATGATGCTTGGCTCGATCAGGTTGGAATCATACTGACTGAGGATGTAGAGTGTTTAGCGACGAATCCCTCTTCGAACTGTGTCCTGACGATCATCGAAGACGTGTCTCGAAACGTATAGGGCAGCGTGCCTATCCTATACGTTTCAAGCGACTATTCGTTTCCTATACGTTTCACTATTGCACGCCACACAGGCCTGCAACCAAGAGTTATGGTCTGAGGTGCCATTTCTTTTGACAGCTGGACCTTTATGGTCGTCGTTAGAGGCACGCTTATAGCACAAAGGTACGTCGACGACAATCTGAGAATTGTTTTGCTACCGTTCCTTAACGTTCCGTCCTGGTCTCATTTTTTAGCAAGATAACGCCAGACCACATACGGTATGTGTTGCCATGAACTGTCTTACAGCTTGTCAAACACTTCCTTGGTCAGCCTGATCGCCAGAACTCTCTCCAATCGAGCATGTCTAGGATATGATGGGAAGACGACTGCATCTACCAGGGAATGTTGATGACCTGCCCCGACAATTGGAGTGAATTTGACAAGAAATACAGCAGGAGACCATCAGGGTTCTTCATCACTCTATGCCACGTAGTGTGACAGCTTGCATCCAGGCTAGAGGTGGGTCAACACCTTACTAAGCTCGTTACTTTGTATCTATGTAACTCTGAAATAAATCGTTCAATTTTTCTGAAATTTTAATTATTTTCTATTTTGTACATAATCGCTCTACCCACTAATTTTTGTCTATCAGACAACTCATTCTTGGTGCGTCGTTTTTTTTTTGAAGTGAAAATTTCTTTAGTCGCGTTGGGCACTTTTTGGTAGGGAAAATCATATGGGTTCGCGTCACCGACATGCTCATGACTGGCGCACGCGCAGTGTGCTGTGCGCCTTAGAAAATTTTTGGATGGGTGAAATCTCGTGCGTTCGCGTCACCGACAAGCTTATAGCAGTATATCTGTAGCTGTACAGCTGACGTATAGTGCTGTGTATATCTTATAAATGAAATTGAATGGATTTAGTGAACAATTAAATATGTATATACTGCGCATTGTTGAAATAGTGTTTCTGTTTGATTATTATTTGAATCGTTTAATTGAAGAATCATTGTGTAGAGTACAATAGTGAGTACTAAATAAATATACTAATATTTTTAAGATAAAAAATAAATAACAGAAAATTATTTTAAATACTCGTACTTATTTCGGCGCTTGAAAATTTTATATTATTTAAAATTATTTTAAATCTTCGTATTTATCCTGGCGTTTGAAAATTTTGTATTATTTATTTTCTAATATTTAACCTCTGCAATGCATCACGCAATCCGGAATAGTATTTCACACTGGCTTAGACATTTTCTTACTACCGTGTTAAAGTAGACTTCTAGTTGTTCAATCATATTTTGATCGTGGATTTGAAATTAAAAATTTTATAAAGTCTAATAATAACTCAAGATTAATGTGTTGATTTTCATTCAATTGTCAAAGTTTGCATGCGCATGCAGCTGACCTAAAAAATGATGCTATCGTAAAAAAGTCAAATGTTCTGCCTTAGTCAGAAATTCGTATGAAAAACGAAGAACCACTTGATATTCCGAATTACAACTTTGTTGTAAGTTATAAAAGACCCGAAGTTCTAGCAGCAGGCGTAGCTATTTATCACAATAGTCAAGATATGTAACATATGTTCATTATTTCACATATGGACATACATACTAAATGCACTAGAAGCATTGGTGTTAATGTTTTTGATATATGCGAAATATGCGTTGCTCGTTGCGATTCGGAGATTGGGTAATATATATGCCGTTTATATTTCGCCTGGAAAATCTATGAGACAGATACAACTTTTATTCGAAAATTTGATGATTTATACAAAGGAAGGTTCTGAAATACTCGAAAAAAGATTTGGCGAAAAATAAGATAATGTACCGATGATTTTAAATAGAGACTTCAATATTAACACTTTGCAGATGATAAAATCTACCTCTAATTGAATTTATAAATGAAACACTTAATTTAAATATGTCTAATGATCGAAAACTCAGTACTACAAAATATAAAACGACGATCGATGCAGTTCTTACGCGATTCTTAGATAAATTTGAATCAAACTTTTTCCTTTCTTACTTTAGTTACCATAAGCCTATTGCATCTTTTTTAGAACAAAATGAAATAATTGAAAGTACAAAGTATTGTTGAAATAATTGATGCAAACACAATTAAAATAATGTTAAAAATCAAGTACATTGAAATTTAAGTAAATACAAATACTATCCATAATTAATATAATTGTATATTAATTGTTATTTCAATTGAATTGTATTTATATTTTGTCATGATCTTGTACAGAGAGTCCGTAATGTATTTGAATAATAAAAAAAACCATATAAACATGTATATAATTGTTGCTCGAAGTGTCACACAATAGATGTGAAAACCAGAGATTGATGATGATAATTTTAATTCAAACATTATGAAATTTCAAATTTTAATACTAAATGTTCTAAGTTTTCAGTTATCGGCAGTCTCTATAACTGCCAATTTTTTTTGTTATAGAGTGAATACATAAATAATGCACAAAAGTAATATTTATTATTCAATTAAATTATTTTTTTATTTCCTATGGGGCTGCGGATTGGTGCTCCCCATTGCAGACCTAATACATTTCCCCGGGATCTGGTATCACTTTTTAGTGCGCACCATAAAGGTGTAATACCAATTACTGCAATGTAATTTCAAAGCCCACTTTCCTCTCCAGAGGGAGTCACCTGAGCTCTGACGATGCAAAAATTTTCTAGGAAAAAAAATTTGTCGCGAGCGCCGAAGCCAAGCAGGCACTCTAGGGATATCTAACATAATACTGTCGATTTTCTGCATCAAGAAACTCCACTGATTTGGGCCGCAATCGAACCCGCAAACTTGGGCGTACAAGGCCAGCGACAAACCAACAACGGCATCCTGCTGGCCAAATAAAAATGTTTGATTTACTAAAATTGTGAGTAAAAATGTATATATAAACTATATGAAATTGTAAGGCAAGTGCCCGAGGGGTTGCCATACTTCTATATTATCCTCGCGACCTAGAGATGTGGGAGTGAATGAAGAACCAGACGTTACCATAATCTTAATATCTCTTTATTAAGATCTTAACTTAAACAATATACAATAATAATATTAGTATTCAAACCAAGTGAATCTGGGGTGAGGAGACACACAATGCGTATTACCAAATAATCGCGTAACTGGCACTATGTCTAACTTTACCGACTAATCTTAATCTCAATAAATATACAGTTCCTAGAAGTTTAATTAAATGGTCTTAACGCTCTAACTTGGGTAAGCAGCAATTCGCTTGAATCCTAACTGACGTGGTGGTTATCCTTGTAGAATGATATCCACCTTTAACTTGAATGCACTAGCACGGAAACACTTGTAAACATAGACCTCGTATATTCACTTCCCATATAGCCACCCTGCGTACGCTAAACTTCCACTATTTATAAGATTCCTAATTTGAATATCACGTTTCACTTTTCGAGTTGGTTGGAAAGAATTGCCATTCTGGCTCCAAAGAAACCAAAAGGAGTTTTAGTTGAAATCGCAATGTGCCCGTCACAAAATCATCATCATCATACTAGAAATTCTCCATTAAATTTTTATCAACATAAGGATTAGCGGTTCTTAAACTGTAATCCTCAGACCTGCGGTGATCCCCAGTGCCTCTCCAGGAGTCCAGGAAGTCCTTCAAATGTTGAAATTTCCCTCTTTTACGGACTGCATATTTCAAATATTATACCTAATATAACAGTATCTGTAAAAGAAATGTGGCATCTTCCTTCTCATTAAAAACGTTAATGAATACGGTTAAGTGTATTATTTATTTATTTGAAATTAGTATTTTGTTATTAGAGATATTTACTGTTTTCTTAAAGGGAAAGGAAGAGTGGTGAAAATGTTTGTAAAGTTGCAGAGTCAGAGTATTAGGATGATTGAGGCACCTTTAAATCACTCAGTCATGGGGAGTCAGGAAGGGGTACTCAAAATCTTGGGGGTCCGCTATGTCTGGCTGATATATAAAAAGGGGGCTGCAGGGATTGAAAGTTTAAGAGCCGCTGATATAGATACTATAATACTTATTATTCGTTCTAGTTTTTTCATTTTAAATAAATTTAAAAAAATAAAGTGATTGAGGGGCGCACCAGTGGCGTACATTGAGAACAGTGCGCTTGGCGTCATTACACTGTTAAAAAATTAAGTCGCCTCCAATATCCAAATTTTGGGCGGATAATTTTAAATTTCTCTTTAAAATACTTAAATAAAACTCATGATTCCCAATATCAACAAAAAATATCAAATTACCTACTTCTGTGGCCAATTTACACCCCCACGCAAGAACATTTCCACCTCCATGTCTTATTGATCCAACTAGATTCTTGGGATTAAGTTTCAGAAAATTCAAAATTGACAGCAAATTGATTGGGATGACAGGTAATTCAACATTTTTGATTCCGATGGGCCTATAATAGTTTGTAAATGGAAAAATAAGGAGTTTAATCCAATGAATTTATGTGGAACAAGAACTCTTCCACCTCCATGCTTCAGCATTCAAGTGAAGGTGTTCTGGCGCGGGGTTGCAAATATGCCTCAGAATTAGGTAATTTTGTATTCTTTGATGATATTGTGAATCATTAGCTCAATTTAAATATTTTAAAGAGAAATTTAAAACTATCCGCCCAAAATTTGGATATTGGAGACGACTTAATTTTTTAACAGGGTAATGATGACAAGAGCACTGCTCTTAATGTACGCCACTGGTGCCTCTATAACTGTCCCCAAATTATGAAAATACCTCCTCAATCACTTTATTTAGCCCAGTAGAACATATTAGGTGAGATTTTGATGTAAAAAAAAGAAAACATGACAAATAAACACAAAATGTGAAGTAAAAACAATAATAGCAGAAGAATGGAGGAAAATCGATGTAGAAATTACAAAAAACTGATTAAATCTATACCAAGACATTTAAAAGTTGTTGTGGACACTAAAGGATATCCTACTAAGTACTAAATTAAGAAAGAAATACAACATTTAAAGCTAAGTTGAGATTTTTGTTAAGTGTACGAAGACTTTTGTGGCATAATTTTTAGTAGCCTTTTGATTATTAATTTTTTAAAAAAATAGTTATACTATTTTTTTAAAAAAATAATTATGCCATTCAATTAAGAACAAGTTGCAGATATTATAAAAAAATTACAATTACAATATATTAATCTTTATTAGTCCAAAACATTAAATTTGATAAGAAATTGCAAGTGTACGAACACTTTTGTGGCCCACTGTATATATGTTGCAGGGAAATGGCGAAATTAGGGATTTCATCAAATCCCTAAGGAAGATGATCAATTGACGGGAGATGTTAAAATAACGTCTCTTCAAGATCATTTCTCTGAAAGTAAGTGATTTTACCAAATCCCTGAATTGTTTCAGTGAAATGATAAAATGAAGTAGTCAGGATTTGCATTGGCAAAATGCTATACAAGAAGGGGGAGACACCTGGGGGGGGGGTCGAGTCCTTGTACTTCCTAACTATACAGGCAGTACTATCAATCTCCTAAATATCAACCCCATATTTTTAAAAAAATGGCACCATGGGATTAACATAGGGATTGATATTTTAGTGCGTAAGCGACCGAGAGGAAAGATGTTATATTTAA
Organism: Trichonephila inaurata madagascariensis; assembly: GCA_019973955.1. Lineage (NCBI taxonomy): Eukaryota > Metazoa > Arthropoda > Arachnida > Araneae > Nephilidae > Trichonephila > Trichonephila inaurata. The sequence continues at coordinate 323,604 of BMAV01002633.1, forward strand.
AAAAATAGCAGCCTAATTTTCTAATTATTTGTTAATTAGTTTCGTACAAATAATTTGTATTTCATTGATTATTGTTGTATTACTTACTTTTCTACGTTTAATAATGCACCATATTTGTTAAATAAACACTTTAAAACTCTTATCAATATTATTTCATCATTTCACTGAAACAGCTCAGGGATTCATTCAAATCCCTTACTTTTATCAGGGAAATGACCTTGAAGTGACGTTATTTTAACATCCATCGTCAAGTGATCATCTCCCTTAGGGAGATGAGATTCCTAATTTCATCATTTTTCTGCGACATATATACCGTAAAATCCAGCGTATATATATATGCGAGGATTGGAGCAAAAGTCTTGGCAACTATTTTTTTTTCTTGAAGATACCAGTCCGGTTGGAAAATGTGACATATACAGACGAAAGTACAAGGTGTTAACTACAAGTGTGGACAATGAATAGCACTAAAATATCGTAACACACTAATTAATTACTGTAGTATACAGGGCAATATGGCCTTCACTGTGCAAAAGAATGGCTACACGTAAAGTTGACATGACAAACCTGGGCCTAAAGACCCCCAACATCGTTGTAGTGACAGACCCAGCTACTGTCACCACAACGATGTGGGAGGTGCTGAATACCATCAGCGTCAGCATTTGCCGCACCACGTTGCTCATCACTGGTTGACACACGTTCTTGTTGAAACTTTCCTACCCACCGTGCTACTGTACGGTATGGTAGGGCATTATTCCCAAGGGCTTCCACTAATTCTCTGTGACATTCCATCGCATTTTCCCCTCAGAGAACGGTTATTTGATGTAAGTGCGCTGCTGAACACATGTTACTTCATCTCGCACGACACTCACCAACTGACTCATTTCACAGCCCTCGCTGCGCCACTACCAGCTTCCACAGAGCCATTTGTTGTTCTACATACACACTATGCCTGCAGAACTTCCAGACGAGACATATACGTTTGTGAACCGTTCACATATCTACAAGAAAAAAAATAGTTGCCATGACTTATGCCCCAACCCTCGTATATATATATAATATGCAAGTATATAAACTTTCAACTATACTTTCAAGCAACAGTTTTTAATTTTTAGGTATATTCACCGTATAACGTACACCCCCTTTTTTCAATTCCTCTACTATTAGCTCTCACACTCTCTCTATATTTATATATTTATCTTGTTCAAATTTTCAATCGCGTTAATAAAATGCTTTCTATTCATCCAATCAAGTTTAAATAATTTTTTAAACTTGTACTGGATGACACTGGATGTTAATACAGTTATTTTCAAATATTAATTCATTAATTAAATTAATCACCGGTTTTCAACGCCAATTTAGATTCGTCTCTATTGTTGTAACAATGTAACTGTTAAAACAATGACAAAAGTTGGCGTCAAAAACCGGTTTTAAAACCAAACTAGCCAAACTGGCTGTGTGTGCATTCCTACAACAATGCAGACAAATCATGCAGTAATAAAATACTTTCTATTCATCCATTCAGAGTAGGAATTGACTTTAAAATGTTTTTTATATTACTTGTTACGCAGAAACGTTAAATGTACGTTTGCGGTACTCTTATGATTTGAAGTCATTTGTTCGAGGTATTATCCAGATTTTGAAAAAATAGTATACTTCTAGAACTACCTCTCATTAAGTCCATAAGGTATGTCATATTTCTTTGGAAAAAAAACAGTATTTTGATATACATAGGAGTCTAACTTTTTTCTATGCTCATTTCTTTTTTTTTTTTTAAAGCTCTCATTTTTATACCCTGGCGTATAACGTGCATCCTGAAATTTCAATCTAGTAAAACGTGCGCATTATACGCAGCATTTTAAGCTACTACTTTGTACTGCAATTAGTTACATTGAGTCCTTGTTTTGTAAATTTAAGCTTTCTTGCTCGTAACTGTAACCCAATACAACAAACAGTTTTGTTCTGAAAACGAATTATTTTTAAGTTGCTCTATTATATTGAGTTGTATTGAAGAAAAATATGTTGCAAAATTAAATTACTAGAAATTAAACAATTATCTCTTGAAAGCCAGAGTTTTTGAATCATTATTTTGCATCTATTTACAACTTTATATAGTGTAATGATATTCCTTATTTAAAGTATCCGACAACGTTCGGAACCGGGATTTTGCAAAAGCGAATAAATGGATACTATTTAGGATATTTATAATGTCACTTAGATTAGAAAATGTATATAAAATTGTTTTAAGAATAGTATTACAATAAAAAATTATTTAAGTACAATATTTTGACAAAAAAGGAACATAGAATGACCAATTTCCAAAATATTCTCCTTTTGTGAAAAATGCTTCTATTATAATAATATTTTGCCTGTATATAACTTTGACCTCTGTACAGAGTCTGAACTAGAATTTTTGAACTATATAACTTAGAAGTGGGTTTATCCATGTTTTACGACAACAGAGGGGAGAAATTTTAAGAAAAAAACGCCGATAATTATTTCAATGGGTTGTAACTCTGAAAATAATGTGAAATTTTCAAAACTCCTAGTTGAGCCTCTGTACAGAGGTCTGAGCTATATACAGGCAAAATATTGTAATAGAAGTATTTTTCACAAAAGGAGAACACGTTGAAAAAAGGTTATTTTAAGTTAATTTTTTGCCGAAATATTGTATTTAAGTAATTTTTCTTTTGTCAAATTGTCCTTAAAACAATTTTATACATCTATTCTAATCTAAGTGACACTAAATATCATGAAAATTATCCATTTTTGCGCCTTTTTAAAATCACGGTTCCGAACGTAGTCGGATACCTTAATGATAACAAAGTCAAAACAAGATCTGCAAATGTGAGAAATGCGAAGTGTTGAAAAGCATTTGAAATAAAATTAGCTTTTCCAAAATACTATGGTTATAGATAATTAAGTTTGTAATTTACGATTTAAAAGTTTTATCCCCAAAAGTGAAGAATGTAGATGACGCATTCTTAAAGTAGAAATTTTACTTCTTTTAAGAAGTGTTGGAAAGTTGAAATCTTATTTTCTTTGACAATTTCAGATTTTTACATTTTCAAATTGTATAGATTTTAACTTTTCTAAAAATACCTTACTTTAGCCTCTAGGGTAATTAGAAGCCCTTAAAACCTATTTTTAAATAATAGTCTAAACTGGGCCATGCCCATTTGAATGGCGAAAGATGTAAACAAAGTACTTCGTTTTTGCTTAAAAGTTGAACGTCTGATATAAACCAAAACATGTATCTTTTATTGTAAATTGAGCCTTTTATTCTTTTATTTACTAACCGAAGCCTCACTGTGTACATTAAAATCAATTTATCGCAAAGTGTAAATTTTGGATGTTCGATGTACCTTTTCTGAGAAGCTACTGTTCACAGGTATGTGAATTTTGTATGATATATTTATAATGATGACCAATATATACTAAAAAATTAGCTTTTTGTAAAAAATTCAAAAATTAATTTTTACAAATTTTTTATGTGACAAATGGGTCAAATTTCGCAATGTCTGATAAAATATTTCATAAATTATTAAAAAATTCAAAATTAGCTAAAAGTTCATTTTAGTATAATGAAAAAAGTGTACTTTAATTGTGTATGAAAAATTTTAAGCGTGTACATATAACAGATTTTGAGAAAAGGTTCATCGAAAAGAGCAAATTTACCATTGTCGGCAAAGAGATAGATTTCCAACTCCCCTTAATTAAAATCAAGGATAATATATTGAAGAGAATTTAAGTATTAAAAATCTTTTTTTTTTTGTGTAAAAACTCTGAATCTTCCCATAAAAGTTCTGAATTTATCTGTTTCATTATCATTATTACTTTTTTTTTGCTGCATACGTTATTATTCATTTCTAGGAAAATTTCGCAACCGATTCCATTTATGAATAGGAATGCATTTAATCACAATTTGCTCTTAAGTGGTTAAGAAAGAATTAAAAGAATCATTTGTTACTGTTACAGTGCTATTATATGAAATAGATTCAATTTCAGCCACAATAGCATCTAATAAAAACGGAAGAACAAAATCGAAAGGCATCCAACTAGATTTTTAGACCAATTTTTCAAAAATTGATGTTCAGAAGAATTTTATTGTTTCAAAAAGCATAACACAGCTTTGAAGAATCATAATTAATTAATAAATAACATGTATCACCCCTAATTTTTGAAAAAATAAATACTATTTTTATAAAATTTCTGCAAAATTTGCAATGTTAAGGAAAAAAACAAAAAAACATCATAAATAAAAATACGTTAGACGTAAACTTTAATTTCATTCATATACTTCTTAATCCATCTGAAGTGTCGCACAAACCATAGGATAAAAATATTTTAAGAAATAAATACAGTCGAACCTCTATATTGCGAATTCTTCTATATAACGAACTTTTTCCTGGAATCTTGAACATTTCACGATTTTCTTTGTCAAATAACCTCTCTATAGCGAAGTGCATTTTCTATATTACGAACTTTTTCTTTTGTGATTTAATTTTTGTTCTCCCTATTTTTAAAGTATTTCTAAACATTTCAAGTTATTCTCTGTTTCACATATTTTATGGTGGTCATAAATCTTGAACTGGTTTTATTAGATCCTAACTCACCGAGAACAATAGAGTTAAGGACGTTTCATTCCAGAAGTGCAATCTGTAATCCCCATTGTCAGTGCACTAGAAACATCTTGGACATCCCCGTCACACTCAGTGGAATTATCTCGTGTCCACGTGTTCTAGTTATAAAATAATATATGTTTAATATTACTTGTATGCTTTAAATTGGTAAATGTCCTTAAAGTTCATTAATTTTAATATAAAATTATTTTTTTAATATTGAAAATACAGTGACACATTCGACATTGTTTTTTCTTGTTTTCCTAGCAGTTATCTTTTTTTTTTTTTTTTTTTTATGGGAAAACAAAATTAAAAAAAACATATATTAATTTTAAAAAAGGTTTAAATAATTACTTTTTTAAAATTTATAGTGTTTATTTTATGTTATAGTGTTTATTAAAATTTATTTCATGGGATTTATGAAGTATATTAAAAGATGAACCTCTATATAACGAATTTTCCATGTAACGAACTTTATTACGGGATTTTGCGACTTCATTACATAGAGGTCCGACTGTATTTTATAAGGATTCAAATTTGAAGTTAATGACTTTTCGTCAAAATTACTTTATGTTATGTGTAAAATATGTTTAAATGTAACTATCTTAAGACCTGCTGCTGTTAGTTACACTTTAAAGGATTTACTGCATAAGTATTACAAATTTCATTAAATTGCATTGGATTGTTTTGGAGTTATCCAAAACAATCCAATGAACAAACCATGTACAAATTATTGTGACTATCTGATTCTTCAAAAAATGCATTTAAAAATGTTTTTATACTTTGGATAAAGTAAATATTAAAAAAACAACTATGATTCTCCAGTTTTGTATGTTTTATCCCTTCTTCACAATACTTATATTACTTTTTTTCCTTATGATCTCTTATCACCTAGTACCTAAAAACACCTTTTTAACACAGTCCTATACTTTAAATATTTTTTGATGCATCGCAAAATGAAAAGAGTATTATAAATTTTTTATTTTTGAAGAGTCGTTGATTTGAAAATGTATTTAGTCTAATCTAATTTTTTCATAACTTTCTATTTCTTTATTGGTGCGTACATTTGATTTTTTTTTAAATAGTAAAAGTGACTACATCTCAAAAATTTGGATAAGAAATACATTTCTACTGTGGGAGAAGAAGTCCTACACATCGTAATATGAATTTTGCTGTAATTTAAAGTAGAAATATAACTCAAGTCCTACAGACTGCCTCACCGTGGCGAGGGGATGACACTGGGCAGAGTGGGCGAAGTACGTCGGGAGTGTATTCTCCTGGTAAGGCCACCCAAGGCGTGAAGGCCACTCCACTTTGTCCAGCTAAAGCCTGTAGGCACCGAAGCTAAGTCAGTCTTCTGCCGCCGGTGCTCCAGGTCTCTGACCATAGAAGCTGCCTCTTACCCCATCCATGAACAAGTCACCCATTATTTTTCATACTGCCTCGATCGTCACGCAGTCTAAAAAGGATCGCGCTCCTGGCTTAGGTAGAGGGCCAGGTTCGAAACATTTATTACAGTTTCCAAAGCATTTAAGCTCATTGAAGCTACTCCAGATGAATATAAATGGTATCACTTCTACTACTGCCAGATTTAAATTAGATCAAGTGTTGGAACTGGCTGAGAATTATGGTGTGAAATGTATTGTTTTGCAAAAACCAAAGTTGAAGAGTGATACTCATCTCAAGGTTAAGGGCTATGATATCTATCGGACAGATAGACAAAATAAGAGTGGTGGAGGCTTAATATTCCTCATCAGATACATACATAAAATATCAAAGTATAAATGTTAGTATCAATATCATTGGTAACTCTAATCTCGAGGTTCAGGGTATCAGGACAAATTAGAGAAGAAAATACCTTAATACAGTGTTCCGCAACCCCCGGTCCGCGGACCGGTACCGGTCCGTGGATCAAATGGTACCGGGCTGCACAAGAAACATTAAATTGTTTACTGTGGTATGTTTTCTTTGATTTGAGCTGCTTTTTTATGAAAATCACTTTATATTCCTTGTTAAATCCCTTTATATTCATTTTTTGGTGTAGCTATATTTTATTCTAATGCCACGATTAAATACAATTGAATTAAAATTATTAAATCAAAAAAGTCTAAGATACAAACTATCAACGTTTTCACCTCAGCGGGCCGCGGTAAAATAAACAAACGTTGGCCGGTCCACAGCGATAAAAAGGTTGCGGCGGAGCACTGCCTTAATATACTTAATATGTATCAGCCTCCTGACCTCAATAAAATACTTATTGACCTGAAAAATCTCTTCTTGCCAAGTACTATTTCTCTGGGCGATCTTAATGCCAAACACTTTATGTGGGGCTCCTCTGGCATTAATTCTAGAGGAGTCGATTTGCTGAACATGGTCGATGATAAAGGTTTTGTGTTTCTTCATATAATGGATCTCCCACTCATTACTCACATAGCTACAATTCTAAAGAGGCTCTGGATGTAACCACAGTTAGCCCTGATCTGAGCCTCGCATGTAACTGGAAAGTACTTGAGAACATATGAAGTGATCACCTACCAATCCTATTTGAACTGAATAAGAGGCAAACTACTTATAAGATCAGTAATAGACGATGGAACTTAAAACGTGCCGATTGGCAAGCTTACACTGATCGAGCTGAAAAACTGATACGTGCGGAATCCCTCACTGATTAGAGACTGACTGGCTGTCTTTTAAACGAACCATTTACTGTGCTTCTGGCCAGTCCATTCCTAGGGGCAAATTTAGAAGAAAAAGGCCTTACTTAATTCGTAAAATGCCTGTTCTCCAACCATTAATTGCAGAGAGGAAACAAATACTAAGGGATTAGGATTCTGACCATAGTGACACCAATAGAATCAAACTAAACAGAGTGAATGCACAATTAAAAAAAGATGTATGCGCAGATCAAGAGAGACAGGTGGAAGGAACTCTGTTCTAGTCCGGATTCAAGATCATCCAACAGTAAATTGTGGAAGCTGGGGAAGGGCATTAGTAAAGAATAGCCCCAATTTGAAAAGTGCAACACTATTCAATCTACAGATGGACTCTTGGCTCAGAATGATGAACAGGCAGCTAATATCTTAGGGGAACACTACCAATTAATAAGTAGTCTGAACTTCACCAGCAACGACAAATATTCGAAGACTGTGGCGAGTAATGTTGTTCATGGCTGTCGCAGTAATCCTCATGTGGGTCCGGCTATTTTCAGCAGAGCCTTCTCAGCTCATGAGCTTGATCCTGCGATTTTAGGTTCGAATTTAAGCACCTCACTTGGGCCTGATGGTATTCACGGTCAAATGATAAGTCATTTGGGCCCACATGGAAAACACAGACTTTTAGACCTCTTAAACGACTCCTGGAGGCTGGGTCGTCTTCCTCGAGATTGGAAAAAAGCGATTGTGTGGTACCTATTAGAAAACCTGGTAAGGACATTGCTTCCGCTGGGAGTTTTAGACCAATTGCTTTGACTTCCATAACGTGTAAAATTACGAAAAAATGATTTTAAAGAGACTTACGTTTTATTCAAATTTCCACAACCTATTATCGAAGGAGAAATATGGTTTTAGAGAGGGCCTCAGTACAATTGACCAGGTGCTTTATTTTAGCCGGTCAGAGACACTCAAAACAAAAAGCTTACAAATCACACTATAGCCGCCTTTCGTGACCTTTCTAATGTCTTTGATAGGATTTGGACTCAAAAGATGATTACTAAATTGTATGTTAATTTCGATATACGTGGTAGAGTGCTGCCCAGGATTTATGATTTTTTGAGAGATAGGTACATTAGGGTGAGATTCAATGGTTCGACCTCAAATGGTTTTAAAATAAGCGAAGGTGTTCCTTGGAGCTCGGTTTTGAGCCCTACCTTGTTCACACTTTTCCTTGCAGGAATTGAAAAAGTCATTCCTAATGACTGTGATACTGGAATCTTTGCAGATGATATTTTCCTCTGGGGTTCAGGTTGTGATATTGAAAAGGTAGAGAAGAGTGTGAATCTGGCTCTGGCTGACGTGTGGAGCTTTGCTGAAAACCCCAAATTAAGTTATAGCCCGTCAAATACTGTGGGTTTCTTCATAACTAATAGGAAACTATACAATTTTCGACCTAGAATCCCGTTGAACAGTCAGCCCCTGGAAATAGAGAAACACCCAAGGTATTTGGGCTTCATATTAGATCCTGAGATTTTGAGTAATAGACATTTGGAACACCTTGCATTGAGAGCTAGGAAACGCATTAAAATCCTAAAGTACATCTCCGGCCGTGATTGGGGCGCTGATGCTGGTACTCTCAGAAACACTTACATTTCCCTCATTCGACCCATTTTGGAATATGGCTTCCCCATCTTCTGTTGCTCCTCTGATTCAAACTTGCAAAAACTTGAACGTGTTCAACTCAGTGCTGCAAGGATTATTACAGGCCTTCGCAATTCTTGCCCAAAATATATTGTGCTCTATGAAGCTGACCTACAACCATTAAGTCTTAGGAGAAATGCATGTTAAGTGAAGTACTACAGAAAGCTCTCCGATCTTGGCTTTCAGAATCGTACATCGAAATTTCTAAGATTATGGAAATTTCTAAGGTTAAAATGGCATCTATACCTGCAGTCATCAGAGACTCAAACGTGGCAGTCCCTTTGGACACGTTATTTCTGGCCACCTTGTTGCTAGTTCTATAGAACGTCACAGCTTATCTCAGATTATTGACCCTTCTGAGGGTCTTGATAGAGTTTACTTTCATGTTGACCACTCAATGCAAGTTAGCAAACAAAAGGAATTGCCGTGCTACCTGAAACACAGTTAGCTCTTGAAAGAATTAATAATGTCCCCAAGGACGGTGTTCATATGTACATGGACAGCAATAAACTTGGTAGTGAATGTTCTGGCAGTGGCATCTATACCAGTTTTCTGGACCAGGAAAGTAAAATCCAGAGAAAAAGTACGGACTCTTGCTCGATATTTCGTTTCGAGCTTGTTGCAATTCTTGAGGAACTGAACTCATTGAGTCGCTTCCACAGCTTCACGATATCTGGATTTTTTTGGATAGTAGAAGTACCATCCAGCACTTGGCCAATTGGCATAACATGAGGTATCACACAGGTACAGACATCCTCAAGATACTAAAACGACTTTTCCTTTTTCATCAGATCCACTTCCAGTGGATCCCGTCCCATATCATAATTGCTGGGAACGAAATTGCGCACAGCTTAGCCAGGGCTGGTGCTGGCGAAATTACAACGTCTTCCGCTCCTCTTACTTATTTGGAACTATTTTCAAAGTATGAAGCAAAGAATAAGGCCATTTGGATGATCCTACCGGTGCACCCATAGTATCAGAGCAAATGCCATGGCGGTTCCTTGGTTCGGGGCAGCAGTAGACGAGATCTAACTGCGCTTACTCGTTTCCTTAGTAGTCATCAGATGTCATTGACTTTTGTCGATGGCATTAAACACTTCGAAATATGCAATAAGTGTTCTTCTGCTCAGGTCTCCCCTGGCCACATTTTATCTTGTTTGGGGCTTACAAGGCAGGATTTGGTTCAAGATCCCCTATTGGTTTTGGACTTCTTCAGAGTGAATGGACTCATGGACCTGATCTAGCTCTGCTGATCTTGAGGATGAGAAACAACAACAACAGAAATATACAGATACATACGAAAATAAACGATAATTACGTATTGCAAAACAAATGAGTTATATTTTCCTCAAAATTATCGGTGTAACCAACAAATTTTGAAATTAAACTGTGCATGATATTGCAAATAAAATTATTCAACTTCTGTTAAAGATTCATGCAAATAGTTCTGTTTTCTATTGATCATGATCGTGAAGTCGCAGCTATCGTAGTTTCTGCCAAGTCGTGGGTTCTAATCCTAGTACTACTAAAGCAGCGTTTCTCAAACAGTGGGGCGTACCCCCTTGGAGGGCATGACAACCCTACAAGGGGGAGGCGAATGTATCCAAAAGTCGAAAACAAAGGATTATTTAAAAAAAGTTATTAATTTACTGAAAGGAAGCAAAACAAAATACATTCTGACATTATAAAAGATAAAATACACATTTACATTGATATAATACACTTATAAATATATCACTACTGCGCAATGTATTTCATAATTAATTTAACAGTACTAATAAGTTAAGAATAAGTTTAATAATTACCAATGACCCTATGTGTGGACATGTCATAAAATTATGTACAAGATTTAATACTTATCTGTATAATTTGTACGGTTTATAATTAAAGTCGCAATGTAGCCTTACGTCGAAGTATATTATTATTGAATTCAATGCATTGTTATTGTATGGAGGACGGGGCGATGAAAATTATGGTTGAAAATTGGGTCTCAAGCATAGAAAGTGCACTAAAGAAACCCGCCATGTAGAGGGCTGATGGGGGCTTTAAACCTGTCGATGCAAAAAGTCCTCAAGTTGATATGTTGTGAAAGTTCGGAGAGAGGGGCGTTGGTTTTGGTGGTGTCCTCGGCACTTGACCGTGGCTCAAAATTACGAGGTGCATCACCAGAAACCTTCGTGTAGCTTTTGAGTGCGACGTTAATAAACTATCAATCACCTTTTTACAATTACCTTTTGTAAAATTATTTTGTTATAAATCTTATTGTTTTCAATTTCACAAGAAGAGTTGAAAAACTCTTTGTCAATAAAAGAATAATTTTGAGCTGTCCCGCAATTAATTCGTAAAAATAAAACACCAAGTACTAATCAGTACTTACTTGTGTGCAAAAAACACCTTGTACTAAGAATAAGTGTTTTAAAAGCATTATATGATATGTATTATTTAAAGCTGTAGGTCAATCAGTTCTTATAAATTTTAACTTTTGCATACAAATTTGGAGCTAATTAAGTTCAATAAACGACAACCATTCCATATTTTTTTTTTAGTAAGACAAATTTATGAAATTCTGAATATCGAGGAATATTCTCAAACAAATTATTATGCAGAAAATATCTTATTATTAAAAATAAAACTCAACTATGTATATGAAACGAATAAAAATTATTATTTTGTTAAAATTTGAAGGGTAAAAAAACTAAGTGAAATATATGTATTCAATAAACCACAATTTTTTTTCCTATGTCAATAATAATATAATGTTATTAGTAATAGTACAAGAATAAAACAATATTAAGCAAACATAGTTGCTTATACCAAAACATATTATATTCATTATAATGATTATTATTTATCAGTCAGAATTAATTGATTTAACACATAATTAGTCGTAAAGAACTATTTTTCATAATATTCTTCCTCATATGTAACCGCATTTTAAAATTTCTTTTTTTAATTCAATCATATTGAAAGATATACTCCTAAACCAGTCAATTTTTTTTGCCCAAAATGTGTTTTAAAAAAAGGCAGTTTTTTATTACTTATAATTAAACATAATACTTAATAGAATGAGAAAATTGAAGAATTTTATTTTAATATTCAATTTTAAAGTTTTCATTCAATTTCTTATTTTAGAAATGTGGAACACAAGCCCCCCCCCCTTAAATATTTGCTTTTTATATAAGTACACTCTGCCTTCTATAAAAAATGTTTCATATATCTTAAAAGAATTGCTACATAAAATCTTCGTGTTCGTACCTCTTTTTTAAACGTTTGAGGGTATTGATCATTAGCGTAGCTAGTTCTGAGTGAGCCCTGTATCAAAATTCCTTCGGGATCCTTTTTTAGGTATGAGAATCCTGTTAGTGGGACTGTAGTTACACATGTTAGGTCCCCTTGTAGCTTGGAGGCCCCGTATCATTCATACGGCGGTAGCTACGCCCCTGGTATTGATGCACATTTTAAAACATTGTGTCATACAGTCTTACATGGTAATCGGGATAGAAATATATCAGCTTTTTGAGAATATCTTTCCATTTTTTTTGAGAATATCTTTCCAGCAACAAATTGCACATTGTCTGGTCGATCCTTGTTCCTTAGCTAAAATTTTCAAAAATCTAAATTTTTGCCTTCAAAAAAAAAAAAAAAAATTCCATCTTTCATCCCCCCCCCCAAAAGAAATAATAATAATAAATAAATAAAATAAAATAAAACAGATGAGAAGCATTTTAGTACCATGGACAATAATCTCACTATAAAAATTAAAAATACGTACAAATCAAAGACAGAAAGGGAAAAAAAATAATAACAGCGCCCGTACAGCGTACGGGTAAATTGGTTCAGGTCAACTTTCGGTATCCCGTACAGTGTACGGACAAACCGGTTAAGGGGTTAAAAAAAATCCCGTCTATTCAAATAAAAATCGCTTTTTTCAAAAAGACGTGCCTAAAACGACAAAATCAATTTACAAAGCGAAACGAGTGTATTTTTTAGATGTATGAGTGTAAACGAGTGTATTTTTTTTAAAATTCATGCAGATATAATGCAAGAATGTAATTGGATACTTCACTACGAGTGACAAAAATTTATTTTGAAAGCTCGTTTTCTTAATTGAGCATTTTGATAGATTTTTAAAGATAAGAAACAGTTTCTACTTTTAATTGTATATTTCTGTGTAATTAGCCTAAATATGGCATGTAAATTGGTATGACTGACCATGACTTTAAATATGGTAACGAGGCGTGATTAATGGTTTAACCTTTTGCATCACTTTTTTTTTCATACATAAATTAAACACTTGATTAAACAAATAGGTAAAAGTATTCGATATCTTCAAAGGAATTTTTCTGCTTTCAGAGACGAAAATATATATCATTTAAAAAGATAATTGAATTCAAAGATTTTTTTTTATTCCTAAATAATACATCATAAATATGTAGAAAATATAAATAGTATGCCAAAGACAAAAAGCGAGAGCTAGAATTCACCTTAGTGAATATTTTTGTAAGTTCGAATTTATTTTTTTTAATATTTGCAACACGATTTTTATTAAAATTCAATAATGAACAAAACCTTAGAGATTATCAATTGGAAAATTCTTTTGCTTCTATTTATTTTTATCTGCTTTTTAACGTAGATAAAATATCTACGTTAAAAAGCAGTAGTTATGAATTGATTCCTATATTCTGAAGTAAATATTGACTATAAAAATAAAAAAAATTCTAATAGTTCAAAACGTTACTTTTGATGTATTATTTCTCGATTCATGATGTAACTAATGAGCGATTTTTTTATCAGATCCTGAATTATTTCTTTGCTACGATAAAGCTTTAACGGATAATTTCATTAAAAGTTTTTTCATTATTAAAGTATATGTCTCACAGAACGTGTCTCAACTGTACTTGAAATTATCGGATAAAAAGGCCATTTCTGAGAACGGGTCTCAGTTGTACTTTGATGTATTGGAAGAAATTATATGAATTTTTTCAATTTAATGTCGGAATCTAGTTCCTCACACAAAATTACATACAGCTCCCACTTTTCGAGGATTTTTTTGTTGTTATTAAAGGCATTCTCTGAGGACGAGTTTCAGCTGCATTTCAGTTTTTTATTATCATTGTGTGTTTTATGTTAATTATGTTATGTTTAATGTTTTTTATTATAACTTCAATGTTTTTTTTTTCGTATAACAATATCAAAATATTCATTCATTAGAGGATCTCCATAAATTACAATAAGAGGTATAATTTTAAAATTACGAATTATTTATATGAGGAATCTATAACAGTTATTGAATACTATTTGCTGCAAAATTAACAAGTGAAGTTTTAATTTTAAGATGACCATCACCTTCTATTGCAGTTGCACAACATTTCTTAATTGCTTGTAATATGATCAGAGAGAGCAAAAACAAAATCGGCATGATTGATGCTCAGAGATATAAATTAAACTAATTACTTGTAAAATAATCAAAAGTTTTTGCAAAAAAATGTCATAAAAGATTAATTGATTTAATTTATATTCCATAATAAAGTAATCATATCAATCCAAACAGAAAGAGAAATATGGAGTACAAGCAAAATTACTTTCGAATTCCTTTATATGACTGAATTCTAATAATATTGATATTCTTTCAGAATAATAATTGCAGCAAATAAATTCTACAATTACGCAATTATGAGTTTAAAATATAATGAGTAATCTATGAGTATAAAATATATCTAAATGAACAAATTATGCATGGAAAACAAGTATTGTGAAAATTGGATCGCAAAATTCTAGTTGTAAATTATTCGAATACAAAGGCAATCTGAATTTTTCTAATTAATTAACATGTTAATTAGCTTTAATTAGGAATTTATTAAATTTTTCTTTTCGAAGAAACATGTTTTATTTTGTATTACCTTCCGGTCAAATGTACTTCATCAGCATATACACATACGCACCCTATTCTGTGAGTTTTTACTGAAAATGTATCCTTAGACATGAATAAACTATTCATGTAACTGAAATCTAATTCAACACATTTATTTTTCAAACGTACATTGTTAAAGGAGAATGCTGAATAGTTGAATCAGAATGCTTTGAATTTTAATCTCCGGGTCAAATATATTAAGATAAACTGCAAATATATATATATATATATTTAAGAAAATATCGAGTATAGTAGAATTTATGATATTTTGTTTAAAGGGAGATTGTTAAAACATAACAAACACATTATGTTTGGGTACTTGTTATTTTTAGATTTATTTCATTAAATTAGTTGTGGATAATTATATATACCTAACATTATTCATTTATACTTTTTAATATTTTAGTGAAAAGTTTAAGAGCGTTAAAAATTCTATATTTTTCTCCTTAGTTAATTTGTAATTGCATTTTCGAAATTATTCAAAATAAGATGTATTTATATTACAATAAATAGTTTTATAAGAAATATAACTTGGAAGCTTTCGAATTTTAAGAACATTTCTGTGAAGAGCACATTATTTAAAAGAGAGCCATTTCTTTAACCCACAAGTAACAATGCCATTCATCGCATACCTTCAAGCATTGTAAAGTTTAAATAACTTAGTAAAATCCAATCGTTTTTTTTTTATTTCTCTCCTAAAAATGAGAATGAAAGGTATTTGATCCTGTATATCCGATAAGACCTGTACAAAAGGACAACGAGAATTAGGTTTTTAACCATTCAGGTAAAATCAGTTTCTGAAGAAATTCCATGTCGCCGGTTCAAGGCGAGTACTCGAATTGGGATCAAATTCCCAGTAATTACCTCAAGGTCGTAAATTCACCGCAATTGAGAAATCAGTTCTTCCTCGGAATGGCCTCTTTGACTAAACACAACCCGGGATTCCCTTAGGAGTCCTCCTGGGTTATGAAATACGCCCTAATCGGGTACAGGGAAGGGGAAAAGGTTACCTTCACTTACAAAGCTATGAAGCGTAGTAACCTGCTCATTGTCTACGTGTGGGTTTGGGCATTCCACTTTCACTATTCACGCCTTCTTGGCCCCTTGCTCAATTCTTTCCCTCAAATCCATTTCCTGTTACAGGTCATATGTCGGGGTTTTGTCAGTAATTTTTGCAGATCTTATGGACTTTGCGTGCTTCCGCATCGTATTCAATGCAAAGAAATATGCATATATATTTTATGGATATTTCTATCTAATAGGTATTGTGTTTGTAGTATTTCGAAAAATTTTTTTCTAGAAAACTAGAAGAAATAAGGATAGAATTTCATCTGGGGATAATTTCGATTGTCCTTTTTCTGTCCAGTACATAAACTACAAGGGTTAAATCAAAAATTTCTAAAATGATGGTCTTTAATGCCTTTAAATTGCATTTAAAAATACTTCTATTGTTTAAATTGTTATTGTTTGAAAAATGAAAAAGTAACAAACATATTTTGTAAATAAATTAAATTGAGAATTTCATATCTGCTCAAGCTGCATTCCCTTCTCCCCAAGAAAGACAGAAAATATTGAATTGAGAAAAAAAAAAGTTGAGTTGACTTCATCTAATATCAATATAACGAACTATGAACTCTTTCATGAGATTTAAAAAAATATTTCAGTATCAACATATTAATCCTGTGACTATGTATTATACTACGTTTTTAAAATTCTCTGAGTATTCGATAAAAGCACAATTCTTAACACTACCATGTAAAATTAAAGATTCATTTAGCATGGGCGTGTATAAATAAGGAGATATAGTACATATTTCATGCAAACAAAAAATAATTAAAAGATTAATTAAAACAGAAATACGCAATATATTAAAGCATGTTGTTTCCTGTAAGATAGATATATTGTAAAAGTCATAAAACATAAAAAATAAAAAATAAAACATAATTGAAAAATAACATAATTGTTAGAGTAATTTTACATTTGAAATAATGTTCTTAATTTGTATCATATTTTTCAACAGTTCTTCATCAGCACTACAACCTGTCATGGGCAAAGGTAATCTCCAATCCCCCCCGGTTGACTCTCAGATCCCTCTCTCAACAGATTCAACCCACCTGCGTGGCTATATTTGGAGGGGGGGGGGGGCTTCCTCCTTTTCATGTACCTTAAATTTTGAAAAAG
>BMAV01002633.1:345666-415563 GCA_019973955.1 Trichonephila inaurata madagascariensis
TCAACATGTTATTTACAAAATAATTTTTTTATGCTATCTTTTGTCTTTCTTGGTGTTGCATTTACGGTTGGCCAGCAGAGTACGTATTTCCTGCATGAACTCATGTTGCGATATTATAGCTCTTACAGGTCCCATATCCCCTATTTGTGCTGATTTTCCATTTTGTAACTTTTCTCTTAGACTGCCCTGCTGATAAACTGCATGCACTATTGTGCATGTGTACCATAACTAATGCATGGTATTTTTTATATTATATCAAGCTATGCATATATCTATTTCCATTTAAATCTCTTCAACACTTCTGTAAATTATCAATCCTAAGTAAATATTCTTTTAATTTTGAGCATCATTTTACGTCGTTTTCACTTCTTTGTTGCTTCTTATCCAGACAATACAAAAACAATTATATTTCGTTTGATTATTGTTTGAATTGTTCAGGAAATAATAATGCTTCTATAGTCTTACTCTCTTTCTCTTTCTCGTCTGTACGTAATAAAATAAATAACTTTTCAAAAGAGACATGCTTAAAATCAGTCGATAAATATTGTTCCTGCATTTCATTATTGGCATTACAAAACACACTTTTGGAAATTGCTTTCTTATTTGTAAACAATAAATTTCGAACTAAAAAATTTCCCCATTTTATTTAATAAAATAAATAAATTCCAGTAATTTTAATAGTTTTTCTTAACTTTTTAAAATATTTTTTTAATTTATTAGCATACTATGTAATGAAATATTTTTAATAAAATTGTTAATTGTTTTATACCGCTAAAAGATATCAATGAGTTTAGAACATTTTTAACAATAGCATATTTGCTTCAGAACCTTTTTCATGTGTTAGAAAATTTGAAAGATCCCCAAATATTGTCTTAAAGTCCATCAATTCCTTCATTTGAAACAGTAAACCTCTTATAACATACTTATAAAGGACATGTCTTGCTTTTTATATTTTCTGTATATGTAAGTAATATTTCTTGACTTTCAAAATTCGTAAATAAATACTTCTCATAAATATATATGTAGTGCTTAAAAAACACTTAACATGTGAATTTAGGTTGAATTTCCCCATTTTCTCTGTAATTCTTTTTCAAGTGTACAATATTGCTTGGATGTATTAATTAGCTTACAGTGACCTCTTTGAAAAAATATCGAAATTACAGGTCATCTCATGCATTCACTTATATATTGCATATTTTTCTTCTAAACGTTTCATCATGTTTCTATATACCGTGTTTCCTTAATGCTTCTTTTATGACTAGTTATAAAAACAAACCCTCTTTTGAAAAGATAATTACATCATTCTGCTTCAAAGCAATTTTTACTTACAATAATCTTACACATACTATAAATAAGGGTTTTTTTTCTTTATATCTTTATAACCCGTGACATTGAATAAGAGAAGTTTTCTATCACGTGATTTAGTGACTCAGACGTTGCGCTAGGATGGTCAAGAAGAAACGAAACAGATAGCAATGACCCTCTAGAAAGTTTTTCCCGAGAACTTGATGAGGTTCACTTTCGTTGCTTGAAAATAATTATCCTCGGTTTCTGATCGTAATCACAAGGAACAATGCCAATAAACATGACATTTATATTCTTATATGTCTCTTCCTAATGAGCTAACTTTGAAAGACAAAATTAGCTCATTAGCCGTTGATGATAGAATAATTAAACGGAAAAAAGTTTAGTCTCGTGTCTTAATGGCTCTAGTAACCACAATTAAAAAATATATAGTTATGAATAATGAACAAAGTGTTTCAACATTTAAAAAAATGGTATAGGACCATTTCTTTTAAATTCAATATTTATTTACATGGAATATTTTATTCACTGAAAATTTTTCTAACAAAGTTATGACAGTATGTTGACTGAACTGATATATTGAAAGTAAAGTAAGTCAGAGCTTCTCAAACTGTGGGGCGCACCCCCCTAGAGGGGCGTGATAACTCTAGAAGGGGGGCGCCAGCAAATTGAAAAGTCAAAAACAAGAGATTATTTAAAAAATATATTAATTTATTGAAAGTAAACAAAAAAAATAAAATTCTGACATAGTAAAAAATTTTAAAAACCTGATAAAATACACTTATAAATATACACTAATATAATACACTTATAAATACACTAATACACTTATAAACTGTGATATAATACACTTAAAATTTCAGTTTTACACTGATATAATACACTTATATATAAAACACACTTATAAATGTGTCAGTACTGCACACAATGTGTTTTGTAATTAATTTGACAATACTAAGTTAAGAATAAGTTTAATAATTACCAGTGACCCCACGGGCTTTTCCTGTATAAAATTATAGGCAAACATTAACACGTATAATAATTTGTACGGTTTATAATTAATCCCTTAACTGCCGAATAAAAGTTACGCGATTCGCTCCACAATGCCCCCGTTTTGTTCGTATGTAACCGAATGTGGCTTATTCAGCGGCCCCCAGACAGCGAATAAATAAGAAAATCCTCTGAATTAAGTAAATCCGTTGAAAACACTGTCAAGTTCACTCCTTTAGTGCATTCCAGGGCCTTCGGAATAATTTATTTACACATTGGCTGAGTGAGACGTTTATATACGCTATAGGTACTTAAGAGGTTAAAGTCGTTTAGTAGCTTTTGCGTCAAAGTATTGTATTATCGAATTCAATACATTATTATTGTCGATGAAAATTATGATTTAATATTGGGTCGCAAGTATTGAAAGTTTGAGAAGCACTGAAGTCAGTAATAAAGATTTTAAGCAAAACTTGCTGTTACATTTTTTTTTTCTCTTTTATGTGATTTATATATATTCAGTCTTGTTAGGATGTGCAAGAAGAAGAAAGTTATGCGTGCCACTTCCAACTTTTTCATCAAACAAAAGAATATGAAAAGGTGAAAGAATGTTACTTATAAGCTTAGTATGGAATTTTTTCTTTTTTGCACAAATAACACATTTTTTAAGCAAGTCTAAGTATAGTGGAAATTTAAAAATAATCTGATAAATAAAACACAAAAGTATAGACTTTTGTTTTATTGTTAATAAACTTTTTGCAGGTACAATCAGGTTAAGTACAAAATAAAAATTAGTGACTTGAAACATTTAACTCTAAATAATTATTAAACAGTCAGTGTAAATTCTTAATGTGGTTTATGAATTTGTGATTTTTTTTTCACTAAGTCATCTATATTAGGATTAGTTAGCGAAGGTGTTAACAAAATTAGATTTTTGTAGGAGTGTACCAGTCTATTTTGAGCGGTATTTTGATTTTATGTTCATAATAGAAAGTTTGGATCACCATGTTTGTTCACAAACATGTTTATCTAAACTTACAACAATACTTGACAGATAAATCGTGTAAATTTGAAAAATTGCTTATTGGTACAAAATTCCAAAATTGAACATAATACGGATACCTTGCAGGTGAAATAGATTCCTTATATTTACTTTTCAGTGTACTATGGTGATGTAGGTCAATAGTTCTGATTTATATGCCAGATGGATAACAACTAACGTCTTGCAGAGAATGCCCAATTAGATAGTTAGATAGTTGAAGAATGCCCAATTATTACAAACATTTGCTTATTTTCCGTTGAAAAGAATTGTAATCAAAATTCACATGCAATATGAGTTAAATATTGTATTAAAAAGTAACACATCACTCGCATATTTCTTAGATTTATTGTCTGATGTCCAATGTGTGTTTCGAAATTTACTAATTAGTATCTAATAGGTTACGTAACAATATATGCGTGTGTGTTCTCTTACATTTTATTTTATAACAATTACTAAAAAAAAATAAATATTAAATTTACAAATTTTGTAAGTATTTATTTTTAAAATGTTTCAATCCATTATTGTATTAAGACTTATAATCAATCATTTTCATGTGAAGAATATTGTTTTCTCCAGTAAACGTTCAGTTATAATATGCTCTCATTGCCATAAAAATTTACGCACCAAGAAGTAAGTGTAGTATCATTACGAAACTTGGCCTGAAGGTAGGTGTCAGGCAGATATGTAAATGATTAGAAACGCAGCTTGACTAAGCATTGTGTAATGCCAAAAGATGGCGCTGAACTGCATTCTCCTTTGATTACAAAACATGTAAGTAAAGATTGCTTCCGTGTGTTTAATCTGTTGCAGAGGGACGCTTTTTATCTGCAGATGTCATTACGGCACTATCGGAGACAATATGAACAGCTGTACGAGAGAGGAAGAGAATCACAGGGATGATAGAAACTGGATGATCCTCTCGGCACCTAGGGCCGTCCTGACTTTACTGAGAAGATCTGTTAACACGAGTGGACCAGGGAAATGTCTGCTACACGGCGACCACACTCAGGACGCCCTCTACAGACCAATAATCGAGAAGACCGTCCATATGACACGCACACATAACGCCAACTTCTCATAGTCCGCTGTCCATAAACAGGCAGAATCTGCACTACGGGTCTCTGTCATAGTCCGTACCATAGCAAGGCTCCTGGCTAAAGGACAGTTGCAATCGCAGCCCCCTTTACGTGTACTGTCATTGACATCCACTAATCATTGCCACCTTTTTGAGTGGTGTTGCGCTCGTAGGCATTGGACTGCAACCACGAATGGCTTAAGGTCGTCTTCAGTGACGAATCCAGATTCAATATGGGCAGTGATAACTATCATGTACGTGTGTAGAGGCCCCGTGGTGTGAGTCTTGATTTTGTTGTTGAACGGTACACCGCTCCCATAATTGCTCCCATTGCATACAACACACATCCACAGAGCTATGACAGCCCAGAGGTATATTCGGGACATTCTTCAGCAACATGTGTTGCCACTCATGGAAGGGCACCCAGGAGCCATTTTTCAACAAAATATGCTCCCCCACAAACAGCAAGGGTTTTACAGGACTTCCTCCAACACATTTCCACCCTTCCCTGGTCGTCTTGATCCTCAGATTTGTCACTGATAAAACATGTCTGGGATCATTTAGGATGGTAAATTGGACAGCTTATGAGTTTAGTCGAATTAGAGGCGCGTTTTCAGCAACTGTAGAACGAAATGTCGCAGAACATCATATGGGACTTGTATGCCTCATTGCCCGAGCTTATCACTTCTTACCTTCATGCTAGAGGAGACCCAATCAGTGGCGTAACGTACACCCCCGCAACCCTTGCAATGCGGGGTGCCCAGGGGCTCTAGGGGGCCCAAAGTTTAACTGACGCTAAGTACGTATTTCGGCTTGGGACCCTAAACCTGAGTTTGCTGGAGAACCCTAATATTCTGCGTTACGCCACTAGGCCCAATAGGATACTAAAACTTCCATTTGTAATTTATTTTTCAATAAATGATCCTTTTGCTTCGATTTTGTAACCACTTCCTCACATCAACGTTATACTTACGTAAATAAAGTTTATATAGTTTTATTCTAACAACTCTTTCTTGGTGCACAAATTTTTATGGCAATGAGTGTATATAGAGTATATATAGAGAGAGTTATTTATATATATATATATATATATATATATATATATATATATATATATATATTTAAATCTGTGCACATTATATAAGTATAAAATGGCGGATTAAAATGCACCTCAATAAGTATTTGAAAAGCATTTAAATGTATTGAATTATTCCTTTACGATGGAAATAAGGTATTGCCTAATACATTGCCTTTTAGTTAAGTGATGTTTTATTACAAAAAAAAATAATAAAACTAGATGTTTTATTTTAATCACGTTTTGTGAGAAAGGGATTTATATTATAATATTTATTATAATATTTTACTTCATAATACATACTTAATATAAACATACATAAACTTTATATTACCTCGTATAATAATCTACACTATTAAAATTCGTAGGTAAACAAACGTATCTATCTATGATGCCCTATCTTCTCACGAACCGCGCGACGCAGGAACTCGCCAAAGGTATAATATTTTGAGAATGATCCGGGAAATCCGTTTTGAACATTTATATCCGATATTCCAATTAGTTAAAAAAAATATTAATTAAAAACCTTAAAGCGCATAATTAGTACCACTTTTCACCACTAGAGGACAAATTTAAAAATTCGGAACTTCTTTTTTTTCCAGACGTTTTTAAAACGCGATCTAATTTTTTTCATGAGACTCAGACAAAAAATAATTACAGATTTGGAAAGATAATTTCCTTCGCCACGATATGGTATAATTTATTTTACAAAATATTTATATTTTGTATTTTTTACGATTTTTTTAAAATGAGTCGAAATCGATACGTTTTTATGAGTATGATTCCTAAATCGTTCTGCTTGCATTTTCTTTGGCGCTAATGAAAAAAAAATATTTTGCACTAAAAAAAAGATCATGCTTTTCTATTTCAGAATCAGTCATTTAAAAAATTAAATGTCAAAAACCGATTTTTTTTACGATTTTTCAAAAAATACTCAAAATTTGATTTAAATACTTAATAACTTCTTTATTATTATTAGCTTATTTTAATTATTTTTTTTAAGTTTTTGTTTAAAAATTACCGTTGTTTGCAATCGATATATCAAGTTTGAATGCATTAACTTAAAAATGAAGCCCGAAAAAATTTTTAACTTTATCAAATAACGCAATGCGAAATTGAACATTTCTTCCTTTCATTTTGAAAGTCTTTTCTCTGCTTTTCCCCTAAGGAGTCGCGGCGCAATCGGTAAAGGCGCATCTTCATAGACCATAGTACACGGGTTCGGAACTAACGTTTAAAATATATGATTTTATAAAAAAAATACTCCAAATTTTTATTCGCGGATTTAAAAACTTCGCCAGCAAGTTTGTAATTGGAAAGATAATTTATTTCGTCACAATACAGTTTTTTTTTTTTTTTTTGTACCAAACAACGATATTTTACATAATTTAAGATTTTTTTTAAAATGAATCGATATCGATGCGTTTATATGAAAATGATTTTCTTAATGCCTTGAAACTTCATATATCGATTGCAAACAACGGTAATTTTTTTTAACAAAAAATGTAACAAAAATAATGCTTAAATACTCTCGCAAAAAGGGAAGAAAACGAAAACCGTAATTTTTAAGATATTTTATCATCTCCGTACTTTGTACAAAGATTGAAAAAATTACTTAAAAATTAAGATTTTTTTTTTAAAAAAAAATTGTGCTTTTCGTTTATTTCCCTTTTTGCAAAAAATAACATACTTTTTTTTTAGTCAGATACGTGTTTAAATAATTTACTAAACACAAGTGGAATGAAAAAGGTTAAAATTAAAATAAGATATTAAAATTTTTTTATCAGATCGCTTTCCCTCATACTGTTTTTTTCTAACTTATATATATTTATATGTTTAATCAAACATTCAAACGTTCAGAAAAAAGCAATCGTTTCAATAGTTATCTGTAAATTTTTCATTTATTTATTACTTATTGAAATTTGATTTTAATAAATATATAAATGTTTTTAAAAGGATTATTTCTATTATTTCATTACTAAATGAATTCTTTGTTAATTAAAAAGTACATCATCTATTATTTTGGATCAAAATACATTTTAGAGACATTTTTAAGCTAACTATATGTAGCGATTGATTCATTCATGAGAATCTGAAATCTATTTTATTATTTTAGATTCTTAGAAACTAACTATTATTAAAAAATGATGAAAGTTTCTTGTGTTTTACTCTTAGCATCAGAATCCTTTTCTTTTTATTGCTTCACATTAATAATTTTTTTAATTCTAAAGCAATATTGTTTTTTATGTCATACATCTAAATTTGAAGCTGTGTCTTATCTGTGAGAAGGAGGGAAAGATAGAAGAATAATTTTACACAAAAAAAAACAACCGTGTTCGGGCTATAGAGAGCGGAAAGAAACCTGTCTTAAATAAAGAATAAGTGGAATGGAACAAAAAAAAAAAAAATTTCGGAAAAGGGAGATTTTTTGACATAATTTTAGAAATCACTCACATTGTGCGTGTACAAGCACACACACTGAAATGCTGGTGTCATGAGGAAAACAGAAAGCCCGAGCAACGCCGGGCTAAGCGGTGGAGGTGGGGAGAATCATTTTGAAAAAGAGTATTAGAAGAGCTGATTTTGTGAAGGAAAGGGAATATTTATAAAAGTAGAGAAAGCCCGTGCAACGCTTTACACACATATGTAAATAATGAACATAACATAATTAATCATATATTATTTTTGAAAAATATAATAAAACTGATGATTTTTAATTTTTTTAAAAAAAAGGTTGTTTTAAATGTTAAGAAAAATAAAATACGACACTTTTATTAATTTCATTTGTCATGCTTTACGTTTATTTTATCAATGCACATATGAGTGTTAGCATTTTTTTATTCTGAAAAATACACAATATTTCTTAAAATTGCAACGCAAAGAAATTTCGAAAAAGTATATTTTACTGAAGCTTTTACTTATGTAAGTACAGAAAGCACGTGCAACGCCGGGCCGTACAGCTAGTATTTTAGAAGAAGCATATTGAATTTGCAAACCACAATGCATATTTTTTGCCGTTTCGGTAATATAATGGTAAACAACAACAAAAGTAGTGCATGTAACAACGTAATATTTTTTGTACCGTTTTGATTTGCTTATAATTGTTAATAACATGTCATTATGTTCCTCTTACTGACCAATCATTTCAATCGATCTTATATAATCAGTATATAACTTCTATAAATTTTGTTGTTTTTTCTAAGTTGAAAGTTATTCTATTTATTTTCGTTTTGTTTAATAATACACATAAAATTCAAACCACGTTTTTATGACCCGCTTTAGTCTGTGGAGAGACGCACTTGCTTTTGAAAATTAAATAAAATAAAAACTTATTTTAAAGATTATTACTTACTACTAAAGAACTATTTATCTACTTAATCAAATATTTTTTATCTTCGCGCAATTTATGATATAGGTTAGAACAAACAATCCTCAGATAAGAATTTTTTTAGTGTAATTTGACTTTTTTAAAAGTGTAATTAACCTTGATTTTAGAGCAATTTTTTACCCGAATATAAACTGATGTAAAATATTCCGGTTTTTAAGTATTATTTTTTACAGACGACATCATTTCAAAATTTACTGTACATAAACTCAATATCTTTAAATAATCTAAATAAATTAAATAAAACTAACAAAATAAATTGATTTAAAAATAAATATCTCGACGAATGAAAATTATAATAGTAATGGCATAATAAAAATAGTCACTCTAAAAAAGAGAGATTTAAAGATAACACCATATTAACACTATTCTTCTTGCCAGCAAATAATTTTGAAAGGTGCAATTTCGAGACTTCAAGGATAAGTGCTAAAGACCAGTTATGGTTTCAAGGTCATATTATTGTTATTACCCATAGGCTGTAGGCGATTTTATATCGAAGCGAATCTCTGTCAGCTTATAATAGACGAGTCCAGAATTTAATACTATTACCGGTTTATATATTGCATCAAAATGTGTAACAAAAACCCACGTATTCGCTTGAAGAATAGTAAGGTCGGTAAGTTTGTTTACATCGTAAAATCTCAACAACGAATTCCTTGAACGTTCAAAACAAAATCTTTATCAATTAGTTATTTTACTCTCTTAAAGAAAGATTTAAAGATGAAATGGAAAGATAACTTATTTGACACACAATAGAGAAAAATACACACAGCTGTAGACAAATAAATTCATAGACTTAGTAGAATGGGATATTGTTATTAGTCTATCCTTTGGAAATATTTCAGAAATAGATTTCATCTAACTTTAATTGGATTTTAGAGTGTTATTGTATTTATATTTCAATACAAAGTAACACAAATTTTATAAACTATTTTGTTTCACTCTCTCCCTATATATATACACACTAGCTGGAAAAAGTCTGCATTCACGTACTATTGCTTACATGAACAACGAAAAAAAAATTTAAAAACTGGTATTAAAAAAAAATTTAATATTATACTTTATTTGGTTCATTTTAAGTATTCAGAATAATAAAAGTAAATTTGTTTTGCCTTCATAGATTTTAAAATAAAGACAGGTTTGTAGCGATACTAACAAAAATCAAGTAGAAAAAGTCTGCGTTCACTGTTTCAGTATAGTAACTATAAAAATTATTTAAAAAGGGAATAATGAGCTATTTAGTAGCTGGTTGGATAGCCTCATCATTTGAGAACCTCCTGAAGTCGTTTCAGCATTCAACTAACAAATCTGGTGGTTTCTTCAGCGCTTATCCTCTCCCAATGGTCCTTAAGAACACTCTTCAGCATATCCTTGATAGATACATTTTGTTGACGAATCCTATATTCCAGCAAATCTCATAGGTGTTCTGTAGGATTCAAACCAGATGACTGCGGGGCCATGTGCAGTTTGTGTGTGTGTGTGTGATTTGGGATATAATAGAAGATACAAAGCTTCACAATCTCAGCGGTTTGCTTAGAATCGTTGACGTGTTGGAAACTAAACGATTACCCTAAGCAGAGTTTGGTGGCACTTTCCTTTAAAATGTTTTTAGGACATTAAAGTAATCATATTTGTTCATAATTGATTCTATATACTTCAACTTCCCAAAACCATTGCTCGCCATGCACCCTCACACAATAAATCAACCGCCGCCGTGTTTAACGTTGGTACTTACTAAATGCTCTTTTTGAAGCGCTGTGAAAGGTTTTCTCCAGACTAATTTACGGCCTTTTATGCCAAAGATGCTAGTATTGCCCTCATCAGAGAATATCACAGTCCTTCAGAACTCCAGAGGCTTATGTATATGATCTTTTGCAAAAGTTATCCTCTTAAGCCGGTTGGTCATTGAAATATAAGGTTTTCTAAGAACCACTCGACTACGGTATCCAGCCTTTTCCAAGATTTTTCTTGCAGTATCCTCCCAAATATTTTTGTTAAACTTCTCGTGAAAATGTCTGTTGCTATTTGAGTTGCAGTCAAACACGGATTTTTTTTCACTATTGATGTCATACTTCGTTTTTCTCTGATTGTAAGTTTAGATGGATGACTTAAACGAGGTTTGGATGTGTAAACTCTTGTAGATTTAAAGTTATAAATAACATGCCGCGCGGATAGATGAATATTGCCGGTCAACAGATCTGGCTATATCCCGACGAATTTTTCCATCTTTTAACATTTTCACAATGATTTTACTCTCACTAATACTAATTTCCTTCTTTTTATGTTCCATGTCCTCGAATTCCTTCATATCTCACAAAAACGTAAGAATTATTGCGTCACAATTTTCTTAAGCTATTTTACTTGATATAACTGAATGCAAAAACTCTGTTAACCTACACAACGCCTGTTGATACAAATTCCAAGAATCAAGAATATTCAAATAGTGAACGCAGATTTTTTCTGCCTACTATTTGTGTGTTTTGCTACATCACTCCCGTTATATATCCTAAGTAGTTTTTATTCAAAATTAATGAATTCTTGCATGCTCAATATTTAAATAATAGTTAACAAATTCATGAAATTTTGTTGGGAAAAAAATTATATTTCTATTAAATTTTATCTTTGCTGCATAATGTCTTTTGGCTGAACGCAGACTTTTTCTAGCAAGTGTGTACATATATATCTTGTTCAAATTTTCAGTCGTTAATAAAATACTTTCTATTCATCCATTCAAGTTCAAATACATTTTTTAAAACTTGTAGTGGATGACACTTGATGTTAATATGGTTTTTTCAAATATTAATTCATTAATTAATTTAAAAATGAATAAATAGTGACAAAAAATAGTAATTCAACAGCATATATAGAAAGGAAAATCATTCACTGTGTCTCTGTAGTGCAAATGGATTGAGCGTTGGACTTCTAATCCTAAGAGTCACGGGTTCGAGTCCCACATGGAATGGCCTAATTTCTGAGAATATGGATTTTCCCCCTACATTAATAATTAAATTTGTTAATGAATAAATAGTTACAAACAAAAAATAAATAGTCCGACACCCTATATAGAAAGGAAAACGGAGAATTGCTTTCTATTTTGTCACATAATGTTGTGATTCTGTCATATGTATATACATATTTAATTAATTAATTGGAATTATTTAATTGTAACTATTTAATAAAAAGTAACTAAAATAAAATTTTTGACCTAAGAAGGAATTGACTTAAAATTTTTTTTCTATTACTTGTTATTGATATATTTAATTTAATATACTAGAAAAAAAATGAGAAATATGTTTAAAACATTATATACTCTACGTAAATCCTATACACGTGTGTGTGCATAAAATGCGCATTATGATTTCTAGAATCTCTATGATTCTAATATTATATAGTCTCCAGAGTCATTGAAATGCCTTTTAAAATATAAATTATTCTAAGGTGAAGTTTGTCATATATTTTTATATTGACAAAGTTTTATTCATTTTATTTTATCAGTTAAATGATATCTCACTTTCAATAATAAATTCTTATAAAAAGTAACAAGCTATATATTTCGCTCTATTATCTATTTATCGAACTTATTTAAACACATTAAATGTTCTCTCACAATTTAAAGTTGTTATATTCCCAGACAGACCAATATTTTTAGTTATATTGAAACTAATAAATAAATTGCGATATTAGAAGATGAAAATATTTAAAAATTAAGAAATAATAGAAATTGGTAACCGCATCTATTTTAGATGAGAGTGTCACCATATTATACAAAATAACATATTTGAAGTAATTAATTAGTTGATCAGTTTGATTAATCGATGTCGGATTTTTTTTATTCTAAGCCAAAAAAAAATGTGAAATTGATACCTGAGCTTGTACCTTTAATCTAAATTTTACAAAATACCACATAATGTAATTTGATGCTTGGTTCCATTTCATGTGCGTAATAGCAGTAACCTGAAAGTCATGGTCACAAGATCATCGACGGCGTAGTCAAGTCGCGGTTTCAAATTCTGGTGCTATTGAAGACTCACTGTATAGAGCAGCATTTCTCTCTCTCTCTCTCTGCTTGGGGCCTACGCCTCACAAGAGTTCAATTTGATTCTTAAGGCAATTTGAAAAAGAACTCATTTACAACGTAAAAGATCTATTTATTAGTTAAACAACCAATTATAAACAAAATTTTGAACAAAAAAATTAGAAAAGTTTTATTGGATCCAAAAATGTAAAGTATAATTAATACATCTATAAATGTTACTGTCAATCATTTAAACTTTTGTCACAGTTGATTTAAAAGAAAGATTTTCTGATTTACAAAAATAAAAAAAATATTTCCCAACTCTGATGACACAGCTAATGTTAGTAAATCTTTCTAAAATTTTAGATTTACAGTTTCAATAAAAACTCGCTGAAATGCAAAACGATGTTTCAATTAAACCGTTATTTAACATAAATGAGTGATGGCACGGCTTGGTGAAGAAATCGAAATCAAATATCCAAATATAACCAAATGTGCAAGAGAACTATTACCATCTTCATATTTAACTGAATGCAGTGGCGTAACGGAGAGCCTTAGGCCCCCCCCCTCTAAAGTCAGGATTTCGGCCCCAAGGCGATTCTCACAAAGGATTATGTTATTGGCATCATTCAAGCTTTGGGACAGTGGCCTAAAGTATACCCCGCAACACTCGCATTGCAGGGGGAGGGGTGCATGGACTCTAGTGAGTCCAAAGCTCGACTGACGCAAAGGATATATTTGGGGCCCTAAACTTGAGTTTGCGGGGGGCCCTAATATTCTTCGTTACGCCACAGCTTTGGGACCCCTAAAATCCCCCCTCCCCGATGCGGGGGTGTATGTTACGCTGACAGAAAGTGGATTTCGTGCATAAATGATCTATTGCTAAAAAGAAGAAATAGGTTGAATATAACAAAACGAGGAGACTTCAGACTAAATTTAACTAAATTATAACCCGACATAAAATCCCTTGGCAACAAGCATCAAGCGCAAGGATCTAACTAAATTTATTTTTACTTCAGTCTTCCTTTGTTCGCTTTGAAAATTTCGTACTGTAATAATTTACATTTATCATTTTTAAGTTAAATGTGTGTATGTATGTATATCTATATATGTTAAAAATTTGAGAAAAACACTGGTACAACAGAGGGACTTGTGCTCATTAAATTTTAGAAACTTAAAATCCTCATGTTGGTGTGGAAGTGTGGTGAATAGAGTGCCTCGTAAATCTGAAACTTGATCAAGTGACGTAAACGACAGTTGCGGTTGCACCCCGCTCTCCATTTTTGCATGCCAGTAATGAAATCTATCTCCTACATATTTAATGCGCATCAGCTTCTCAAGCGGCACTAGGACTCGACAAAATTAATGCCGGTCATAAGTTTGCAATCCAGGCTAATCGACAATCGCGGGTTTATCCTGTTACTGATATTTGAGGTAGAGAAAGCGAAGAGAGAGAAATCAGCAAGTTCCAATCAAAAATACGGAATTGAAAGAATATATAATACTGGTTTTATTATGCCAAGTGTTTTAAAATAGGATTCATGTTACAGAAGGGAAAGTCAACTGATTTATTTTCAAATAGTGTTGTGTGAGTATATTGAATCCATTATAAAATGATGAAAAAGCTCCAATAATTGCATGTTAAATCATAATTACCTGAACTGGTTGCGTGATACACGATCTATATATGGAAAGTAGTTTTCGCGAAAAATCATATGAATTCTAATCTATTATGGAATTTTTGGCTTCTTTCCTAAATCGAAATAGTTCAATCTTTTTGGCTGCATTCAGTGTGGGCGACATCGCCTATTTTTAAAAATTAACTTAACTCTCACCTTTTTACTGTAAATAGAATTTGGAATTTCAAGTGTACTTGAAACTAATAAAGTATTTTTTTATAATCCTTTCAATAAGTTTTAAGTGTAACCTACAGCTTCATTGGGTTCGAAATAAGTACAGTCGGACCTCTACATAACGAAGTCGCTAAATTCCGAAAAAAGATCGTTATATGGAAAATTCGTTATATAGAGGTTGATCTTTCAATTTCATATCAATTCTTCAATTTCATTTTCAATTTTTTTTAAATCACATAAAACAAATTTTATATTTCATAAACACTATATATTAAAAAAAAGAAGAAAATACTCATACCTTTTTGTAATTTAATATATATTTATTTTATAAATCTTACTTATCAAAAAAAAAAAACTGCAAGGAAAGTTTCTTTTGACGCCCTTATCCACTTCTAAAAGAATTAAATTTTTTTTTCTTTGATGCTCAAGTACTTACGTTTTGACATTTTCGAGCTACAAGAAAGGAAGTTAGCAGTACGACTTATCAACACTACAAATAAACGGAGACTAGATTAAGGACACAAGACTCCACTAAGGGTAAAAGGGGATATCTAAGATGTTTCTAGTGAACTGGACAATAAGGGTTAAAAGTTGCACTTCTTGGATGAAACGCCCAGAATTCTGTTGCTCTCTGTGAATTAGGCATTTAATAAAACCAGTTCAAGATTTATGACCACCATAAAATGTATGAAAAGAGAGAATAACTTTAAATGTCCAGAAATGCTTTAAAAATAGGGATGGAAAAAATTGAATCATAACAGTAAAGGTTCATTATATAGAAAATGCACTTTGCTATTGGGAGGTTATTTTACGAAGAAAATTGTGAAATGTTCTTGGTTCCAGGAAAAAATTCGCTATATAGAAAAAATCGCAATATGGAGGTTCGACTGTATCTTTAATTTTAAAAATACTTGTAACCTAAATTTGTATCATAACGTGATAAAAGTAATTCCGATTAAAGCATCTCCCCCGTCCCATTTAAGAAAACGTAACTCGTCTGTTTACATATTTACATATTTGAAACAATAGATTTTTATTAGGATCTAATTGATTTCAAAAGTAAAAATTAACACATTCAATTTTTTGAAAAAGATATTTTTAAAAAAAGACAAAATGAGTTTATTTTTTAAAGGTGTCACATTTTTAGCGTATAATGTATCTTAAACTTTATTAAATATCTGTAATTTTCAAGGAAAAAAATTATTCAACTTTAAAAAATATTGCTAAATTGAATTGTATTGCAATTTTTTTAAATATTGAAAGACCTTGTATATATATAAAGAGAATTCCGAAATCGAATTATGAAAAGTAACAATAAGAAGATAACGCAGCCTGGATATGTTTATATTTTAATCTCTTATTTATTTTGTGCATTCTTAAATACATATTTATTTTATTGCTTTACAAAAAATAAAATTACTAATAACTTGCAATTTTATCATTTAAATTCGATAAATACATTTCAATAAAATTTGCATATACAATAAAATTTACAAACTTAAACTCAGTGGCGCAACAGCCCATGAGGGCCAAGGCCTACTGTGCCCATCCCAGTATACGTGACCATTGGGTGCTGAGGTGCATGAGCAGATGTCCCGATCAGGTGGTCAGTCTGAAGCGAGACCCCCAGTGTTTAAGTCCCCAAGCAAACTTGGTACTCATTTATCGACCCGCTACAGTAGGGATGAAAGGCTGAGTCGACCTTGCCCAGTCCGGGAATAGAACCGTGACCTGTGGTGTGGAAGCGCGATACGCTACCACTGGCAACTCTTACAATAAAATAAATGTTGAAGCAAAACTAGTAGTTCAGTTTTTCATATAAATTTCTTATATATATAAGGAAAAAGTTAGTTAATTCCTTTTAATTTAATATTCTGTCTATTAGTCGAAATAAAAATGATGTTATTAATTTAAAAGTTTATATATAAAATTTAATTAATTTATAGTCCTCTAATTGAATGTAATCTGTACTAAAAATTAAACTAGATAGGGTTATAATTTCTAATGTTGCTCTGTTAAATTGACTACAAGCCACGCACACGGTTTGTTGCATGTTAAAACTGCCGAAACTAAAAGTTCTCTCATTGGATTAGTGTGAAAATGTGGAGAGTAGGCAGCCGGTTTAGGTGTCCCTTCCTCGTCACTTGATCATGATCTTAAATTACGAGACCCAACGCCAATAATCCTCATATTGCTCCAGAGTGCGATGTTAATAAATAATGAGCTATTATTAAGATTAGTGAGGAATTTGCTATTTTTTTATCATTAAAAGATGATTAAAATTTTAAAAAGCATGTAGTAAAGGTTTCTTAAAGAATTGTGTTGCTTAGTGTATATATATATTTCATTGAATATTATATATTTATATATATATAATTCATAAATATATATACACAGATAGCTATAGAACCTAAGTATAACTATTCAAGATAGGAAATATTAGGCACAGTAGTACAATAACAAACTCCTGGCCTTAGGAACCAAGATTGCAGGTATAATATATATATAAATATATATCTTGTAATGAATTTAGATATTCCTATCTATTACTTTCAATAGGTTTTTGCTCAGTATTATTTACATAAAGGGGGAAGGTTGGCTGGCCTAAAAACATGTTCAACCCCACTTTTATAAAATTATTTTATATATTAGCTGTCCTAATTCAGCAATGTTTATAATACTGCAGCATCCATTTTATAATTTTTAATCTTGGTTGCTCATGTGTCCTTCATTGTGGGATTTTTCTACTGTGTTTTTCGAATGTGATTGTTGGATGTTTATCTCTTGTTTGTAGAGAATAAGACTATATATATATATGATCTTAGTGAGCATTATGAAAGAATTAACCTTATTTAATTACGGCTAATTCTTTGCTGCACTTATACTTGCAAAGACTCGCAATCTTTGTCTTATGCAGACAGTATGAAATGTATATTAACTAGAGTCGCGCGCGCGCGCGCGATTACTTAATGTCATTCAAAATTAGTTAAAATGTTCGAAGTACTTTCATAATAAAAGTAGCATGAATTACTTCCTTGAGTATCGGTTTTCTTCCGTTGTTCAGTCCGTAATTGTAACTATATTTTGCCGCGAATGGCATTCGCGGCAAGTGAGTGAGTGAATATTAACGTCGTACTGTTCAGCTACACGAAGGCTTTTGGTGAAGGACCTCGTAATTTTGAACCATGGTCAAGTGACAAGGACGACACCTGAGCTGGTACCCCCTCTCTTAGCTACCACACCACACCAACGGAAGGAGCCATCCGAGGCAAACCGAGCACCTCCGCCTATGGTTTGATGTAATCATCCGATAGGAGTTGTTGTAGCTTTTCCTTCCTGGAACACAGAATGCGAATAGCCCCGTCTCGCAATAAAGCAAAATTACAGTCCAATATTCGCATCGTTCTTGAAAAAACTCGAACCAGCCGTTACGAACATTCGCTTACATCCATAGAGTTAAACAATTTTAAAATAAGCATAATAAGTATCAAGATAAGATAAAAGATATACTCTTAATATTTATTTTCAAAAATTTTCATGTAATCTTTTGACAACCGTTTCGTATTTCTTGTTATAAACGCACAAAAATTTGAAAACCATTATTGTAGGGGGGGGGGAATGCGGAAAAAACAATAACAACAAATTCCAATTTTTCTTAAGCAGTTTCACAATTGCACTTTTGTAAATAATCTATATAACAAATACAATTTTTTGGAAGATTCAGTGAAAGAAAAAAAATTCCTTTTTATGTACACGCAGTGCATAATCCAAGTTAATTCGAATTTAGTTATTGCATGGATCTAGGTTTTAATTATAAGCTTACACAGAAAACTCAATTATGGGAAATTAATAAGTCTTCATATAAAAAATGCGTTTTATTACATATTAAGGAACTGAATACTTAACTCCTGACATAAGTAACTGCTGTGTAACTTCAAACGTGTACTAAATGATGATTTTCTCATGAACAGTAAAGATTCTGATGTGCCTTACGTATGAGATATTCTTAAATAACATCTTTTTTTTCCTAATTATCCCAAAACTAAAAACCCTCTATTTTTGATGACCCTTTCGTCAACATAAGATTAAAAAAAACCAGCTATATCTATTTTTATTATTTTTTATAAGACTTATTTACAAGATGAGCACTAAACATTTCTCGCAAAGTTGTACACCTTCAACATCCATTTAGACCAGAAGTACCTCCCCCTGAGCCATCGTCATACCTCCCCCAAACTCATTAAGGTCATTATGGAAGGAAACCTTAAATTTACTTGCGTACACGTAAAATGGCTTTGCGAGGCTAAAGATGATCTGACCAACGGCTATTGGCTCGAGAGAGTAGAAACCGAAGTAGAAGGACGCGAACAGAGAAATAATTATATTTACCACGTGAGCAGAATTAAGTGGTCAAAATCCTAGAAACACTGATAGTGAATCCGAGGCTCCATCTGTTGTAAGGTTATAAAAGCCCTTAGATCGTTAGCGACTTTTTTCCGTTTCCCTTCAAAGAATGATAAGTTTACGGCTGATTCTTCTTACAAGATCAAAAAAACTAATTGACATGCAAGTAGGGACATGTGTGTAACTTTTTTTTTCTGCAGAAATACAGTAAATGGGACAAAATGCAATTATTCCATTTGAAGTTACCGTAAAATCAGGCGTTTAACGCGCACCTATACTTTCAAGCTACCTTTTTTTAAATTTTTATGTATATTCACCGTATAACGCGCACTCCCTTTTTTACGAGGAAACCTGAAATGTTAGTACACAATATTCTTATGTTTTGAAGTCATTTATTCGAGCTATTATCCCGGACTATTGAAAAAATAGTATACTTC
Organism: Trichonephila inaurata madagascariensis; assembly: GCA_019973955.1. Classification (NCBI taxonomy): domain Eukaryota; kingdom Metazoa; phylum Arthropoda; class Arachnida; order Araneae; family Nephilidae; genus Trichonephila; species Trichonephila inaurata. The sequence continues at coordinate 365,245 of BMAV01002633.1, forward strand.
TAAAATTACTATTCTTTTAGTTCATAAGGCATGTCATTTCTTTTAAATAAACAGTATTTCAACATGTGTAGATGTAAATTTTTTTTTTAATGCTCGTCTCTTTTGTTATTTTTAAAGCTATCGTTTTTATACCCGGCACATAAAGCGCACCCTTAGAGCTCAATCCAGTGGCGCACACAAGGGGGGGTGGGGGTCCTGGGGATCTGGACCCCCCCAAAGCCCTTGATTTTTTTCCGATTGGTTATAATTCTAAGTATATAATACGTAAAATTTAATTAAATATTTGTTATTAATGATTAATTTTATTAATTAATACTAATTATTTATTCAATAATTATTTTTTTACTGTGTTTTGTTCCTGAAAATTGACAAAATCAAAAATAGCATGATACAAGAATGGTGAACTTTCAACCCCGGACCCCCCCTCTCTTGAAAAATTTCTGTGTACGCTACTGACTTAGTCTTATTTTTGGTGTTAAAAGTGCGCGTTATACGCCAGATTTTACGGTAATTCTTTAATAGATATAAAAATATATTATTTTTTGATATTAATATTTTCTCAAAAATATTTGTTTTCAGGTTATAATTGAAAATAAATAAATATTGAATGAAGTTTAATAATAATAATGCAGAAATTTCTTAAAATTTTATAACCTTGTTTATACTTTCGAGCTTGACAAGTAATGTATAAATATTGACAAGGTAACATAAATGATGGGTTGAAAAATACACACATAATGCATATCAATACAAATTTAATCTGACCCAGTTTTCTAAAAATTAATTCAATACTCTTTTGTACTCGTATTTGTGTTCATCATTTTTTTAACATTGTTACTAATAAATAATATTTAAAATAAAACATTCTAATGTATTGAAATATTTTAGAAAGTTGACAAATATTTTTATTTATTTTGTTTCTATAAGTTCCTTCAAAATTAACATATTTTAACTTAGACTACATCCGTTTTCAAGTTACTTTTTTATTTAACATAGCTAGGAACAGTAGTGTTCAGAAATGTTTTCCTACAGCTGGATTCCAATCAAAACCTCTGAAGGTAAATCATTAATCAGCTCACACACACATTTCTATGGTAACTAACATTAAAACTGGACAATTCTATACAAGGCACAGAAATTATTTCAGGCCATGTGCATTCTTGCGGGTAGGTTGTCAATATTGGCTTACTTCTCGTTCAATGTAAAATCATATCATCTTATTTGACAAAAGAATTTGTATTTTTGTAATAATGTCATGATTCATAATACAGAGCTTGGATGAACTCGACTATTTTCTGTTGGAGTTTCCGTAATCGGTATTAAATTTTCTTGTATTTGGCATAGAACATTTTGAATATGCTCACTTTCTGATTCTTGGAAATTATCGATTATTGAATTGATTTATTTATTAATATCTTTTCGCTTTCTCTCTATATAAAAGTGTTTCGTGATACTGCAATAAATTTATTTATAAATTAGGTGTAGTTGGTAAAAAGGGGTCGTAAAAAGTTGAATTCAACTGAAGAGGAATGCAAACAATGATTTGCATAAGAGGTACGCAGCCCCCTCTAGATTCCAGCAATTTTCTAAAAATCCGCTTACTTCATAGATCGTGGTGTTATGTACTTCACCAGTAATTTTCAGAAGCATCCATGATGTCCAAGTCACCAAATTTGGTTGCCAAAAATGATTCCAACTTAGCTGTATCGTCAATATTTCGCCAAGTTTCCATTAAAACTCCATTGTAATGTAAGGGACGGCGGTGCTTGCGAATATTGCAATAAAATATTACAATTTAGAACTACATAATACACGTAAATTGCAGTTTTAAAATTTGAGCAATGAGTATGAACATTTGTATAATTTGCACAATGGGGACTGGCCCGCTGGGTAAGGGGTAACCTCTCCTTCCAGTATTGTAAAAAGTTATTAATCGTAGATGTTATATGCAAAATATAAGAAAGGACTGATTTTAAGTGACACATGCTACCTCTGATTTCCTGACAAAAGAAGAAGCATCAGAGAACTAATGGCTTAATAAAAATCTCTGTATCCGGAGACACTGTCTTCCTCAAATAAAATTACGATCACTATCATTTTCCTGTAATCAAAATCATTGTGATCTCAACCACGTAATCATTTTCTAAGATAGCCTTCAATAAATGTCAATATAATTTGACATAGGCCATAATTTTAACATTCTGACAAAATATTAAAGTTTCCTTCTTTAATTCATACAGATACGTCAATTTACGTGAAATTTTCGCAGTAAAGCCTCACAATAAAATTTAAGCTCTTTAATTAAATGTTGTTTGATGTTTCAGTTTTGAAGCGTAATTTTCCGTTAAAATGATTAAAATAAAGTAAAAATGGAAACAAGCATGCGGTTCTAATTTTATACACAAGTTTCAGTAAATAAGAAACATAGATGGTTTATCATTTTGGTGAATCAAAAGGCGTATTTTACCAAAAAAAAGTTAATTAAAAACCGCATTTAATACATCTCTGAATTAAAAATTATTCAAGATTTTCCCTTTCGTTTATATAATTCTAAAACCAACATATACGTAAGTTTTGGAAAATAAATTCACATTAAAAAAAACTCATATTTAAAGCATTACAAGTAATAAAAGTTTTTTTTAAAAAAAAAAAGAAAATTTAGCCAACTTTTTTATTTTCTGTGTTACTATGCGCTTATAACTTTTCTTAGCATTTCAACCATTATATAAGCAAAGATTGATAATAAAAACTATATAAGTACCGGAACACTTAGTTCAAAAGCTTTATATATATTTATAATATTTTTCGAAATAATATAGCGAATTAAAAATACAAGAAAATTACAATAAACTTTTTTTAAAAGATGCGTTTAAAAAATTGCCCAAAAATCTGTATAATTAATGATTTCGTGTAAAGTATTCGCAAAATAATAACTGTTGTAAAGTATACTGCATAAAATATATAGTATAAATATTAGAATTGTTTTAAAACTTAACGACGGATATATCCATAATGAATGTACACTTGAAAGAATAAGTCCCAAGACTAAATTCAGTTCTGAAGGTTGTACTGCATAAGCCTGAGTTTTTAAGACATATTAAGAAAATTAATTTTTGCTTTTGGATGCCAATATCTAAAGTGTAGAAACGCCACCTCAGAAAATGATACTTGTTTTTCAATTTCTAAAAAGTAATTTCCTTAAAGTTTTTTATGAACTTTGGGCACACACACACGGCTTTTATGTACTTTTGACTCACACACACGTTTGTGTGCATATAATTGAGTATTCAACATTACAAACGTCACATTAGTATTTAAACAAAAATCTAATTAAAATGAAACGCATGTTCCCTAATAAAAATGAATATTTTATAAGCAAATTTATTGCTGCTTAAAGAAAATAGTTATTGTTAAACAACAAATCAAAGCAAGTGTGTTATTAGTGATTGAGTATTTATCTTAATTACATAACAAGACAACTGATAGATAAAAGTGTGAAAATTATAAATAAAACGTATTGAACAAAATAAATAGATTTTGTTGAATGGAATAAAATTTGTCATACATTGATTGATCGTCAAAACACGTCTACTTCCTCACGTTGTTACAACTGTTATTTTTTACATGTCCTTCTGCCCCAAAGTTTACTTCCATCCCACACATTGACCTTAAAATGACTATAACCTTTGTCGTTAAGTATATGGCAAGTTGATGGCTCAAGGGTTTTATTTGTTTATTCTTCCAATTACCAAATTAAATAAAATTGACCAGACAAATTTAAAAAGTAACAATCATTAAAAACTCATTTAATTTTTTAAACATTTATTTTTAATTAATCTGTATCATTTGCAAATAATTTGAGAAACAAATTGTAATTAATTTTTATTTAAAATACCTTTCTTAAGTTAAAAAGATAAAATTCAAAAAATAAATAAATAAATAAATCTGAAATTGAAATTAATGAATGTAATGAAATGAACGACATAGTATTTAATTATATTTAAATACTATATCGCTACCCTGAGGTGGCTAGTGAAGTTGGAGACACCGAATAACACACCATTATAATAAAATCAATGCCTCTAGTTATCTTTCAATTTCCTATCAAGGGATTCCTTAAACCAAGGGAGTGTGGTCAACTTATAATTACTAATCTAACTATGTATAACAAATAATTGGATCGCTTATCTCACTTTAAGATCCGATGTAATGGTACTTGTCCTGACTTGGCGGATAAACTTATTCTGAATCTCCACGGTCTCCTATTCTTCTCTAGAAATCTAAATTTCATAGCAGCCTAACGAAGAGCGACCCTACCTCTCACTTCGCTCTCTAGAGTTTAAATAACAACTCTCATTAACATAAATTACGGTTCTTCTACTGGAAGCGATTTTATAAACAACGAATACTTACGAAGTATTTTTCCCACGAGGATTAGTTGAAAGGGCGGATAGAACCCGTTACAAATGTATTTAAAATATTGTTATGGTTTATTCAAGTTCCTACAACAAATGGGATCCGACACATATAGATACAGAAAACTATACTGAAAAAACTGGACAGTTATATTTTTCGTTGTTTATACACACAGGCGTTCTTGGGAATGAGCGAGACAATTGGCTTGCAAAGGCTGCAACCAAGCGCAAAATTGACATTGACGTTAATATTCCTAAATCGTTTTACAAGAGGATCACGAAAGAAAGAATTATATGAAGTCTTGGAACCAAGAATATCTCATTTCTAATAAAAGGAGCATAACAAAGAAATTTTATCCAACCATTAATAAAAGACTGTCATGCCATCATTTTTACACTAACTACAAAATAACCCAATTTCTCACTGGTCATGGTAATTTCAAAAGCTACTTGAACAAATTTAATTTAGTTCCGACATCTTCCTGTGATTATAATATTGGAGGTGAGGAAATTGTAGAACATGTGCTCCTTCTGTGTTCCAAGTTTGACAGAGAAAGAAAAATCCTAAGACTGGCTTTCAAGGGACTTAATATAAATTGGCCTCCGAATTTTCAACAACTTCTTTCTACTAGAAATGCTTTCAAATATTTCTGTGAATTTGTTGTAAATATTTTTATTTCTTCTTAACCTCAATATATTTTTTTATTTTTTGTTTCACTTGAATGTGTGTTTATTACTTACTTCTGTAAGCCCCGTGTGATACTTTGTGGTGCTTTTTATTTATTTGATTATTTATTTTTGTGGTTGATAATGAAAGTATCATGAATATTGCTTATCAAACACCATTTATTGAATTGAGCCCAAATTAACTTTTTCCGATATAGATTTGGATTTGACAAAAAAATGAAGCCGAAATATACTCTCAATATGTATTTAGGTACAACAATGAGATATGCTCAAAATAAATTACCTCTTATAATACTCGGGTGTGATATTTGCCCGAGATAATCTCGGACATGACAGTTAAAGGGTTAAAAAAAATGATCCTCATAACAGATTTTTTCTCTCTACCTAAATGTTTCCTTCCTAATCAAAAGAATACGGAAAATTAAATTAAGTAATTGGTATACTCTTACTAACTCACGCATCTGCTTTTTCTTTGTATATACCCCACACTTTTAACTAATTTTGTTTTGAAGATTTAACATCTAAAATCGATAACAAATCTTTTAAAAATTCTATTGACACACTAGTAAAGAAATAAAATATAGAAGTTATGACATTAAAAGAGCCTAAATTATAATGAGTTAAAAACTGTAAAAATAAAAATATGATGTCCTTTAAAAACAATTTTCTAATAAATCTGAGCACTCTCTCTCTCTCTCACACACACAAGAGAGTTAATTCAAGAATTAGCAGAAAATTAAAATGTTCACACAAATACTTATCAAAAGAACTATAAATTTATATCTCATATGTTCAAGATTTAATAATTTTTTATTTAATAAATTCATTTCCAAATTCAAAAAAAAAAAAAAATTGTCTTAATTAAATAAAAAAAATTACGTAATTTTCTTTTAAAATTAACTTAAACTTGAATAATTAAAAATTACAAAAATATTATGGTTTAAAATTAATTTTTCCATCTTGATGCCATGATCAGAATCAATCTATAACGTAAAACACAGTTGTGTGAAATTTTAAATGTTCACACGCGCGCGCATCTTAAAAATATTATTTCATTTCTTTCCAACCACAATCCCATCCTGAATCTAAAAAAAATTAGCATGAATTGTCTTTAATTAACCCTGCACCCTAATTCATTGCTGGCGTCTAATATTACAATGACCCATTTTATTATGAAGCATGATGGTAAATTATTATGAATCTATATATCTGTTTTTAAATTACACAACAAATTGTTTGAAAATACCAAATACTTATTAATCATTGTAATTATAGGGTATCGCGCGCGTGTACAACGTAGCCGCAAATAAATAATAAGTAGTAAGCTTAAGTTAGTTCATCAATCATAGTCCTGGTAAATGAACTGAATTGTACGTCACCGTAATGCGAGAGGTGCGGTTGGTTAGATCCATATTCAAGGTCAATATACGAATCCTTATTCTTTGAAACGTCAGAATTTACATTACACAAAAAATCTCATCAAAATTCTCCTCGTGAATGCATAAGATATATACTCGTATTAAATTCTTTTTAAATAAAGATGGTATGCATGTGTTCGACTCACACGTACCTGTACGGAAATCCTGTGGAAAAAACGCAATGAATGTTAAATATCTGAACTTTAGCATATCTCAATTCGTCTCCAAAGGAAAACCTTACTATTTAATTCTCCTACCCTTTTCTTTCCTTAAAAGAAAAAAAAATCTATTAATATTTTTTCTACACTTTCATAATTTTCCTTCACTGATCTCATAAATGCATTGATATTGGACTTACAATCAATGTCAATGGGAACTGATAAATTACACGTAGTTCTTAAGATTATTTTAATTTCAGTTGAACTGGTCACATACATTTTCATGATGTTGTACTATTCAAAATTCCCGAGCTAGGCAAGGTCGACTCAACCTATCATCCCTACTGCAGTGGGTCGATAAATGAGTACCAAACTTGTTTGGGGACTTAAAGACTAGGGGTCTCGCTTCAGACTGACCACCTGATCGGGACATCTGCTCATGCACCTTAGCGCCCAATGGTCATGTGTACTGGGATGGGCACAGTAGGCCCTGGTCCTCATGGGCTGTTGCGCCATTGAGTTTGAGTTTGTTTGTACTATTCAAATGTGCTTTTTACTGAGGATATTGCATTCAAAATAAATAAGAAACATTTCCTTTATCTTCGTATTTATAACACATGTATACATTTTTATAAAACTTAAAACAAGTAACAAAACGTTAATTTCTTAAGAATAACGTAGAAAATTATATATATAACACCCAGTGGCTAATGGAGAACATTTGGGCCCCCAAGTTAGATTTTAAAAAAGGGAAGGTACTTGGCAGCAGTCAGACTTTGGGACCCCTCGCAATGCGGGGGTGTACGTTACGCCACCGCGAATACCCTATTTCGAAAGCGCTAGCCTAACTTCATTTGATGCTTAAGGATTAAAAACCGCATTTTGAGATTTAATCATGATTCTTCGTTTCAAGCTTTAGACAGTAAATTTTTGATAAAATTATTCGTGTATCCTGTACGGGAGTACCTTTTCGGCTTACATGGGTCTTACAGAGCGGTTAAAATTTCCTCCCCAAATACTAATGTAATTTTTAAAAATAGTATACTTCCCTTCACTTGAACACATACGTGAGTTTGTTTTCTCCCAGTGTATTTTTCCTCGTATTTAAATGTAAAAAAATGATAATTCCCTCTCTTGTTCCTTCATACTTGAGCGAAGAGCATGCTCCAAGTAAATATCCCGATGTAAAAATCAAATAAACGATTATTTGATGTATGTCCCGATTTTTCTTTGCCACAATTACAAAATTCTCACAATATATATATATATATATATACATATACATAGATATATTATCGTTTATTAGTCTTTATTTTTGTGAAATGAAAAAATATTGATAAAAATAAATGATTGATCGAAACACTGGGACAATGAATTGATCGATAATTTGTTTGATTAACAAGCAATGATAGAAATAGTCTTTCCACATATGCTATTAACGGAATACTGCTTCCAACTCTCTAACTCGTTCAACCGTAAAGTGGACGTTTTCCACTGTTCTATGGATCCTTCCTTTAGATTTAACATTACTATTTGCGACCACAGGTCACTCATACTAGGCTTTCAGTTTACGAGTAACTCTTAGACATTACCTCGCCTACTGAACGACTTGCACTTAAATAGAATATTGCATTTGCATATAATTAAGTCCTCTCTACGGAAAGCGATTTTCAAACTAATATCACAGTTAAAAAGAGTATTTCTCCTCACGAGGATTGGTAGAAACCCGAATAGAACCATTACAACACTTTTGTTGCAACTAAGTAATTACTGGATCAAATCCAAGGGGAAATATTCGATCCTCAGCCCTACAATCCGTACCTTGTTCCTAGCAATTATCATTTGTTCCCTAAGCTGAAAGAGTTTCTGTGTGGTAAACGTTTTTAAAGTGATGTAGAGAGAATGCATTGACCTTCTGGTTTAATGCACTGGCTGCATAAAAAGGATAACACGGGAATAGAGTAATCACTATTTATTTTAACTACGTAGTAAAGTTACGAGATATTTTAAAATGAAGTTTCTATTTCCAAGACTTGCAGCTAAAAACTAATTAGAATAATGTAATATATCTACTGTAATACAGGTACTTTCCATCAAATGCTTTCTTTATTTTTTTAAATTGGTATATCAAATTTCAGAATAAAATTTATGGGAATACAAAATTAACAAATAAGGGCAAATAATCAAGAATTTATTCCAGAATAAATGAAATATACTGTTTTGAGTTTTTTTTAAATACTTTTTTCTTTTAAAGGCTAAAGGGCTAATATGAGAATTTTTAAGGTGCTTTTCAACTTTAAATACATCTAAAACCTTTGCAATTTTTTATACGTATTTTCAAAACCCAGATAGTAGTATGATATCATTTTGAAGTTCTACAGTTTCTTCAAAATTCAGAAGAGGAATTAACACTTGTTATTAAATTATATTATCAGAGTTCGAAAAGAATAGTTATGGCAAACCTCATTTTTGAGTACAGCGATATTTCCCATTTAGAGTTCCCCGAATTTAAAATACGTAATTTCAGTCTGTGACAACGTTGAAGCAAGATTTACCGTACACTTTGTGTTCAAACACATATTCCTTACAAAAACATCTCGGGCTTCTTTATAACGTTTGACATAACAACCTCACTTGTAAAGGAACAGAGATATAATTAATATTCAGTTAGGTATTAGTATTTACACGTTACTCTCTTCAATGAATAGCTAGGAAAGGATTTCCGAAAGATTACCTAAAATTACCTCCAAGTATCAATGAAAGTTAGGAATTACAGTTAGTAGTCTTAAGTGCAAGATTAACTGGAAATAGTGAAATGCGGTGTTCTCTTCCAAAGGACCTATTTCCTGTTAGAGAACTAATGACGTCTCAACGGTCACATAGTTTCGCGTGGGAAAATATTCCAGACTGGACAATCTGACACTTATGTTCAAGGCAAGTCAGTCTTTCCCATCCATTTATCCAGCCGACATAGCGGTGACCGGCGTAGTTCCCACGCCAATCACCGGCATCGAAGTCCACCACAAGAGGGGTGACAAGGACTAATAGCTGAAGAGTAATCCCGGTTGCTTCCAAACAGAAGTGTTTCTGCATCACGTAAGGCTTGGAAGGGTGGGACGTATTCGATCTTTAAACATACATGGAAAGGGGAAACCAAAGAGCTTCACAGACGCTATAGAGACACTTTTACAGGCTTCAATACTTTACGATGCTTCTACACGCTTGAACACTCTACGACACCGCAACATATTCCGATGAAATCTTTCTCCTATTGACTTCCAGATTCACTTGGACTCTGTCATACTTATTGGGACCTATCAAGGCTCCTATCAACGAGTATGTTCACAGGAGTGATTCGGCTTTACCAGCGACATCCACAGCGTTGCATTTTAGCAGCACCATAGCAAAGTGTATGTATGTACACTGTAAAGCCAAAACACTATGAACACCTCCACATTTTTCAATGAATTCGTCTGGATGACGTGGAAGCCACGTAATTAAGAAAGAATGGTACTTACGGTAAGCTTAATTTCTTGCGAGTGAGAGGAAAGGTGGCTGGTCTAAGCGAATTTGAATGAGTGCAGATTGTAATGGACGGAAGATTCGGAAGGAGTATCTCCGAACTAGCATTACTGGTAAATTGTTCGAGTTCTGCTGTTTTTAGTATTTATACTAAGTTTATAAATAACGATGAAACCAAAAGTAGACATCTAGTTGTGGTGATGTCCACGCGTCATCAAAGAAAAAGGACATCGGAAATTGTACCACTTGGTAAAGCAAAATCAGTGCCACAGACAGCGGCTCAGCTGAAAAATCAATCCATTACAGGTCCAAGAGCATGTGTTTCGAAATATACTGTTCAGCTGACACTGTTGGATATGGGAGTACGCCGCAGACGTCCCACTTGTGGGCCTCTGCTGATCAACCACACCAAGAGTGGACTCAGAAACATTGAGAAATGACTATAAATAAGTGGAAGAGAATTTCCTGGTTGGATGAATCACGATTTCTCATTCATAACGTCGATGGTTGAGTCAGGGTGTGCTGTCTTTCACATTTGAACAGCTACTCTCTCCATGTACACAGACTGGGGATGGAGTTGGAGAACGTTCTCATGGGTGACTCTGGGACATTTAGTTCTGGTAGGAGAGACCATAAAAGTTGTAAACTATTTGAGCGTAATTAAGGATCAGTTGTACACTTATATAGCGTCGGTTTTTCAAACTTGAAATGGAATGTTCCAGCAGGGCAGCATCCCATGTCAAAAGACTAGAATTTGGTTAGAGTTCGAGGTTCGAGGAACATAAAGATGAATTCTTATTAATATCCAGGCCACCTAACTCGTAGGATCTTAATAATATAGGGCAACTTTGGGTTTTCAAAGAAAGGCAGTTCAGAGATCAAACATCTTCATGCCGAAATATCTTGATTTTATACTTGACCACTACTTAGACAATAGGTACAACCTGTCTCCAGTCATTTACTAAGAACTTTTGGTATCCATGCCAAGGCGAGTTGCATCGTTTTGCAAGAAAAAAGTGGTGCAACGTGTTATTGAGTGAGTTTTCATAATGTTTCGGTTCTTCGGTGTATATCGTATTGAAAAACGTTCTTACAGCCTTAGGACTTTTTATAAAGCGGAAGTGTATTTATATTTTATTCCGCTGTAACTCTCCGAAGCCCATTTCCACAAAACCCGTTCATAGTGAATATCTACTTAACAGAAAAAAAAACATGCGTTCTAAATTTAAAGTTTCTATGTCTAATTCAAGAATGGGTTTCTTATATAAGATGCCTCCGCAAACATCCTTGGGAGTTATATTCCTACACATCTTCATTCAAAAACAGAGAAGTTTAGCAATTTATCACTTTCACTACCAAACGTAATTGCGAGATGCAAATATGACTTACTTTGATGATAATATAAATAATGAGCTTGTAGGTATGCATTTTCTGAATTAAATGAAAAGACAGTCTTCCAGCTGCATGTACACAACATTTTGAATTAGATAAATTCCAGGTGAAAATAAAAATTAAAACTGCACGTGCAACATTCGCTGTTAAAGAACTTTAATAACTATTTTTTCATTTCTCATTAAATATGTGTGGAAAACAAGTGTTAATAGCATAATTTTCTATCGTTTTATTTCAAATATAAAAGACGTAACCCACCCCAAAATAAAAGTATTCTGATCATATTTGTAATTTTAGCTCACACAAACTTAGACCGATCAATCCGATATCTCACACGGCCGTGTAGGTCGAGAGCTCATTGTCGTGATTTCGTGGAAGATGCTTATGTGGAGCCTTGAGTTCGAATTCTGGTGCCAATAAAATTCTGTCACGTAGAAAAATGGATGTTCGTCAAATCTATCGAGGCACAAAGTTCCCACGTCGGTGTAAAGCTAAATTCTGGAGCATGGAGAGCGGGTGCCAGATCGGACGTCAGTCTCTCGCAACCAGACAGCGGTTCAACATTATTCGTTGTCGATAGCCCTTAAGTAGTTTCAATGTGCAATGTTACTAAACAATCAATCAATTAACTCACCACTTTCATACATATATATTCACTTTCTCCTTCTTTTCGCATGCATTTTTGTAGGTTATTAAGAAGAATGTACGATATACAATAAGAGGCTTTTATACAAATTATTCCTGCTGATAATTACTAAAGTAAATTGTACCATGTCAGAATTTAAATCTGTGAAACTTACTAAAACAATAGCAAGTATATTCCAGTAATTTTACTAAATATTGTAAAGAAAAAAATTCATGAAATAGTGTTTTTGTGTGCGTAAATAGCATATAAATGCTCATTTTTCAACGGATTACACAGGGTTCCTATTAAAGTCCAGGCCCTCAGTCTTAACTTTAGAAAGGCAATTGTTATAGTAAAAGTGCTTATAGATATACAGGAGAGTCCCCCGAAAACTCGGCACTCGATATAACCCAGCTGTCCGAATAACTCGGTCTCACTCGGATGTGCAAAAGCCGATAAAAATGATGTCGAACAGTGGTTCCAGAACAATACCGAGCAGGATATTATTCCAATGCAGAATCAGTGCTGTTGTCAGCGTTAATGACATTTGTGGGGAAAAATTGAAGACGTTACCATTGAGGACACCGTATAAACTCCTAAAATATCACATAGTAAGGGACTAAAAACTGTTGAAATCAAAATCATTCTTCAGTCTTCTGAACAACAAGGTACGTGGATAATGGACTTACTGCTTCTTCGTCGTCTTCATGATGAAGCAGCAAAATGCATAGCTCAGTAAGGAAGACAAAAGGACACGACGCATATATGTAAAATATAAGTAGCCAGTGTTTTTATAAAGTCGGCTACTTCATTTTCATTATAGATAGCGCTTTATGCCTTCATAAAGTATTTTTCTAAGGTTTGTTTGATCAGGTAAATTACTGTATACTATGCATTCATTAATCGTCATTATATTCAAAAATATAATAAAGCTCTATGTTTTCAGAAAGTATGTACTATTCCTTTATTTAAGAATATTTGGGCAGTTTATTTTCTGTTGTATTCTCTAGCAAACAATACATACAAGTACAGCACAATATTTTCTGTGGAAATATTAATGCGTATTCTTTTTTAATCTTTTTCTCGATAGCCCGTCACTTTACTGTTCTAAATGGCTATACAGTATAGTTTGAGGTATTTAACAACTCCGACTACTGGTATAAGCTATGTAATTAACATTCCTATCACAAAAAAGATCACTCAAGAGATCACTTTCACTATAGAAAAAAGGATTGAGAAAAGAAACATTTACAAACTTAAAGAGCGTCTCCGAAGTAGTACTAAAACACCATTTATACATCAAAACGTTAAGAGCAGAATGTACAATACGCGCGCGTTTGTTAGATCGCGGTTTTTACACAATTGACGTAAATAATACGCACACGGGAAAAAACGATTTTCTTTCGACTCAAAACTGGCGTGCTTTATTGTTCAGTGGTACAGCGCGTAATATTAGTTCAAAAAGGCTATGATTCAAAACTCGTAACAGCATATTTTTTATATTGTTTGTACTTTAAATATAATTTATATACTGCATGCTGATTATGTAAAATAAACTCGTTTTTAAAGACGCACCAACTCAATTTAATCTGTGTTTGACGCGCGTAATGCATGAAATTCGTGTATAATTGAATTATTTACAGAACATCTCACTTGTCCGGCAACTATCACAATAAAAGAAAGTTCCACACAGCTTTGTTTTATAAAGCTCGTAGCGGTAGATGGAATAATAATTTACTGGAGTGATAAGTTGTATACAAACTTCCCCTCAACACTGCATGAATTAAAATTTCTTTACTGATGCTTGTGCCAGTATATCACTTAATGAGCCGCAAAATGTATAATATGAAATTTTCAAAAATCCATGATTGGTATTTTCACTGACGGAGAGTTTACTGAACACCGAAAATAAAGGTCTCTGCTGTGAACAATTTGTTCGTGGAGTAAGATTGTTAGAAATTATAAACAAATACTAACATTTTGCACATTTTTTTCTATAATTGCTCGCAAAGTGTCTTTTTTTTTATGCTAAATCATAGACATTTCACAACTTTATAGTTAAATTTTGATTGTATTTCTTATAGGTCTCGAAAAAGGAGCATTAACTCTGATATTTGCCACCATATTGTACTGTAAACTTATCTCACGTTGCAGCGCATTGCTGTTATAGTGAAACATCACCATTAAGAAGACGGAGAATATTAGGGCCCTCTGCAAAGTCAGATTTTGGGCCCCAAGCACTTGGCATAAGTCAGGCTTTGGGCCCCTCTCAAGGCGGGAATAGCGGGGGTGTACATTACGCCACTGCCATTAAAACAATAGTTATCCCCACTCTCAAGTGTTAAGGTGGAGAACGGGACTGTACCACTGATAAAATCGTATCTGTATACGGTAAAATCGGGTTTTATTGGTTAATATTTATATGCATTGTTAACTAACAAAGCTCATATAAACCTACAATATTATTTCGCAAGGCTAAGATTTGTGTGTAATTCCACCTATTGTAATACTGTTGTTGCTTATTTCTTAGTTATACTGTTTAGTTGTACCTTTGTTTATGCTTTGCTTATTTAAAGTTATAGCTATTTAGTATACATTATTATTATTATTGCTGGTTTTTTAGTGTAGTCCGAGGTAATGTCTTAGTTTTCAGAAATGTCCGAGGTTTCAAGAATTTTGTCTGACGAGGACTTTTTTAAAAATTGTATACCTACATGTTTTGACAACACGCTTTTAAACATTCTCTTACGGTCCTTCATCTCTCGGCATACCTTGGATCAAGAACCGACTTCGAGTTAACGGAAGATATGGCTACCGGTCTATAGACACAACTTTTTATTTAGTCATTTGGCAACTTACAACAGGGGCAACACACAACAAGAGCTGTAAATTAAATTATAAAAGATTCCATAAATATATATTATATTGAGCTATTTGATGTGCATACATTGTTAAACGAGATTATTCGAAATTAAAAGGTGAATTAGTGCTTCATGTTCTGAAAAAGTACTAGATACTATAGAACATGAATGAGAAGCACAATTTTTAAGTTATATTAAATGACTGATATTTCATATTATTTCTAAGATTGTCGAGTTGATGTGTTTTCGAGGGACATTTTTTCCAGTTAAGATAGTTTTTTTCAATCATGGGAGACCTTTAGCGAGCAAAGTGAGATATTTTCAGTATGTGCTGTTAAGAATTCTCTAAATGTAAAAATTAATTAAGAGCTTTCTTGTTGCGAATTTTATTATATATGTAATATGTAATTAAAACAAACAAAAAATCATTATAAGAAAAGGCTTGTCTAACGATAAAAGCAACTGAATAAACAAAATTTGAATGTTTCATCAAACTAAAATTTAAAAAAAGAAAGAAAGAAAGAAAAAGAAAAAACGATGAACCGAGAAGGAGTTGTTCGATTACGATAAATATTGGTGGATGTGAAGAACATACATAGCAAAACAAGCGGTTAAAATTTCTGAATAAGTGAATGATTATTTCAGAGTTTGTCCATTACAAAGGGAGGAAGCCAATAAGGCATTGGTCCACCTCTGGCCTGGATGCAAGCTGTAACCTTGCGTAACATAGACTAATAAAGTTCCCCGTTGGTGTAATGCGGAATTTCGTGCCAAATTACCTCCAAGTGTAGGGCTAAATCGTCAACACTCCGGGATAGTCGTCATTGCTTTTCCATAATGTCCCGAATGGGCTCTGTGGGAGAGAGATCAGGTGACATAGTAGGCCAAGGAATTGTAGGGTAAGATGAAAACAATTCATAGCAATACCTGCCGTGTGCGGGGCGGCTGGGCATTATCGTGTTAAAATTTGAATCAAGGGTATCGCAAAAAGAACGGTAAAACACAACCAGTCGTAGGATGTCTTCAACGTACCACTGGACCGTCAGGGTAAGAAATGACTATCAAAAGGATACGGTTATCAATAGAGATGGAACCTCATACCATAACTCTAATGTGGATATGTGTGACGGGATATTTAAGGCAAAATCCCCAAGCTGCGATAAATGTCTCCAGAAACATCTGGTGTTTTTATCAGGATACATTTGGAAACGGGATTCGTCACTAAAGACTATATATCCTTAGTCAGCCCAATTTCACGTTGGTTGAGCCCTGCGCCACTACAATCTGACTTGATGGTGTACAGGTGTGAGAAGTAAGTGACGTAACTCTGGGCGCGAGTGTAAATTCCGCTCTCTCAATCGTCTGTAGAGGGTCATGTAGGACACATGCGTGTGGGCCACACTCTAGATAATTAGTGACGATGATTTGGGGGCTGTGACAGCTATTCTGACAAACCCTCTGTCTTCCTGCACTGCCGTTCTGACACCGATATCTGCGTCGTTGATGCTCTCTTGCCAGCTTCGTCCAATCACCGCATCGTTTTCATCCAGATTCTTCAATTCGTCCAACCAACCTCCTTCAAATTGATCGAACTACCTCTTTCAGACTCTGACGAATCCTTCGACGAGGAATTGTTACAACCGATGTAAGATATAGTACCCTAAATGCAACAAAAATTTTGCCCATCATATTGAGAATCGCTCCTTATATACACCTACAGAATGCGCAGTTCCGATGAGCTAATCATTTGCATGTTCGGTCCAAATGTCTTTTCATACGAAATTTCATTACAATTCGACAAATTCTTGGTGCGTAGATTTTTTTTATTATAGAGTGTATTAATATTTTTCAGTAAATTGAAAAATTGTCCTGGATTGGACCCAAAAATATAGTAAGCCGATGTGTATGCCTACAGAGATACAATATGATCAAAAGTATTTGAACCCTTCTTAAAATAGCAGATTAACCAGGGGCATCTAACTGTTAGATGTATACTAGTATAAAAGAAGTCAGACGAGCTCACAATCATATGTTCTCTACTAAGAAAGAACAATGGAAGGAAAACGCAAGCAAAAGGATTTTTAATGTGCTGAAGTGATCTTTCGTCACCATTGTTAAAGTCCATTCGTGACACTTCTGCTATTTTAAAAAGTGTCCCATTCCATTGTACATGATATCATCGTTAAGTGGAAGCATGCAGGAGTTGTAATTGTGCAATCGCGTTCTGGTAGACCATACAGTCTAGTAGCCAGGGACCGCAGAACACGCAAGAGTTGTGAAAGCCGCTCACATGGATTCGGCCATTTGGAATTCCTGACAGATTGCCGGGAATTCCAAAAATCCCCTGGGTGCAACATCAACAAAATGACAGTCATCGCAAACTTTGAAATATTGATTTTCATGGCAGAGCTTCTGTTACATTACCGTAACCAATTCCAAGCGTTGATTTTAGAGGTGCAAAAAAAAACGTACACAACACTGGAGCCTTGAACAATGATATAACGTTTTATGTAGTAATGGATCTATCTGGTAATTTGATGGTAGAGTCTGGATGTGGATAATGGCTGGTGAATGATTTCAAACTGACTGTATTGTACTAAAAATGAAATTTAGCGGTGGATGCATAATAGTTTGGAACCATTTTTATGTCATGTCCATTCCTGTGTAAGGAGCTTTTAAGAATTTTACTGATTAACCTCTTCCCGGTTTTTTTCTAGCTGAGTTCGGAAAGGCGAAGCGTACCATCCTGGCTCATCCCGAGTGCGACTTGCATACTGTGTGAAACTTTACACTTTGCATTCGTCTTTCCTGAATTATTTCATTTGTGCTTTTTATGGTTTCGAATAATTGAATAGTACTTCTCGGTAGAATTTTCTGCAAAAAGACGACGTCCACCTGCTGAGCAACCCCCTTCACGCTTGCTTGTCTGAAAGACATTTCGTTAACTACATTCCCCCAACAGAGAAGAAAACTAATCCAACATGACAGTATATTATTTACTGCTCAAAGGGGGAACAGTAAAGGGGAGAAGGTAAGAAAATAAACAAGATTCTACTGTCCATATTGAGATGTTGGGTTATGTACAATGCCGTGTTTTCGAATTTATCATAAGCGATCAAATTTTGATTAATAATTTCATGATCATTTATGTAAATGCAAAAGATGTAAACAAAATTCTAAGCTTTATATTTACAGTTAGTGAGAATTTACTGCAAAGTCTAATGATTTTTGCCGTACAAAAATCCAACTTTACAGGTAAATTACTTATTCATTTAAACTGACTTTTTTACATTAATTTTTAGAAAATTTTGTATGCGAATGGTGCTATTATATTTAAAAAGATATGTATGTTTGAAAATAAGCATAAAAAAAATTAGTACTTTTTATTCATAATCCAGAAATAAAATGAAGCTGTACAGGGTTAATTGATGGAGTTAATTTAATTCGCTCTCTTAAACAACACGAAGGCTACGTACGACCTCGTGACTTTGAGCCACTAACAAGTGACGAGGACTACACCTGAACTGGCACCCCTTCACAAACACCTATACCACACCAACAGGAGGATTTTGAGCCTCAACAGATTTGATGAATGTCTGTCCCTCTATACAGTAGATCTTCAGTGACAATAGGTTTCGAACCCGCTACTCGACAACGCTGGGCACAAGTTCGCAACCGTGATGGAACTCATAAGGCACAGATGCATTTCTTAAAATTTTGAACAATTCCACACCTCCTACATTATGTCGAGTGAGCAAGGAAGAGTGAGAGTTAAATTTACGTCTCGTTATACAGCTGCATGAGCGCTATTGGCGACGGATCTCGTAATTTTGAAACATGATCATGTGACGAGGATGTCACCTGAGCTTTGAGCTTGCACTACACCAACGGCAGAAAGTTTAAGCGTCAACATATTTAACGTTAATCAACCCTCTCTGCTCGGAGGGTCTTCAGCAATACTAGGCTCGAACTTATAACACACCAGCCATGAGTCCGTGACCTTGACCACTAGGCTACCGTGACCACCCGACATTGTGGCAACAGTTGTAGAACCAGAATTGAAGAACAGTTGAAAAGGATATTGCTCCTGTTTATACTATACCACCAATGCAAACGTGGTTTGCTGACATGGATGCTTAGGAATCGGACTGGCCTTTTAGAGCCCCGATATGAATCCCTTAGAACTGTGGAATTGACTAGAAGGTCAACTGCGAGCTGCATTATGATATCCCAAATCGGTGACAGAGGTAATCAGTGTTCGTAAAGAATGGTGTGCAATCACTTCTGAAACATTTCAAAAAAATTGTTGGATAACCTTCCCCACAGAGTGACAGCTGTTACTGCAGCAAAGAATAGTTTAATCTTGTGATAATATTTGTTTTATCTGAGGGATGCAAAAGGCAGCTATATTGTCAAATTCAGAAAGCGCACTTCCAGTAATCGAAATAAACAAAATAGTGTTTGAAGAATCTTGAATTGTGCAGACCTTTGCTCAAGGCACTTGTACATAAAATTTCTTTCCTATAGATTCCTCCCCTTTGTAGAATTTGGGAAAACGTAAAAAGGTGACACACTGGTTAAGAAGTGAACTTCGATACAGCAACGCATTAAACGACCTCTTTCTTTTTATGCGATTAAATTGTTTGTTAATCTGACCCTTCAGAAGAACTTAAACCAAGATATGATCCAACGTGCTATGGATAAGAGATGGAGGGTTCTAGAGGAGAAAATATTTGTCCCATCTACCAAAATAAAAAAACAGCTAGGCCTGATTGAACATAACTGTTTGCGTTTAGAAGTGTGGAATGGTAAACTCTCCAAATTATGATTTGTGTGACTCCAACCAACCTATTATGCAGGAGCTTTACTGTTCCACTTTCTGGTATTGGACAATCAGGTATCCGGATACCAGGAAAATATGCAGGTTTACGGATACTTTTGATCACATAGTGTATAAAGAAAGAGTGACTGTTTTTTAAATACAGAGGGAAAAATCATCTATACTCTGATTCAGTTACAGCACAAATGATTTACAAAATAATCCATTTAATTTCAATTGCGCGTTAACTACTCAGGATTACTTAGTTTGCTCATGATACATGTACTTGTAATATTTAAGAGTTTTCCAAGAAAATTCATATGGTTCTATATTCAAAACATAAAGGAAGGAATCTTAACCTATTATTTACCATAATCCCTTTTTTTTTGAGACGCTGGCTTTTTTTTATTTATTTCTACCTAAATAGTGGAACTTCTAGTTTTGATTGTTGTACCTAAATGTTGTACTGACTATATATATATATATACTATAAAGGTTACGAAATCCATAAAAAACTTTTCAATAATTAGCTTACTGTTGGAAATCAATTAATCAGTGCATTTTTTAGTTTTGCACTTGGTAGCATTGTAAGCTTGCTGTTAAGAGCTATACAACAATTGAGAGAAATATTTTTATGTGGATGTGTTTGTTACGAATGTACAGATGTCCATGTAACATTCAGTTGATTCTAGAATTCTTGAGGTAAGCGCGCAAGATCAAATTATTTTATGCACCCCAATAATGGGACAATGACACATTACAATAACATTCCTATGTCAGTATCAGAATGGAATAAGTCAAAGAAATGGTGGAATAAGATCAAAGAGAAATTGTGTGGCCATTGTTCACCTAGATAATCGATATTTGTGTGGTAAAAACATGGCATGCATACCAATTGCTAATCCAGATGAGAAGCTCTCGCTTCTGGATGGTAGAAGGAGAATAGTGTTCTCTCAAAGAAAACGGGATAAAAACGTCGAAGACCTCAAGAAAATAAACAGATGGGAGGACGGGTTAGCACAGATGCACGACTTGATCCAGGAAATCACTTCATCGTTCCAACTAAAACACAAAAGAGATGTACGTACTGTGAGAAAAAAACGACGAAAGTGTGTGATAGGTGTAATATTGGTATCCATGAAAAGTGTTTTGGTTCATTCTACTCTCCATAGAAACACAAAAACATCACTAACTCTATTTATTTTGTCTCCCATGGTGTTTATTACAGTTTCTTGCATTACCAATAATATTGTAGATTTTGATAGTGTATTTGGGGCTTATGTCCCCAAAAAAGGACGGTCAGTAGTTTGTATGCCAATGCACATAGAAACTTGAAAACAGTTTTTCCTTTCAAATTTCATTCATGTTATCATGTTAATGTATTTTGTTACTGAAAAAATTAAAGAAAAGAGTTTTGGCATTTAAGGTATCCGACTACGTTCGGAACCGCGATTTTAAAAAAGCGTATAAATGTGGATAATTTTCATGATATTTAGTGTCACTCAGATTAGAATACATGCATAAAATTGTTTTAAGGACATTTTGACAAAAACATTTATTTAAATACAATATTTTGGCAAAAAATTTACTTAGAATAATCTTTTTTCAAAATGTTCCCCTTTTGTGAAAAATGCTTCTATTATAATAATATTTTGCCTATATATAGCTCAGACCTCTCTACAGAAGTTCAACTAGAATTTTTGAAAAATTCACATTATTTTTAGAATTACCACCAATTGAAATAATTATTGGCGTTTTTTTCTTAAAATTGCTCCCCTCTGTTGTCGTAAAATATGGATAAACCCACTTCTAAGTTATATATTTCGAAAATTCTAGTTGAGCCTCTGTAGAGAGGTATGAGCTATATACAGGCAAAATATTTTTATAATAGAAGCATTTTTGACAAAAGGAGAACATTTTGAAAAAAGGTTATTCTAAGTTAATTTTTGTCGAAATATTGTATTTATATAAATAAATTTTTTTTTGTGAAAATGTGTGTCCTTAAAACAATATTATACATGTATTCTAATCTAAGTGACTCTAAATATCAAGAAAATTATCCATTTATGCTCTTTAGCAAAATCACGGTTCAAAACGTAGTCGGATACCTTAATGGGTTAATGAATAAACAAAATACGTTGACGATCGATTAATAATCAATCATATTGGCAAAACATGAGAGTATATGAAACACCATTCAAAAAATCAAAGTGAAACATCTGCTTAGCATCACAGGACAAATAAATTCCTTGTGACTTTATCGCCATCAAAACAAAAGCTGGTTCTTCTCCTAAGAGTAATTTGTATTTCTAGACAGGAAAACCCTATCGCATTTCAAACCAGCTGCACGTTTTTATCTTGCGTGTATAAGGGAAAGTTTAAGTTAATTTCCTCGAATCTAAATGTTCTTGACCTAATTCGGAGATGTTTTCATTGCAGAGCAGTCAACCCACAAAAGGCTTGTGGATTTACTGAAAAAAACCACAATCAGCTTCAAGGCATGCACACGACAGTTTTTTTATGGACTAACCAGTGGAAGTGTAATATCGAATTTTTAAGCTACAATGCACAAAAAGGATTTTCTCTGGTGTTGCAACTAGGTGATGAGCGTTAAACAACAATATGTGGCAACTGTCTTCTTGAAGTTCCTTCTAACGAAAAAGGCCACACATAATAACTAAATTCTTGTTTGTGTTCAATAGTTTCGAGAAAAATCCAGTTCAGGCTCCAATTTTAAATTGGCACTTTGGGTAAACAATAAACAGGTATTTTTAAATTCAAGTTCGTTTCATTTTAAAGGATATAGAACTTGATAATCAACTTTGAAATATTCTAGTAGTTTCTTGCATATTTATTTGAAATAGTTTGCAATTATAGAAACACGAAATTTTTATTTTATTACAGTAAATGAGATTATTTTGAACACACATTTCATTATGACAAGTTTCATCACAATTTCAATTTTGAGAATATTTAAGTCACCATTAAAATTTTAAATTAAAAATTTTTCTAAAGAAAATGTATTATGCAAGATAACGAGATAGTTTGGTAAGAAATGCGAATGTATATGAATGAGTAAATATTAACGTCGCACTGTTCAGTTACACGAGGGCTTTCGGCGACGGACCTCGTAATTTTGAACCATGGTCAAGGCAATTAATGTGAAATAGAGATTTATATATAAAATAAATGGCTGAAAAGGAGAGAGCTTTTTACTTGGAATGAATTGGTCGTTAAAACTGTTTAGAAATTTTAGAAAAACTCATTTAATTTAAAAGTAAATTTTATTTGTGTGTAGGCGTCTAATACTTTTGTGTGGGTTTTAATTCTAGTGTTTTTGAGAGTTCAGAATTGAATTGTTTTTCTTTTTTTCATGAGAGATCAGAGTTGTGCATTACTAATTTTCGCATATTCTCGAAATTCATTATGAGATTTTTTTCAAGAATTTTAACATTGAGGAACAAGAATTTCTTTTAATTGATGTCATTACAAACAGTTTAAGCCCACAAATGTTTCTTCGACGTGTAAGGTTATGGAGATTTAATACTTTAAAAAAATAGATTGTTTTAGTGTTAAGCTAAGACAGAATATTTTGATATTTTATTTTACTTAACTTCAAACTGACTTCAAATAATTGCCAAAGACAAAACTACTTTGATATTTTTATTCCATCGAAATTTTTACTTCATCGATTTTTTCCAAACCAATGTTTATTTATTAAACTTCTATGTTACTGTTTTTTCAAGTCCCCAAACACCAGTAGGGCTGAACTAAATCAATTATATTTTAAACCCAAAGAAAATCCAGTACCATTAATGGATTAGAATAAATTATCGCACAAATGTTATTTAATTTAGAATAAAATGTAACTAAATGTAACTGTGGTCGTAAAATAATAACTTTTTGAATTATTTATTCAGAATATTTTAGAGTACAAAATACTAACAAATTTTTAATATTTTTCAGTTTATACACAGTTAATAATTATAATTACTTTTTTTGCATATCTCATAAGCACACGTTAATATCCTAGAATTAAATTGCTATTAAATTCCAAGTTTAGATTAGAAAAAGAATTAATTTTTATATGGGTACGAAAAATATTGTAACTTCATCGATAATATCAGAAAATTATTGAAGGTTTCAGATTTTTTTATCACATGTATCATTTAATAGATTATCTAAGGATTGCGTGGCATACAAAAATACTTTTCCCTATATTACTTATTGTATGATTTCTATTTAAGTTTTCCATTAAGGTTTGTCATAAAAGAACCCCTAAAATGGAAGAATTCAAAAAATAAGTATGTAATTTGATCTATTGACCTATATTCTATAAGAAATATTTTCAAAAATTGCCCAACATTTTTATCCGTATGAAGATACATGCTCAAAGAGATAAAATATGTATCTATTTTAATACGGGAGAGTCACACAAGCAAATTTGGGATTTATGGCATATTTTAAAAGAAAACATTTTACCGTAATGTTATTACAAATTTTTAATTGTATATATTACTTCCAAAATTTTAGCGATTTGGATACTTGAGATTACTTTTAAACATATTATGATACAATGCAAATACTTGGAATCAGTTAAGTTTGAAACATTGTTTTGAGAAAACACATACATTGAAGTAATGTTAAATAATATTTAATATTTCTTATTCACTTCTTAAATTCAAAAGTAAGAACACAAATCGATCGAGTGATACAACTATATATATATATATATATATAATTTTCGCCTAAAAGGTTCGATGAATGAGCTTCACACGCTGCTAAAAATTTTTATTTGCTCCTACAATGCATGTAGCATTGTAATTTGTACAATGTGTATGTGCGCAGTTGACAATAGTAGCGCTTTGTTAGGATATTTTGTTCTGTTACGCGTATGGTGGAATTGCAGCGTAGTGCAGTGTTTTTGTAACATACAAAGACATGCTTCAAAGTGTCAACATGAGATTTTGCTTGAAAATTGGAAAATCACAAGATGATCTTCAAATACTTTAAATGGTGTGTGAACAAATACTGTTCTTTAAAATGTGTGTACGAGTAATATCAATGGTCTCGCTAACGCTGGACGGTGAGAAAGACTCCCTTTACTGTAAACGATGAGAATTACATCAAAATACTGCAGGGTATGCTCATAAAAGACCGTCGATGGACAGTATAAATGTTAATCTTAGGAGATTCGCGTTAGTGTTGGCACAGGACATACAATTTTGACTGAGAAATCGGATTAATAGAAACTTTGCTTTGGACTAGTGTCTCATCATTTGAGCGTAGAATAGAAACAAAAACGTTTAGAAGCATTCTAGAAATTATTTGTGATATTGCAGATAATAATACACCACTTTCTTTAATCATGTTGTTACCGGCGATGGGACTTAGGAACAGCATGGAGTGAAGGAAACCAAGTCAGAAGAAAACCTCGCCGAATGTTCCCTCATAAAGGCAATGTCATTTTTTTCTTTTTCATGTTATAGGCATAATTCATTAAAAGTTTTGACTGTAAGAAGCACATTAAAGGGGCTTAAGGTGAAATTTTGACTTGCCTTGGGAAACGGATACAGTTTGAAGTAAAGGGCTCGTGGTTCCTACTCCACGATAACGCACGATCACATACCGCCATCGTTATACGTATACTTTAAACCCACAGGGGGATTCTGGCACTTGCTCAACCCCGTGCTCTTCGTGAATAACTTTCTTTTTCCATCACAGAATGCAACTTTGATGTAAGAAGATTTTTGACGATTGAGAAGATTCATCAAAACGTCATCGACGAACTAAAGTGCATCCCAAAAGACACTTTACCGCGTAGTTTCTATGTTTTGTACATGCGCTGTTAAGACAGTGTACCTTGTTTGCAGTTATGTGAGATTAACCTTCAAAAATGTATATATTTCACTGGGCCTTTTTTGAAGGTTATATATAATATGTAATAATTCCCTATGGTATCCTTTTTTAAATAACTCTTAATTCTTTGGTTCAGGACTAACGCATTAATTTTAATCGTAAATCGAATAGTAACATTGCCTCAGAAATTCACTCCCTCCCATTTCTGACAAGTGTGGTTCTTGTTAGAAAGGAGTCACACGATCTTCACAGCAGGTATAAAAAGCCAAAGTTCTTTGTGCTTACTCTCTTTCTCTCTTTGCATTCTCTATGTGATCGTCGCTGCTTGTTTGTGTTTTATCTGTGTGTGTGTACGTCCAGTTTAGTTAATTATTCCAAATGTTGTTAAACTTCTTATGTCTGTGACCATGAATAAAAGAAGAATGAAACTCATTCAGAGAGGAAGTTTTCCGTTTATCAAGAAACAACCAACATAAATAACCATCGGCAACACCACACATTATGTTTCTCAATATTTTTTTAATCTTTATTATTCAACTACATTCAATATCTCTGAATATATATATATATATATACAGGGTGATTTATAAAGAAGTTGTCGCGGCCCGAAGGTCGTGGGTTTGAGAGAGTTCGAAGAAGAAGCAGACATGATCATAAATAACTAATTTTATTTAATCCTTAACACTTTACGAAATCTGTGTAACTTTGTAACTTATGAAATCATAACCCGCAATCAGATAACTAAATTATGGAAGGTACTTATCTTGATTAAAGCTCCATGTATGATCCTGCTTGCAGCCTGATAGCTCGTTCCAGCTCCATGTCTGGTTACTTAACCACTTCCTAACGAATTATCCGTCAAATATTAATCTTAAGATACGCGACCACCATTCGCTACTTACTAACACTTGGATTTCAGCTTAACGATCAACTCTTAACCATTATCTCGCATACTCAATAACAGGCACTAAAATAGTAGTTACATTTGCATGAAATCAAGTCATCTCTACGGAAAGCAGTTTTTAAACTAAAATCACAATTAAAGAAATTTTCCTCCAGAGGATTAGTCAAAGACCAGAATAGAACCCGCTACAAAGCATACAGTTTCAATGTACCGTAAATCAAGAACAACGTAAGATATTATATATCACCTGTAACAAAATTATACGGCACTTTTTAAAGTTTTGTTAGAGATAGTCACAGATGTTCTATTTGTGAACCCTTAGTCTCACGGCACACATTGAGTCGTTAATCCATTTCCACCCCAACGCGTGTTCGAGTACTCGCGTTGCTTTATAGTGCGACGTTAATGTATAAATCTCACTCTCACTCACAAAATTGTTAAGATATGTATCTCTGTGTATGTATTTATAATTTTTAAAATTAAAAATATGTATTTGATACATAAAAATAAGTTGATTCCTATTATTTAAAAAAGATTTTTTTATTAAAAAAACGCTATAAAAGGAAAACTAATGGATTATAATAAGGCTTATTTTTTACGTAAGGTTTTAAATTGATTGATTTTACATCTCTTTAACAGTATTCACACACACGCATCTATTAACTCTGAAATAATTTATTTTCTCCAATATATGTTCTCACTAAGAAAGAACAATGGAAGGAAAACGCAAGCAAAAGGATTTTTAATGCTGGAAGTGATCTTTCGTCACCATTGTTAAAGTCCATTCGTGACACTTGCTATTTTAAAGTGTCCCATTCCATTGTGTACATGATATCATCGTTAAGTGGAAGCATGCAGGAGTTGTAAATTGTGCAATCGCGTTCTGGTAGACCATACAGTCTAGTAGCCAGGGACCGCAGAACACGCAAGAGTTGTGAAAGCCACTCACATGGATTCGGCCATTTGGAATTCCTGATGATTGCCGGGAATTCCAAAAATCCCCTGCGCAACATCACCAAAATGACAGTCATCGCAAACTTTGAAATATTGATTTTCATGGCAGAGCTTGTTACATTACCGTAACCACCTAAAGCGTTGATTTTAGAGGTGCAAAAAAACGTACACAACACTGGAGCCTTGAACAATGATATACCCCGTTTATGTAGTAATGGATCTATCTGGTAATTTGATGGTAGAGTCTGATGTGATAATGGCTGGTGAATGATTTCAAACTGGACTGTATTGTACTAAAATGAAATTTAGTTGCAGTGAGCGAATGTAGTTTGAACCATTTTATGTCATGTCCATTCCTGTGTAAGGAGCTTTTAAGAATAATTTACTGATTAACCTCTCTTCCCGGTTTTTTTCATTGAGTTCCTGGAAAAGGCGAAGCGTACCATCCTGGCTCATCCCGAGTGCGACTTGCATACTGTGTGTGAAACTCTTACACTTTGCATTCGTCTTTCCTGAATTATTTCATTTGTGCTTTTATGGTTTCTGAATAATTGAATATAATTTCCTTTGGTAGAATTTTCTGCAAAAGACGACGTCCAATTCGCTGAGCAACCCCTTCACGCTTTCTTGCTTGTCTGAAAGACATTTCGTTAACTACATTCCCCAACAGAGAAGAAAACTAATCCAACATGACAGTATATTATTTACTGCTCAAAGGGGGAACAGTACAGGAGAAGGTAAGAAAATAAACAAGATTCTACTGTCCATTGAGATGTTGGGTTATATACAATGCTGTGTTTTCGAATTTATCATATAAGCGATCAAATTTTGATTACACTTTCATGATCATTTAAAATGCAAAAGATGTAAACAAAAATTCTAAGCTTTATATTTACAGTTAGTGAGAATTGTCTGCAAAGTTCAATGATTTTGCTGCTGCACAAAAATCCAACTTTTACAGGTAAATTACTTATTCATTTAAATTGACTTTTTACATTAATTTTAGGAAATTGTATGCGAATGGTGCTATTATATTTAAAAAAGATATGTATGTTTGAAAATACATAAAAAATTAGTACTTTTTATTCATAATCCAGAAATAAAAATGAAGCTGTACACACAGGGTTAATTGATGGAGTTAATTTAATTCCTGCTCTCTAAAACAACACGAAGGCTACGTACGACCTCGTGACTTTGAGCCACTAACAAGCACGAGGACTACACCTGAACTGGCACCTCTTCACAAACACCTATACCACACCTCAACAGGAGGACTTTTGAGCCTTCGACAGATTTGATGAATGTTCGTCCCTCTATACAGTAGATCTTCAGTGGCATAGGTTTCGAACCCGCTACTCGACAACGCCGGGCACAAGTTCGCAACCGTGATGGAACTCATAAGGCAGATGCATTTCTGTAAAATTTTGAAATAATTCCACACCTCCTACATTGGAGTGTCGAGTGAGCAAGGAAGAGTGAGAGTTAAATTTACGTCTCGTTATACCGCCGCATGAGGGCTATTGGCGACGGATCTCAATTTGAACATGATCATGTGACGAGGATGTCACTCTGAGCTTGAGCTTGCACCTACACCAACGGCAGAAAGTTTGCAGCAATAACATATTTAACGTGAATCAACCCTCTCTGCCTCGGAGTGGCCTCAGCAGTACTCAGGGCCTTCGAACTTATAACACACCAGCCACATGAGTCCGTGTCCCTGACCACTAGGCTACCGTGACCACCCGACATTGTGGCAAATAGTTGTAGAACCAGAATTGAAGAATAACAGTTGAAAAGGATATTGCTCCTGCTTCTTATACTTTCATATACTACCAATGCAAACGTGGTTTGCTGGAGATGGATGCTTAGGAATCGGACTGGCCTTTAGAGCCCTGATATGAACTCCTTAGAACCGTGGAATTGACTAGAAGGTCAACTGCGAGCTGCATTATGATATCCCAAATCGGTGACAGAGGTAATCAGTGTTCGTAAAAATGGTGTGCAATCACTTCTGAAACATTTCAAAAAATTGTTGATAACCTTCCACAGAGTGACAGCTGTTACTGCAGCAGCAAAGAATAGTTTAATCTTGTGATAATATTTGTTTTATCTGAGGGATGCAAAAGGCAGCCATATTGTCAAATTCAGAAAGCGCACTTCCAGTAATCGAAATAAACAAAATAGTGTTTGAAGAATCTTGAATTGTGCAGACCTTGCTCAAGGCAATTTGTACATAAAATTTCTTCCTATAGATTCCTCCCTTTGTGGTAGAATTTGGGAAAACGTAAAAGGTGACACACTGGTTGGGTTAGCGGAATCCTTCGATACAGCAACGCATTAAAACGACCTCTTTCTTTTACATATGCGATTAAATTCGTTTGTTAATCTGGACCCTTCCAGAAGAACTTAAACCAAGATATGATCTGAACGTGCTATGGATAAGAGATGGAGGGTTCTAGAGGAGAAAAAATATTTGTCCCATCTACCAAAATAAAAACAGTTAATTCGATTGAAATACCATAACTGTTTGCGTTTAGAAGTGTGTGGAATGGTAAACTCTCCAAATTATGATTTGTGTGACTCAACCAACCTATTATGCAGCAGGAGCTTTACTGTTCCACTTTCTGTATTTTGATAATCAGGTATCCGGATAACAGGAAAATATGCAGGTTTATGGATACTTTGATCACATAGTGTATAAAGAAAGAGTGACTGTTTTTAAATACAGAGGAAAATCATCTATACTCTGATTCCCAGTTACAGTACAAATGATTTACAAAATAATCCATTAATTTCAATTGCGCGTTAACTATCCAGGATTACTTAGTTTGCTCGCGATACATGTACTTGTAATATTTAAGAAAGTTTTCAAGAAAATTCATATGGTTCTATATTCAAAACATAAAGGAAGGAATCTTAACCTATTATTTACCATAACCTTTTGAGACGGCTTTTATTTATTTCTACCAAATAGTGAACTTTAGTTTTGATTGTTGTACCAAATGTTGTACTGACTATATATATATATATACTATAAAGGTTATGAAATCCATAAAAACTTTTCAATAATTAGCTTACTGTTAAAATCAATTAATCAGTGCATTTTAGTTTTGCACTTGGTAGCATTGTGTTTGCTGTTAAGAGCTATACAACAAATTGAGAGAAATATTTTTATGTGGATGTGTTTGTTACGAATGTACAGATGTCCATGTAACATTCAGTTGATTCTAGAATTCTTGAGGTAAGCGCGCAAGATCAAATTATTTTATGCACCCCAATAATGGGACAATGACACATTACAATAACATTCCTATGTCAGTATCAGAATGGAATAAGTCAAAGAAATGGTGGAATAAGATCAAAAGAAATTGTGTGGCCATTGTTCACCTAGATAATCGATATTTGTGTGGTAAAACATGGTACGCTCAATTGCTAAATCCAGATGAGAAGCTCCAATTTCTTTTGGATGGTATGTTGAATAAAGTAAGTTCTCTCAAAGAAAAACGGATAAACGTCGAAGACCTCAAGAAAATAAACAGATGGAGGACGGTTAGTACTTTGAAGGCACGATCACTTGTGATCCAGGAAATCACATCATCGTTCCAAATCCAAAACACAAAAGATGTGTACGTACTCGTAAGAAAACCACGAAAGTGTGTAATAGGTATTGCTGGTATCCATGAAAGTAGTTTCGTTCGACTTATCATAGTACACAAAACATCACTAACTCTATTTATTTCCTTTTGTCCCTATGTAAGCCGTATTACAGTTTCTTGCATTACCAATAATATTGTAGATTTGATAGTAGTATTTGGGGCTTATGTCCTCAAAAAGGACGGTGGTCAGTAGTTTGCATGCCAAATGCACATATAGAAATTTGAAAACAGTTTTTCCTTTTCAAATTCAATTCATGTTATCATGTTAATGTATTTTGTTACTGAAAAATTAAAGAAAAGAGTTTTTACATTTATATCCGACTGGCTGACCGCGATTTTAAAAAAGTAGTCGTGGATACTTTCATGATATTTGGTAAACACAGATAGAATATTATGTATGTACTGTTTTGGCGACATTTTGACAAAAATATATTGACATGTTTAAATGGCATTATTTGGCAAAATTTTACTTAGATCTTTTTCAAAATGTTCCTCTTTTAAAATGTTTATTAATAATATTTTGCCTATATATAGCCTCAGACCTCTCTACAGAAGTTCAAATCTCAGAATTTTGAAAATTTCACATTATTTTTTAGAATTACCACCAACGCGAAATAATTATTGCTGCTTTTTTCTTAAAATTGCTCCCTCTGTTGTCGTAAATATGGATAAAACCCCACTTCTAAGTTATATATTTGAAAATTTAGTTGAGCCTCTGTAGAGAGTAAAAGTATGAGCTATATACAGGCAAAATATTTTTATAATAGAAGCATTTTTGACAAAAGGAGAAATATCTAAAAAGGTTATTCCTATTAATTCCCTTTTGTCGAAATATTGTATTTATATAAATAAAATTTTTTGTGAAAATGTGTGTCCTTAAAACAATATTATACATGTATTCTAATCTAAGTGACTCTAAATATCAAGAAAATTATTATCCATTTATGTTTTAGCAAAATCAATACGGTTCAAAACAAGTAGTCGGATACCTTAATGTATAATGAATAAACAATACGTTGACGATCGATTAATAATCAATCATATTGGCAAAACATGAGAGTATATGAAACACCATTCAAAAAATCAAAGTGAAACATCTGCTTTCTAGCATCACAGGACAAATAAATTTTGTGACTTTATCGCCATCAAACAAAAAGCTGGTTCTTTCCTCCTAAGAGTAATTTGTATTTCTAGACAGGAAAACTCCTATCGCATTTCAAACTAGCTGCACGTTTTTATCTTGCGTGTATAAGGAAAGTTTAAGTTAATTTCGAATCTAAATGCACCGTTCTTGACCTAATTCGAAGATGTTTTCATTGCAGAGCAGTCAACCCACAAAGGCTTGTGGATTGAAACCACAATCAGCTTCCGCTACGCACACGACAGTTTTATGGGACTAACCAGTGAAAAGTGTAATATCGAATTTTGTTTTGCTACAATGAAAAAGATTTTCTGGTGCTGGTAAACTAGCATATGTTAAACAACAATATGTGGCAAATCCTCGTCTTCGTGAAGTTCCTTCCTTCTAACGAAAAAGGCCACATACAACCAAATTTTTGTTTGTGTTCAATAGTTTTGAGAAAAATCCAGTTCAGGGCTCCAATTTTAAACTGGCACTTTGGGTAAACAATAAACAGGTATTTTAACCAAGTCCATTTCATTTTAAAGGCGATATAGAACTTGATTATCAACTTTGAAATATTATTCTAGTAGTTTCTTGTATATTTATTTGAAATAGTTTGCAATTATAGAAAAAGAAAATTTTGATTTTCATTACAGTTAATGAGATTAGTTTTCACACATTTCATTATGACAGGTTTCCTATCACAATTTCAATTTTGAGAATATTTAAATCACCATTAAATTTTAAATTAAAAATTTTTCTAAGGAAAATGTATTATGAAAGATAACGAGATAGTTTTGTAAGAAATGCGAATATATATGAATGAGTAAATAACGTCGCACTATCTACGCAATGAGTGGCTCTTTATGACGGACCTCGTAATTTTGGAACCATGGTCAAGGCAATTAATGTGAAATGGAGATTTATATAAAATAAATGGCTGAAAAGGAAAGAGCTTTTTACTTGAATGAATTCTGTCATTAAACCTGTTTAGAAATTTTAGAAAACTTCATTTAATTTAAAAGTAAACTTTATTTGTAGGCATTTACTTTGGTACAGGGTTTTAATTCTAGTGTTTTGAGAGTTCAGAATTGAATTGTTTTTCTTTTTTCATGAGAGATCAGAGTTGTAGCATTACTAATTTTACATTCTTGAAATTTATTATGAGATTTTTTCACAATTTTAACATTGAGGTACCAAGAAATTTCTTTTAATTGGATGGCCAATACAAAACAGTTTAAACCCACAAAAATGTTTCTTCGACGTGTAAGAAGCGTTATGGAGATTTAATAATTTTAAAAAATAGATTGTTTTAGTGTTAAGCTAAAAGACAGAATATTTGATATTTTATTTTACTTAACTTTAAACTGACTTCAAATAACTGCCAGACAAAACTACTTGATATTTTTTATTCCATCGAAATTTTTACTTTCGATTTTCCCAAACCAATATTTATTTATTAAACATCTATGTTACTGTTGTTGCAAGTCCCCAAACACCAGTATAGCTGAACTAAATCCATTATATATTTTAAACCCAAAGAAATCCAGTACCATTAATGGATTAGAATAAATTATCGCACAAATGTTATTTAATTCTAGAATAAAATGTAACTAAAATGTAACTGTGATAGGATCGTAAAATAAATAAACTTTTTGAATTATTTATTCAGAATATTTTAGAGTACAAAATACTAAAAATTTTTTAATATTTTTCAGTTTATACACAGTTAATAATTATAATTATATTTTGCATATCTCATAAGCACACGTTAATATCCTAGTATTAAATTGTTATTAAATTCCAAGTTAAGATTAGGAAAAGAATTAATTTTTATATGGGTACGAAAAATATTGTGTAACTTTATCGATAATTTCAGAAAAATATTGAAGGTTTCAGATTTTTTATCACATGTATCATTTAATAGATTATCTAAGGATTGCGTGGCATACAAAAATACTTTTCCCTATATTACTTTTTGTATGATTTCTATTTAAGTTTTCTATTAAGGTTTGTGATAAAAGAACCTAACATGGAAGAATTCAAAAAATAAGTATGTAATTTGATCTATTGACCTATATTCCTTTATAAGAAATATTTTCAAAAATTGCCCATCATTTTATCATCCAAATAAGGATACATGCTCAAAGAGATAAAATAGGTATCTATTTTAATACGGGAGAGTCACACAATCAAATTTGGGATTTATGACATATTTTAAAAGAAAACTTTTTACCGTAATGTTATTAAAAAATTTTAATTGTATATATTACTTCCAAAATTTTAGCGATTTGGATACTTGAGATTACTTTTAGACATATTATGATACAATGCAAATACTTGGAATCAGTTAAGTTTGAAACATTGTTTTGAGAAATTACATACATTGAAGTAATGTTAAATAATATTTAATATTTCTTATTCACTTCTTAAATTCAAGAGTAAGAACACAAATCGAACGAGTGTGTGATACAACTATATAAATATATATATATATATATATATATATGATAATGTAATAGTTCCTAATATTTATGATAAAAGAGAAGAATTTAATTTCAATATTATAAAAGTTCCTCATTGGGAGAGTAATGTAGATGTTTCTATATTCTGCAAATATTGTTATTAATTATATACAACGTAATAAATTTCTTGTGTCAAAAATCAGACATTATAAATAACTATAAACGTTGTACTAAATATTGCTTAAGGAATCAGAAATACCTTAATATCTTATTAATAGCTATATGAATAAAAGTTATCAAAAATAGTTAGATTAAAAATTCTGAGATTGTGATAATAGTTACTACTATAAACTTAAAGATTTCAGTTATAAATATCTCCATAATCTAATATTAGATAAAATTAATTTATTATTATTTTATTCATATTTACTTCTAGTAGTTATTAAAGTTATGCTATAATTTGCAACTCTTATTAATTTTTTTATTTCCATTCTTTTTATACTTTTTTGTTATGGGCTACATTTCAGCCTCTTCACTCTGATTTAAATTCTGCACTAGGTCTGGTGGAATCTGGCAATAACTTATTTATTGCACTCAGATTTAGCTTGGGCGATGGAACTTAGTGCGTCCAGTAGCAACTAGAATCAAATAGGAACAGCATGGAGTGAAGGAAACCAAGTCAGAAGAAAACCTCGCCGAAAGTTCCCTCATAAAGACAATAACATTTTTTTCTTTTTCATGTTATAGGCATAATTCGTTAAAAATTCTTGACTGTAAGAAGCACATTAAAGGGGCCTAAGGTGAAATTTTGACTTGCCTTGGGAACCGGATACAGTATGAAGTAAAGGGCTCGCAGTTCCTACTCCACGATAACGCACGATCACATACCGCCATCGTTATACGTAAACTTTAAACCCACAAGGGGATTCTGGCACTTGCTCAACCCCGTGCTCTTCGTGAATAACTTTCTTTTTCCATCACAGAATGGAACTTTGATGTACGAAGATTTTTGACGATTGAGAAAATTCAACAAAACGATATCGCCGAACTAAAGTGCATTTCAAAAGACACTTTACCGCGTAGTTTCTATGCTTTGTACATGCGTTGTTAAGACGGTGTACCTTGTTTGCAGGTATGTGAGATTAACCTTCAAAAATGTATATATATTTCACTGGGCCTTTTGAAGGTTATATATATAATATGTAATAATTTCCTTTTAAATAACTTTTAATTCTTTGGTTCAGGACTAACGCATTAATTTTAATCGTAAATCGAATAGTAACATTGCATCAGAAATTCGCTCCCACCCGTTTCTGACAATTGTGGCTCTTGTTAGAAAGGGGTCACGCGACCTTCACAGCAGGTATAAAAAGCCAAAGTTCTTTGTGCTTAACGCTCTTTCTCTATTTGCATTCGCTCTGTGATCGTCGCTGCTTGTTTGTGCTTTATCTCTGTGTGTGTACGTCCAATTTAGTTAATTATTCCAAATGTTTTTAAACTTCATGTGTGTCTGTGTGACCATGAATAAAACTCATTCTGTAAAGAAGTTTTCCGTTTATCAAGAAACAACCAACATAAATAACAATCGGCAACACCACACATTATGTTTCTCAATATTTTTTAATCTTTATTATTCAACTACATTCACTATCTCTGAATATATATATATATATAAACAGGGTGATTCATAAAGAAGTTGTCGCGGCCCGAAGGTCGTGGGTTTGAGAGAGTTCGAAGAAGCAGACATGATCATAAATCACTAATTTCATTTAATCCTTAACACTTTACGAAATCTGTGTAACTTTGTAACTTATGGTCATAACCCACAATCAGATAACTAAATTTATGGAAGGTACTTCTATCTTGATTAAAAGCTCCATGTATATTCCGCTGCAGCCTGATAGCTCGTTCAGCTCCAAGTCTGGTTACTTAACCACTTCCGGACGAATTATCCGTCAAATATTAATCTTAAGATACGCGACCACCAGTCGCTACTTACTAACACTTGGATTTCAGCTTAACGATCAACTCTTAACCATTATCTCGCATACTCAATGACAGGCACCTTCAAAATAGTAGTTACATTTTGCATAAAAAACGTCGGCTCCTGCCCAAAGCCCAAACCAAAATCACAATTGTTAAAGAAATTTTCCTCAAGAGGATTAGTCGAAATACCCGAAATAGAGCCCGCTACAAAGCATACAGTTTTCATGTACCGTAAATCAAGAACAATATAGAATTATATATCACCTGTAACAAAATTATACGGCACTTTTTAAAGTTTTGTTAGAGATAGTCACAGATGTTCTATTTGTGAACCCTTAGTCTCACGGCACACATTGAGTCGTTAATCCATTTCCACCCTAACGCGTGTTCGGAGTAATCAAGTGCTGCTTTTATAGTGCGACACGTTAATGTATAAATCTCTACCTCACTCACAAAAATGTTAAGATGTGTATTCTTGTGTATGTATTTATAATTTTTAAAATTAAAAATATGTATTTGATACATAAAAATAAGTTGATTCCTATTATTTAAAGAAGATTTTTTTTATTAAAAAAACGCTATAAAAGGGGGGGGGAAACTAATGGATTATAATAAGGCTTATTTTTATGTATGGTTTTAAATTGATTTATATTAATTACATCTATTTAACAGTATTCACACACACACATGTATTAACTCTGAAATAATTTATTTTCTCCAATCGCTTTCACTGTTCTCACAACATTTCGATTAGCAATTATGTGATTAAATATTAAAAATTTAAAAGACGCGTTTGATTTGACTAGTTCAACTATGCATTTGATTCATTTATAAAAGGAATTCTTCTTACAGTAAATGTATACAACTTTCATAATGTATAAATCGGCAAAATAAATAGCTAGAATATCGTTTAGTTTCTATCTGTGTGTGAGCGCTTCTTATTAGTATTCATTCCTTCCTATATAAAATCTCAAGTGGGAAAAATCCATGAAAAAGTTGTTTTGAATCTAAAAAGAGCTTCACGTCAATTTTTCAAGTATGTTTATCTACTGGTAAAAAATGGGTTAGTTAAAAATTCAAGTTAAAATCATTGAAACCCGAATTTCGAAACTTTCAACCTTTGTTTGTTTCATAAAACTATGTTTCGTTTTTTGTCAAGGTCAGAAATGAAAGTTTTATGCAAATATTACTTTGTAAACACATATAAAGTAGAAACATAATATAAACTGTCAAGTGAGTGGGATAGGAATTATGAGTTTTCTCTCATTTAAGTAAATAAGAAATTTTACTACTTTTGAAGGTAATTTACCAACATTATATTTATTTTTTCATTGCTTGTTTTCCTTTAAAAATCTATGATACATTGGTGGAAAATAAAATTACTTTTGTTGAAATTATTTCAGCAACTGAAGCTTCATAAATTGATTAAGAACTTTTTATCCTTCAAGTCATTTTCTTGTACATCACACGAATACAATGCTATATTTTTTCAAAAAATAAGCTTAATTTAAAACAGAAAAAGAGATGCAAGGCAAAATAAAGGAAAAGTTAGATTACTACTACTGAAGTATAATAACTATCCAATATAAGGTTATAGGTGTATACGAAGACTAGAGACGATTCTAATAATGTGTAAGGCATATTATCAAATTCGGCATTAGGCATATTACTATTTGCAAAAGGTATTTCTCAACAAATAAAATTATTTCCTTTGTAAATCGATTACAAAATAAGATCTGTTGTAAAAGTTGGTATTGAAACCTGTTCTGTTATATTTTTTACAAAAAACTACTTAAAAATTCTATGATCCATAATCATATGATATTTGCAGTATTATAATAACAGCATTGTGTTTCCTCTGTCCAACGAACATCCAAGGTCAAAGCAATTAGCAAACAATATACAATACAATACAATAACAAGGATTTTCAATCACGCCCTTGTTAATGAAGTGTAAGTATTATCTAGAACATTACTTAGCAATTGTTATAAAAAATACTTTAAAGACATTTCAATTCATCTAAAAGATTTCAAGGTTATTATTGCCATATGCTAAGAAAATATATTTAAATTGTTTACTCTTAGTTCGTTCTGCTTAATGTTTAAACTAGTTTATAAAACTACCGTCGTGTTTTTACTTTTTGTACACATTTTTCATTCATCATAAAAATGCAGGACCGTCAACATTTTAACAAATTTTTTTTATTGTTTTACTTATTTATTTTACTCTTGATAAACATTAAGCAATTGAAACATCATTCTGGACTCAATCCTAAACTTCAGGGTAGTTTAAAACCTCCCCGGACCCTAGGCACTTTAAACTGCTACGACCCCCACACTATTTCCTGACCCCCTCCTTCAGTTCTTACCTTGAAAGTTTTGATTCGGGAGGGATTTATTTCCCTTTCTTTGTGCTCTTTGGAGAGTCATTCTATTATTCTCCACCTATAGACCCGCCGTGTTCTGGGCTGGCAACCGGCAGCCGTAAGGAAAGGATATTGCCAAGGCTTAGCCACTCTTGTTCATTTCTTACCTTACGGTATCACAGACCACTCACTCACCCTTTTGTAAATTAGTACTAGTAATTAATGAAATCGTTTGCAATCCCAGTATAGAGCATACATTATTGTATGAACTGTTTTCAACTTGTTTATTGTCATCTTTTTCCTCGCTTATCGCCTTACTATCTTTTACACATAGCAACATCAAACTGTTAAGTTTATTATTTTTTTTTCGCAGAAAATCTCATTTCAGTCATGACTCAGGCGGTGCGTTTGCTGCAATTTAAATCCCTTTCGCTACCCCTCTTCAATTTTTTGCGGCCACTTATCTTTTGCACCTTAGACGCGTGCCTAGCATGCGTAAGCAGAAAATCGGCCCTGAAGGACTTTTTAAAGTTTTAGTAACGTCCCTATATGATAGTAGTACTTTACTGACTCTTTTTAAATACTCTCTGTATACAATGTCTTCGAACGTCTAGTCCAACATCTGATTAGCAGTTTACTCTTTCGAATTTTAGCACAGCTCTAAGTCATTGGACGATGTTTCTTTGAAATTCCCTCTGAA
The DNA here is from genome assembly GCA_019973955.1 of Trichonephila inaurata madagascariensis. Taxonomy (NCBI): domain Eukaryota; kingdom Metazoa; phylum Arthropoda; class Arachnida; order Araneae; family Nephilidae; genus Trichonephila; species Trichonephila inaurata. The sequence continues at coordinate 405,155 of BMAV01002633.1, forward strand.
TTAAAAAAAATTCAGCAACTTTTATTAATATCCAAAATATTCTTTAATATGACTGAGAATGAAACTCACAATCATCTTTATCTCACTTCTTTTAATGAATCAAAACAATTGAATACGTGAAAAGTGGTTTTGCCAGTTTGCCATCAATATTGACTCAGCTCTCAATTACAAAATCCATCTCCAATCCTTTGTCATGTCATTTTTTGAAGGGCTATTTTAAAAAAATTCAATGTACCAACCAGTAAAAAAAGTCTTAACAAACGACATTTTCATTTTTTTGAACATGCGAATTTCTCAAATAAATTTTATAAGCTCATATAATAAAACTAATAGCCTGATAAAGGAGCCATTCGTCCACTTGAGGAATTTAAGAGCGATGTTTTAAAAAAATCTTGTACTTTTAGAAACAGCGTTCATTTATATATAAGGTGCCTAAATGTATGATTTGCAAATGATTCCAATCATGTCAATGTTATACCAGTTCAAATGGGAATTTTACATCTCCAAAAAATAAAAAAAGAGTAAGACATTTCCAATATTAAGATAAAGTTCCAATATTCATTTCGTAAGTCTTAACAATCTTGCTCCAAATTGGTCTCATCAATCCTTTTAACTTATTTTGTGAATTCTTATCGTTTTTAATTTTGATTTTTTTAAAAGTAAAATATACATATACTTTTTTCTCAAATAAATGCATTTATAAAATTTTCAAACTTATGGAGTGGATTTTTTTACCTAACAAAAAAAAGTTTATATTCTACCTGACTAGGTCTAACGGACCAATATCGTTAATATGGATAGTTCCACAAAATATATAACTTACTTAACACAAGGTAACTAAACAATCATCTCATAGACTACGCATCCCTGCAGACGTAGAATTTGTTCATCTAAGAAACGCAAAGCTACAAAAAGTGCATTTCTTAACATCTGCCAAGAGTGCAAGCGCTAATTTTTATCTCCTTTTTATTTTTTAATTGAAATATTATAATATACTTCCGTTAAGAAATACTAATTTGTTTGAAATAAATAAAAATATATAAATATATTTGTTTTTAGTTTGTAGTCTAATTGTCAAATGATTAGTTACAGAGTAAGACTGATATAAGTTTGGTTATCTGAAATCAAACAATTGTTTAATAAAAATATAAAATGTCTCCAGAATTAATATATAAAAAAACATTTATTCTTCCCGAATTTTAATCATCACGTGTGAGAGACAGTCTTTACATTGTTCGGTTTTCGATCGAATCTCTTACTTCATAAATGTGTCGGCTCCTGTGGTTTAGAGGCAGCGTGCTCGCTTTGTAAGCCGAAAATCGTAGGCACGCATGCCATATGATTATGAGGCATGTCAAAGATCTCCTGAATATCAATTTGGTTCTGGTACTCTCGGCAAAGTTAAATCACGACAATATTTAGCAATCGACGAGAGCTTGAATTAAAAAATTAAAAAAAAATAATTCAAGCGTCCTAATTTGATAGCGAGTCCACCACTAAAGGGGTGCCATCATGAATTAGCTCTCACATTTGGGGACTTTTTGTGTCTGCAAAGGCTAAGTTGCTATAATGCAGCCCATTGAAATAAATGGGCATTCCTTTCAACTAAGCAGAATGAGGTCAAATCTTCTTATGAGAAAAAGAAGAAATCAGGTACAAATTTTTTTATATTATAATGAATATAAATGTGGGTTATGCAATACCATAAATTAAATTCCATGTATGCATGCAATAGATGACCTGTGTGTTTGCTTTACAACACAAACCTTGACCTGGCTCTGTAATTATTAAATCATTATTATAATCAAAACAAAGCTATTCAAAAGACGTCTCTTTCTAAAGGAATTTGGAAAACATCTAACTCTCTGAACTTCTCAGAAATAATATGAGACGGGTAAAATTATACCATTAACAATAAAGAAACTGACAATTGCATCAAGGGCTAAAAATAGGTAAATAAATAAAAGAAAATATGAAACCGAAAGAATGTTAATGTGTGCTCTAAATTTTGTTTGGCAAAAAAAGGTATCCAGAATGATGAATTGATTAATTGTTTATCAACGTCGCACTTAGTAGTAACATTATATGCGATTAATAGCCCAATGGCCAAATTCACGAACTCTTGGTCGGCGATGTTTTCGTCGTGGATTATAATCTTGGTGGCACTAAAGACCCCTCTTTTATAGGGGTTGATGCCCTGAAACTCAAAGCCTTCAAATTGGTATAGTGTAAAAGTTTAGCTCATATGGGGCCAGCTCATATGGCGTCCTCATCACTTAATCGTGGTTCAAAATTATGAGATCTGCTACCAGTAGCTTTTGTTTAAATTTAAAGTGCCACGTATGTAATCAATCATTCAATAGCTCCAGGGCTGGGATTCCTTTTTAGACAGAAACAAGAGATGGCCACTAGTCCCCCTTTCATGGTCGCTGGGCTGTCGAGGCCGTACAGAATAATAAAAGTAAAGGGCAATAAAAAATGGTGCGTGGAACGCCACAGCGATAAAGGAACTTCATGACGTTACGTAAAATTTTAAGAATACATTCGGAATGTACGCTTTTAATGTTTATAAAATTAATCAAAATAGTTTGTAAATATTTGTTCTCAAAGTATATATGCCTCAAATCATCTCTAAACTTGATCTATCACAAATCGAACACTCCATGACCGAAAGGCATAAACGAATCGCTTTGGAAAAATCTTTATGAGCATTTTATGGGAATATAAGTCTCTGTAAATGCAAGATATAATTATTATCATCTCACGCACGTTCCTAACACGTGACTCAGACTTTGGAACTGAGGGCTCTGTAGCTGATGGCACAGGATGGTTCTACAGTGTCCGTATTAATCTCTGTGTTGTCATTAGAAGAGTCTCAATAGCATCTACCAATGGTCATTAAACTTTGGCAATGCTTTTTATATATATTGCAATGTTTTTTCCGTGCTCGATATTCTCTCATGTACCTGGATGGAGATTCGGTAGTATACCTATACTCAAATTATTTTTCTGTTTTGTCAGTTATTCTACTGGACTTGCTGCTAGTTTTTCTTTTTTCTCACGAAAACTCTTTTCCTCTCTTTCTGCTTCTGATTTGCATTCTGACTAGAATACACACCCTCAATGCAAAATGAAAATTAAAAATTAGCCGCAGAACACATCACTATGTAGCCAATAATCTAAGGAAATATTTCAAAAAAGGCACGCTTTTGGTGCAAAAGCTATTTTGTCTACACCGTAAGGCATACACTGCAACTCATACAGCCGTTAATAGATGTTCCCGGATCTGGGGGGAAAGGACCTCCAATCGGAAGGTGGGCAAGTCGACCAGTCTGAGAGGTGAGCAAATTCAACTTTTTCACGGATATGACGCAAGTCACGTGGTGTCCCCACTCCCCCTTTTCCTCTCGTTCGCTATCTCTTCACCATGGCGATGGGAGGGGGGAAAACTACTTCCGTTTTTTTCACCCTAACGCTAAACTGGACAAATTTCTCATTCACTCTCAAGCCTAAAGAAGTTTCACTTCAAAAATTTGCAATCAAAAATTCTTGTTGCTTCCAAAGCTTTTCAATCCTTAACAACGCTTGTGCAAACGAAAGATTGGACAGGACAGGGAAACAGGAAGATAAAGTTTGGGATATTTATGTAAAGATTTAAAAAGAATTATAATAGAATATCTACACTCATTTCCATAACTTAAGAATAATGCAAGTTCAGGCAAAGAAAGAGTCAGAAGCAAAACGAATGTGATTTATTTCACAATCATATGTTCTCACTAAGAAAGAACAATGGAAGGAAAACGCAAGCAAAAGGATTTTTAATGCTGGAAGTGATCTTTCGTCACCATTGTTAAAGTCCATTCGTGACACTTGCTATTTTAAAGTGTCCCATTCCATTGTGTACATGATATCATCGTTAAGTGGAAGCATGCAGGAGTTGTAAATTGTGCAATCGCGTTCTGGTAGACCATACAGTCTAGTAGCCAGGGACCGCAGAACACGCAAGAGTTGTGAAAGCCGCTCACATGGATTCGGCCATTTGGAATTCCTGATGATTGCCGGGAATTCCAAAAATCCCCTGCGCAACATCACCAAAATGACAGTCATCGCAAACTTTGAAATATTGATTTTCATGGCAGAGCTTGTTACATTACCGTAACCACCTAAAGCGTTGATTTTAGAGGTGCAAAAAAACGTACACAACACTGGAGCCTTGAACAATGATATACCCCGTTTATGTAGTAATGGATCTATCTGGTAATTTGATGGTAGAGTCTGATGTGATAATGGCTGGTGAATGATTTCAAACTGGACTGTATTGTACTAAAATGAAATTTAGTTGCAGTGAGCGAATGTAGTTTGAACCATTTTATGTCATGTCCATTCCTGTGTAAGGAGCTTTTAAGAATAATTTACTGATTAACCTCTCTTCCCGGTTTTTTTCATTGAGTTCCTGGAAAAGGCGAAGCGTACCATCCTGGCTCATCCCGAGTGCGACTTGCATACTGTGTGTGAAACTCTTACACTTTGCATTCGTCTTTCCTGAATTATTTCATTTGTGCTTTTATGGTTTCTGAATAATTGAATATAATTTCCTTTGGTAGAATTTTCTGCAAAAGACGACGTCCAATTCGCTGAGCAACCCCTTCACGCTTTCTTGCTTGTCTGAAAGACATTTCGTTAACTACATTCCCCAACAGAGAAGAAAACTAATCCAACATGACAGTATATTATTTAATGCTCAAAGGGGAACAGTACAGGAGAAGGTAAGAAAATAAACAAAAGGAAAAAGAGCAAAAGGTGCTATATTTTTTGATTTAGTAATAAAATTGCGATTTTTGCTCCCTGAAGCAAATTAAAAAAAAACAAACTATTTACAAAAATCAATATTACATGCTTGGTATGATGGTTAATACACATAATATGTCTCTCAGTCGATTCAATATATTCCGTACAACTTTTAGGCACGCTGAATATTAAATTATCGTTCTGATCTTGGAGAATATTACACCACTCATCAATGAATTCTTTCCAAAGTTCCGGTAGACATTTAGGAGGTTGTTGACGGGCTGCAACTATTCAGCCAAGTATGTCCGACACATGCTACACTGGATTCATGTTCGGTGAGAATGCTGGCCAGTCCATACGGATGATATCCTCCAATTGAAGGTATTCATTTAATATGTTTGCACGGTGAGGACGAGCGTTGTCATCCATAAACACAAATTCTGCTCCCATGGCACCCCGAAAGAAACGTACATGTTGTCCCAGAAACGTCCCGATAGATTTGACCTGTCATGGATCTGATTTGAACATGCTGGTGTTCGGGCCCCCGAATAATCCCCCCCCCAAACGAGCAATCCTGCAGCACCAATACGGTGTCGTTCAATGATGTTCTTTTTTGGAAACGGACCTGGCGCTCCGATAAAGTCCGGCGAAACTAGACTGCACGCTAAACCAGAACTCATAGGAAAACATCACACAAGCTCATTGTTGATGTGTCCACAATGCATGCTCTCTACTCCAGGCTAACAGCAGGCGACAGCGAGTTGTAGTAAGTGGAACACATCTGACGAGTATATAGATCAATATGCCCTAAGCGTCTGTACCCGGTCTGCCCTGAAATTGTCATACCAGTGGCTGAAGAGGACTGACGAGACAGGTCTGATGTTATACTCCATCTCTTTCTTTTGAAAGGAACTGCCAAATACCGGTCCTCATTCGATGTTGTAACTCGGGGGCGACCTGTGCTATAATGTCTACTCACATTACCATAATCTTGGAATCATTGCTAAAGCCTGAAGATGACACTCTTGTGGATTCCAAGTTCCTCGGATACTTCCAGCTAGGTACGCCCTCATTCCAGACGGCTGATAATTGTACCACGTAAAAAAAACAACCGAATGCGTCTTTTGTGTCATAACTATGCGGTTATTGCACTGAAAGGCGCTAATAAAGCGCTTGCAAACAATTTTACTTCTTTGCCTAAAAGCCTTATATATCCTCCTCTTACACTCTCGTCATTGTGATGTACTATCGGTGTCATCTGGTGGCTTCCTGCAATTTGCATATGATTCTTGAAGATGTGTGTAGTCATTTTACGGGTGTTATGTTTTAGATTTCAATTTCCATGTTAGTCTGAGCTATCCTTAATTTATGGATATGAGTGTTGTAATTAATGAATAAAGCTATACAAAAATGAATAAATGAAATAAAGCTATATAAAAATGAATAAATGAAATAAAGCTATATAAAAATGAATAAATGAAATAAAGCTATATACAATATATATTGTGACAAAGAATAAATATATATAAATCAAATCTAGTTTAAAAGGTACATATAGGCACAAAGTAGCTTTTTTTACAGGTTAAAAAAATAAAGAGAGGGGCTTTTAGGATTAAAACTCTGCTATTAAAAGAATGGGATTTCATGAATAAAAAAAAATCTAAACGTGTAATACTTTGGTATAGTGATTCCACCCAACAACTTAAGAGGACTCGGTTCGATGATCATTTTTTTTTTTATAAATTTGAAAATTATATTTTAACCTTTCATATAATGTTTCTATTTAAGATAATGGTACGAGATGAAATTCTGCACTTTGTATTAACACAATTTTAAAAATCTAAATTTTAAAAAAATTGGAAAATTTTAAAATTTTACTCTTTTTGTATTTATTAATATTTTGACATGGATTTTTTGTAATATTCTTAAGGAAGTTTAAAACAACTTTAGGAATCGATTTTACAATAACTTAATTAGTTTTGGAGAAACAAAATGTTAATATGTATACCAAGATTCAACGAAAAATCCAATATCTCTTACATTTTAATTTTTTAAAAGAAAGTATTCAGTTTATAGCAAACTGGATACCTAATTTTGTTACATACATTATACGTAACACACAGGAAAAAACTGGAAGTGATTGGTAGATAATTGTGGAAGGAATAACATTTTAAATGCACTAATGTTTTGAAAAAAGAAAAACCGTGAAAAACCATTTTAAAACTTATAATTCTGAAAAAATGATTATTATAAGCTTTTCACTTAAAATACCATATTAAAACATTAGCAATATATTTTTCTTAAAAATAATTGAATTTTCGTATTATTTCAACACGTATTTTTTTTATCAATGGTCACATTTTAGAAAGCACCCGAATAACAAAAAAAAAACTCAAGGAAAATATTTAAAAAAATTTTTTTTCTGTCACAATAAAAATTTTAAAGTTTTTTCTACACATAATATTGAGATATTATGTTTGTATTAAAAACATATGATGAATATAAAAACTGAAATTATCAAACTATTAATATTAAATGCTTTAATTAAAAAAATTTTACATGCACACATCTTACAAAAATAAATAAATAATAACTTGCAATTAAAGTTGTAGCTACTAAAAATTACAGAAATGATTAAAAACAAAATAAAATTTGTTTTCGAAAAGTAGTTGATAAAAATTAGCATTAAGTCACTGATATCTATTAAAATGGAGCGTGGTCAATTCTTTAATTTGTTTGTTTACATTTTTCGATTGAAGTTTTTTCCAACTTCTAATTTTCAGGCATACAAAAGTGATATATCAATCAAAAAATAATATTGTTAAAATATAACTAAATAAAATTTTTTAAAAAAATACTATATTTTGGTTAGTTTTAGGGTACCTAGTCCCTTTAATTTCTCATGGGAATACAAACCGCTCTACTAATCATATAGAAACATTCTAATATAAATATTTATATATAATTAGTACCAAAGAGTAAAACACGATAAAGATTAATTTCGAAATATTTACGAAAGAAAACCGCGTAGCTCTTTTCTGTGAAATATTTATATTTTATTATTTGTAAAGTAAATATACTTATATTATGAAATAAGAGTGTATTTGTATTGTATATTTTTTTGACTAAGTAGAAATAATTAATAGAGGATTGTGATAAAAATTAAGTTCTTTAAGATTTTTTTTGCTTTTCTGTTCAATTATTTGTAATTTTTGCTTAAACAATTATATTTAAGATTTACAGCATTTCATTTTAAGAAATTTTACAGAATCTGTCCATCAAATCAATATATTTTCATTCATTAACAAATTTCATTTGCATTGCATTGCTAGTCATAAAACGATTTATGATTTCTCGGTAAATGAAATCCGTTTATGATATCGACATCGTCAACAAGGTTATCAAAACATATTAATGATACATAATAAATATCTGAAAGTTTCGTAATTATATCCTAAGTGCAATAAAAGTGTAGATGTGGAGAAGAAAACGCCGAATCGTTTTAAACCAGAAATCACAACTCACTTAGAAACTAATTGAGTACATCGTTCATATAATTACAGAGATCAAACGTCGAAATGGAATTGAATACCGGTTGAGAAGTAAAGTTTTTTATATAAAAAATTGTTACAATTGTTGAAGTTCTTTTTGGTTTATATTAACAGAGAAAATCTCAGGTGTAATGAATTTTAAAATAGTTTTTAACATCTTACAATACGCAATATTAACATTAAAGCTTCCTCTTGAAATCATTTTATTCAATGCGTAATTTGAAAACAAATTAAAAAAGAGGGATATAATTAAATTTGAATTATTCATGACGTAGTGGCTGGTGGGATTATTACACCAAAATCATGGAATTGTAAAATTATGCAACGAATATATTTAAAGAACGGTTTACTGAAATTTCTACTTAAATTCTGTAAGAATTATAGAGAAATATAGGAAAATATACATTTACAGGTAATACACATGATACCATTTCACGAATAATACTAATGTGTTTTGTAAATTCTTACAGTTTTGTATAATATATAATAGTCCTATTAATGTAAAATAGAATTTTGTTTTTGTTTTACTATTGAATATTTAACTGAGAAGAAAAGAGAGTTGTGCATCCTACGTACACACTCAATATATATATATAACTATTTTTACTTATCAAAAACAAAACCTCAAAATAAAATTTGAAATTATATTAATTTAGTTTTTGCATACTTCCAAGTTATGGCGCAGTCATGGAATATTTTAGACCTAACAGAAGATTACTTACAATGAATAATTTAGCACCATCATGATTTCTTTCATATAAATTTTTAGAATTTTTTCCCTCATTACAGTTGAAGAAAATTAGTTTTGTAGTACAAAAGTACTGTCACTAACCCCCTTTTTTGGCATTTAACTTGTATCTCAATTGTACCAAAGAAACATTCTATATTGGGATTTATTTTTAATTTTATAATGAAACATTGTATTTTAGCCTGTTTCATAAATATTAGTTTGCTTAATTAGAAGCATTTAAGAAAATTAAGAAAGTATTTTTAGTTGTGAACTAGGCCCCCTTAATATCTGTAAATCTGTACAGCTGAAAGATCGTTAAGTTAACTGAAGATCGAAAATACAAAACATTCTAATACAAAACATTCAGGCCCCTGTTTAATAGTTCCTCTGGAAATGTATTTAAACTTTTATATTCAAACAAAAACTTCAGTTTTTTTCAAAGATGGAATTCACAGACAACGTCCTTTAATATAAGCTGACCAACCATCCTCCTTTTATAGGACCTATTCTTCCTCGAAAAGTGACCTCCTTTTTGTCCTCCTTTTTAATATTTTAAAACTGATCTGTTAATCTCTGTATTCAGAGATGAACCAAACATCTTTCCAATACGACGAAGAATAGTCTGAAACAAATATAACAGGAAATAACAATTTTCATTGGTGTTTTATGACTTCATCACGAGTAAATTGGGCAGATATAGAAAACTGTGCTGATTTTTTATCAAAAGAAATGCCTGATATTAATATCACTGACAATGGTCTGTTTGAAGAAATTGGAAGATTGAATGTATATTTTAAATTATAATAAATTGAAACAGTTTGAAAATCAACATTCTGAAATTGATAAAGGATGGGTGGAAATACTAAACCCCTTGGGGGGCATGATACTGAATGATACTGAAAGTAAACAAATAAAATACCTTCTGACATAATAAAATATAGAATATACATTTACACCGATATAATACACTTATAAATGTATCAGTACTGTACAATGTATATTTTATTATTAATTTAACAATACTAAGTTAAGAACAAGTTTGATAATTATCAGTGACCCCATGGGCTTTTGTATTAACACTTATCTTAATAATTTCTTTTTGTAAGGTTTATAATTAATTCCTTAACTGCCGATTAAAAGTTATGCGATTCACTCCCCAATGCCACCGTTTACCACGTAGACGAAAGTATTTTGATGTTTTTTTAGGGGGGAGGGGAAGATAAAAGAGAAATAAATAAGCAAGTCCTCTGAAATAAGTAAATCCTTCGCAAACACTGTCAAGGTCCTTTTATTGCATTCCAAGACTTTCGGAATAATTTTATGGAAAGCACTGCACAGAA
>BMAV01002634.1:11769-30713 GCA_019973955.1 Trichonephila inaurata madagascariensis
GCCGATGCTTTCGTCATCCTTTACGTACATAATACTCTCCCTCATTTCAGAATTTCATGTCTCTCAGATGATTTTTCGTGAAGTTATGGCAATAAACCCACCTGTTGCTTAAGTTTTGCACACCAGTGTATTTTGAACAACGGGTTGTACAATATCAACCTTCTGTTTAGGAAAAGATATTGTTCAACGGTAATTTTATCATAACTACTGGATTGAAGCAATTCAAGTATATGGGAACTTTCCCTCCAGTTTTGTTAATATAGAACCGTTTGCAGTTAGAAGGACTTCTCATAATCGTGTAAATTAGCGTTTTGCAAACTGTGGGGCACGACCCCCTAAGGGAACATGATAATCGTATGAGAGTAGTGCGAGCATGTCGAAAAGTCAAAAATAAAAGATTATTAATTTACTGAAAGGGAGCCAAACAAATTACATTTTGACATAACAAAAAATAAAATACACATCTACACTGACATAACATACTTATAAATGTATCATTATTGTACCATGCATTTGATAAATATTTCATCAATATTAAAAGCAAGTTTAATAATTATTAGCAACCCTATGGGCTGGTCATATAAAAAAATATATGCAAAAATATTTAACGCTCATTTTGATAATTTCAACTTTTTAAAATTAAAATCTAATGTAACATCAGCGTCAAAGTACATTATTGTTGAATTCAATACATTGCTATTGTATGGAGGGGAGCGCGATAAAAATTATGATTGAAAATTGGGTCAAAAATATTGAAAGTTTAAGAAGGACTGGCTTACATGATTCCTTGAGATGGAAAACCGTGGGCAGGCTTGAAGCTGTGGCTAATCTCAAGTGGTATGCATTTTATGCAACTTTGTTACTTAAACTTTTTAAGTGAGTTATTTTGCTATAAAAAATCCCGCTGTTATATGCTGTTCAAAAAGTATTTTTCATTTTTAGTATGTTTTTAACATGCATGGTATTATAGGCCAAACGGTTTTAAGCATACACGAAATTCAGCTCAAAACGTCTTATAACATATAAAAAGGCACCTTTTGACATTTACGATATCTGTTCATTATTTGAGTCAAGATAAGCATTTTAAATGCTTCTAGGGACTTCTAATTCAGGAAATGCTTCTTGTATTTTTTATTGTGACTGTTTTTACTATTATTATAAATTAAACTGAAAGTTTTTAGGTTTTTTTTAAGAGTCACTTATTATAGAACTTATTAAGAACTTATAGAACTTATATTAAGTCACTTATAAGAGTCACTTATTATTGCAACAATCGCCAACGTTCAAGTTAACTCTCTAAGTTGGGCACCCTAATTTCGCATGTGTCGCATGCGCCGAATTGGCAATAATTTGTTTCGTTTCAAATAATATCGCCAAAGGGTTGATACGTAGGTACCGTACGTGAATCCAATTTTTGAAATATATAATTATTTGAAATTGAATAAACAATTATTATTTTGAAAATTCATTACAAATATTTACAGAATCACATTTAATGTACTATTAACCCTCAAATTTCAATTTGGCAACAGTAGGATTTCAATCAGAAAGTTTCTGAAATTCAAGCAATGTTATCTTTTATAATTTAATATTGTTGCTATTATTATTATGATAGATTTAATTTAAACTATAGTTCATTGTGGCAAAGGGTGGTTTCGATATTTGCTTCTAAACATATTACATGTGAAAAAAATTATACATTTTCTTCTTCAAAGTAAATTTCATAATTTTTTACAATTTTTGAAATACGATCTTTATTAACCCTCTGACCGGTACACCCGTCTCTCAGACGGGGATGACTGTAGGTAACGCTAAGGAGTGATTTTCGAGGTGGGCTGCCTTGACATCTGCAGTTGGATTCTACCCAATGAGAGGATCACGTGGTGGTACATGGCGATTTTTTCACGATACGTGCAATTTTTCTTATTTATCACAGTCAATCACACGGATATTCCTATAGTTTTTCCGTGTTTGGTATTATTATTTTACATGAATATAAATAATTATGAATATAAATGAACTTGAATTACACATGAATATATAAATGATTTTTAATCAGCTTTTATAAAATTACTGGTCCCAATTCTAATGATAAAAATATTTTTTTTTTTGCTTGATTTAACCCTACACATCTTATTTGAGCCATAATCAATTTCATGAGCTATAAGGACATTTAAAAAACAGTCCTTAAGGTAATAAAATTAGAAACAATTTACGTACCTGTCTGTCAGACGGATGTTCCCCAGTGCGGAAAACAATTGATGTTCCGACGACAGGGTTAAAAATGGTCAGTTTTTTTTATTTATAAGTGATATACTCTCAGCCTTATTTTGCCTATAATTTACACAAGGATTCTAAAAATTTGAGAGAACAGTTTTTATATATATTCAATTTTTACATGCAGATGAAATATTTTTTTTCGATGTTGTTCTTGTAAACAGTACATTTGTGAAAAAATACTCAAATCCATTTCTTGAAACAAGTTTAAGCAAATGCTTCTTTTTTAAAAAAATAAGTTTAACCATAATCTTTTCTACAATCCCAAATATAGAATTTCTTGAACTGCAAACTCCCATCAGGTAAAAAAAAAACTTCTGCAACCGACTTCCCTCCCCAGTGCTGAAATTTCAGTGATTCACAATTTGATGGATGGTGTGAAATGTTGGATGTTGAAGTAAAAGAGGGGATGTCGGATGTGATGGAAAGTCCCTTCTGGAATCACTTTTTGCTTTTACATACATACCCCCTTCGCGTGTCAGTGACAGAAAACTTCTCAGTAAAACATTTAAGAACGAAATGTGGGTATAGAGCATTCCACGTACAAGAAGTATTGTCTTTCTTCTCTTCAGGAACAGAAATAAGGGATTCTATTCTTAGAAATTTCTTCATTCATGTTTGAAAAAATTGCGTGGTTTCTTATACGTTGGAAAAACGACATGTTGTATTATGTTATTAACTGCACCAGTGTTAAACCAATGCTGCATACTGAAATTAAATACACTCCTCAAAAGTTGTAAAGGTCTTGCCTCTGCGCCTAAAGGTGTGTGAGAAATGTAAGGAAGACTAGCAATATCCAGAATCACTCAATTTATCCACAATACTAACCACACCACAAATTCAATCTATATATATATACCAAAGATAAGAGATGTACCCAATTATTAAATATGAAGACACAATTAACGTGGTACGCGAGATCTGAGAAGACTTTAATTACTTAGAACGCTTACGTCAATTCAATGGCTCTCTGACTTCTTCGCTACCTAATCTAGATTATATCTAAATTGACAGATCTTCAACTTACATCAGTGTTTCTCAAACTGTGGGGCCCGCCCCCTATGGGAGCGTGATAACCCTACAAAGGGGGTGCGAGAATATTGAAAAGTCGAAAACAAAAGATTTTAAAAAAAATTAATAATTTATTGAAAGGAAGCAAAACAAAATACATTCTGACATTATAAAATGCAGATTTACACTGATATAATACACTTATAAATGTATCAGTACTGCACAATGCGTTTCATAATTAATTTAGCTGTACTAAGTTAAGAAAGAGTTTAATAATTACCAGTGACCCTATGGGAATGTGTGTGTCACAAAATTATATGCAAAATTTAATACTTATCTTGATAATTTGTACGGTTTATAATTAAAGTCGTATTTTAGCTTTACGTCACAAAGTATAGTATTATTGAATTCAATACATTCTTATAGTATGGAGGGGGGTGCGATGAAAATTATGATTGAAAATTAGGTCGCAAGTGCAGAAAGTTTGAGAAGCGCTTATTTACATATAACAATTATTAATTACTAAATATCTGCGCTTCATTTCAAATTGATTCTAGACTTAATTTGCATGCTCACGTTTTCTTCTTCGAGAGGAAGCTTTATAATAAAATAGTTTTTAAAGACCTAAAACTCCCTAAGAGGGCTATTAATAGAAAGATCGTGGATAGAGCCGTCACAGAGTGAAATTGCAACACCAAGAAATAATGCACGTAGCGTTATTCAAATTTCATGAGCGATAGTGATGAGGTGGATATGAAATGGATTAAAAAACAGACAAGGATGGTTCTTTGGATCGTTTTCACACAAAGCAAATTTGTTACAGTCAACTCGTTTCCTGTCAACACTCCAAAAGTGTTAATAGGGGAGATAAATCCTTTCACACGTGAACACAAAGTTATCTGAAAAGATAGTGCCACTTCAAAATTCATTATCTCATCGGTACAATGATTGTCTGAAGTAAAAAACTTTCTCCAATTTCAATACACAAGTAGATGCGTGTAAAAAGCGTAACTTGCACAATATATTTGTTAACTAGTAGAGAGGAGAAGGTAGTTCTCGACATATTCACAGCAGGACAGTAATCTCAAACTGTGGGAGCTCCCCCCTTGGGGGCATAAGAACACTACGTGGGGGAGAGGGGCACGAGCATATTAAAAAGTTTAAAATAATAAATTGTTTTTAAAGAATTATGAATTTACTGTAGGGAAGAAATGCAAAATACATTCTGACATAGTGTGACATCTCTCGCGTTCTTCTTCTAACATAACTCCTACGTTCTTTGATGGCCACGATTAATGGCAAAACTTTTCCAACCCAATTCCAAGAGGAAAAACGAAGCAACAATGCAAATAAGATTACCTTTAAAAGGATAGAAAGTTTAGTGAGAAAGGATGGCAATCTTAGAGGAAGCTTAGTGTGGAACAAGTGGAAGTGAGATTATAGACGGCTACTCAATCAAGGAGACACCCACCCTCGCTAATAATTAAAGGAGGAACAATTGCACACGTGTACATCAGTCTACCTGCAAGTATCAGAATCGTAGAGTCTTCAACCAAGGTAGGAGGATTATATTCCGAAAGCTAGTATAATATAGAAAGCGAGATTAGCTAGATAATTAATTATATTTTGATAAGTGATCTAATTGTGCGATCTGACTTAAATAAATCGGCATACTTTGGTTTATTCTCACTTAATATAAGTTTGTTCGTTATATAAGTAATTTAAGTTAAATTCTTAATAAAAGTTGTATTAAGAATTATAGAATGTCTCATCCTTCCGATAATCCCACACCTCTAACTTACGCGGAACACCCACGTCATAGCTATCGACAGATGGCTATGTCACAATAGTAAAAATACACGTTGCATGTTTAATGCAATCTATTCCAATTTAAAAATTAGAAAGGAAAAATAAAATATATAATACTTATCTTATTACTTAAAAGTAACATATACAAAATTTAATAATTATTTTGATAATTTGTGCAACTTTTATAATTAAGGTCGTATTGTAACTTTAGCGTCAATGTACGTTATTATTGCATTCAATGCATTGTTATTGTATGGGGGCACGAGGAAAATTGATTCAGAAATGCTGAAAGTTTGAGAAGCACTACAGTAGGGTCAGCTGTAACTACGTGTGAGTTGACCCAAGGGATTTCTAATCAAAACTAGCTCTTGACTGTCTATTATTTCTATTATGTGCAGCACAAGTTGCCTCGTGTGAAAAAGACCTTAAGTTCTCATTACTCCATGCTAATTAAGCCAACTGATGATTTAAAACCAGCTGATTTATAGTTTGTCATCGTTACACTGCTGTGCAACCAAACTTGGTTGCGTTTAGGGCGGATGAAATTGATCATGTTATTCCAAATAACGTGAACATTTCATTTCTGAGACATTATTAAGCAGTAACACAATTCAGTGCCGCAATAAAATTGTGGAGTTCGTTTCATATGCCGGGACTATGGTCTTACAGTGTGTCCGAAGTCATATAGGGATTCTCGGAAAAGAGAGATGACAAAAAGGCCAATCAGGGAGCAGAGTCGTCTCGATCGGGAGTCCCTTTGATCCTCAGAAGAGCATTATATCCCCATACATTGACAAACTCCTTGACCCAAAACACAAAGAGACTTGGGAAGCCAAGGAAACTCTGGCCACTGTGGGTCTTATCCCGAAGCACCTGGAGAGAGCCGAGGCTGTTGCTCGCTTTCAAATAACCACCGGACATGACTTTTTCGTTACTTTACCTCAACTGGCTTGGTCTGGCTGCTAAAGAGGCCTACCCTTACCGTGGTCCTGCCAGTATGGATGGCGACCACCCGCTTCAATGCCCTAGACTCGATGAATACTCGTCTGACGAATTCGTAAGTCGGTACTGGAAAACTCGGCGTCAAATGGTCAAGAAACAAGCACGGGCGTTGATAAATAAATAAAATAATAATTTCTGGGTAGTTGCTTCTCTGTGCGAAATTAAATTTTCTTACCATTAATGCAATGATTCTCAAATTTTCAATATTTGCGACCCAATTTTCAATCATAATTTTCATCGCGTCCCCTTGCTATGTATTGGATTCAATAAAAATGTACGCTTCCCAATGTATTGAATGTAATTAAAATGTACTTTGAGGTTAAAGATACAATACAAATTTAATTACAAACCATAAATTTATCAAGATATGTCTTAAATGTTTATATGACAACCTCATTTTTTTTAACTTTTCAACATGCTCGTGCCCTCTACACAGGCAGGAGGAGGCTTGGAGGAGGGCATGCCCCATAGTTTGAAAATAGCTGCATTAAAGTTTTTTTTTAGTGTATTTATATAAAAGGTTAAAGTTGTAATGGTTTTCTGTCCTCCGCTCGTAAAACTAAAGAATTACTCAATTCATCTAAGCGTATTGTCTTCTCTTGACAACCTGTAGGGCGCATATAAAAAAGTATTTAACACTGAAAACTTTTACAAAGGCAACAGCCTATCGTATCCTCGCTTTCTCATTAAGGTAAGTTCTAAAAGTTTTTCGGTGTAAAAGGCTTACAGTCAATCTACCTTTTTGGGCACTTATCGTGAGGTAATGCCCACCATTTGTGTCTTGAGCCTTGTCTTCGCTCTACACAGCCATCGATCAACGTAAGGCCCCATTCTACTCGAAAAGAGCGGAACTTCAAGTAATTAAGTGTTTCCTTCCGAAATTTCCAACCAGCAAAAGTAATTTTTCGCCCTTTTTACTTTCCACAGTCGTCGGTTGTTCTTGGTGAACACGTTTTTCGGTTCTTATTTGTGATTTTTTTTTTGTTTCTGGTGTTCGAACCTCTTTTTTTCTGTCCTTAGCTCTTGACATTTCCGCTCTATTCTCTTCCTCAGTTAAGCAATCTGTCTTCTTTTGTTTTCTCATGAAGAGAGTAGAGAGGTTTCTTTCCACGGAGTTTCGATTTTTTTTTTTGGCATCGAAGCGCTCCATTTTCGCTTCTTTTTTTTTACTTCTTCCTCCTCTTTTTATTATTACTATCGTCTAGTTTTATTTTTATTTTTTATTTTTCTGCTTCTTTTTAAAACTCTGGTCTCGATTTTCGAGCTCTAATTAAACTAGAACCGATTTCGTGCTAAGATGAGCGCGTCGCTCTTTAAACGTTCTAATTTTTTAAGAACTTTTTTTTGGTACATATATAAGAAAAAAAAAAGATGAAACTGTGTGAGGTTAGAAGAGATTTACTGTCAAAATAAAAAAAAAATGCTATAAAGTAGGCAGAGGTTATCTAACTGCTTTAAGTGCAGGGGAGCGTTGAAAGGAGAACTTTACCGCTTAGTTTTTATTTGTACACTGTGACTATCAAACTCAAATAAAAGAGAAATTTATTTAAGTATGATAATCAGAGAGCATTACTGTGGTACGTAATCATGGCAGCTTTTTTTTATGGACTTTAACTCTTATTCATTTTTAACGAGCAGTTTATTTGAGATCTCACCACAAAGTATAAGGTTACTGACCCGAAAGAATTTAAAGGAGTTAAAAATTTGATGTTAGAGAGTCTGTATTAGCTGTACAACAGCATAGCGAGTCTTTTAAAAAAAACGAATGAATTTCGTGCTATGAATATTTAGTAAATTCTTAATGGGCAAAAAAGCTTTTAAACTGATTAAATGTTTTATGATATTTTATGTCTAATATCATACTTTTTTAAAGCTAAAAAAAAGGGGTGTGTTTATTTTTATTAAGTCTGACTTTGCTTAATATTAACGGAAGTACCACCAATAGAAAAAAAAAGTTTAGCTTTATAATGTCATGCGTTTATAGTACTAAAATACTTTTCAACTTTATGTGCAAAAAAATCAGAAAGTTTTCCCTTTATATAATATCAATGTAAAATGAGTTCTTACTCCCCTCTTAAATGTGGTAAATATTAATTTATTTAAGTTTAAGAAAGGTATTAATAAATCTTCACTCTTTCACAAAATAATAAAAAGTGGGCTGTGTTATCATTCCGTGTGTTAAAATATACACCTTAAATTATAAAAGCACGGATTTATATTGAATAATTCATATCAAAAGGAGTAGTATATTAAACCATGATAACATTTATATGTTAATAAATTTAGAAAGAATTTTAGATTATAGTCTTTTTCTAATTGGGATAATAGTTTTACCTATTTTGATTCTATTCATTATCAACCAGATAGAGAAAGGCTTTTATTACTATCTTTAAAATGATAGTGTATTAATACAAAAATTAAATATTTTTTGACCATAATAGAGAATATAGAAGTATAGCATTTTTAAACACAAAAATATTATTAATAACTAAAAATTGTGTACTATAGGAGTCTTGAAAATTTGGCGGTGTCTAAATAAGCTAGTAACAGCCTCCGGACAGGAGTGATCACTTTTGTGTAGCGGTATGTTACGTGCTTACGAATCTGTTGGTCGCGGGTTCTATCTTTCGACACCTATGTATACATGATTATACTAATTTTAAAATTTTGCCTTTCTTCACGTAACATTTTTACAATTTCCATCGAGAACCTTATAGAGCATGTTGAAAAAAAATGAACAAAGTTATCAGATCATGCCAATACATTCGTGCGTGATATATCTTATATTTCATCAGAAATACTGCATAATTTAGGTCAGTGATCTTCAAACTTTTTTTTAAATCATCGAACAGTTAAAACTTGAAAGTGTTTTCGTGGAATCCCACACACATTCCACATACATACTTAGAAGAATATATCTCAAAGTAGTTGTTGAAGTAGATCACAACATGTTATAGATATTTTATGTAAAGGCTATTAAAAATGTATTGCATTTATTATTTTAAAAAATTAATCTAATTTTGTAATATAATGTTCTCATTAATAATATTAATTTGGGATCCAAGTGTCACCTACCCATGCATTATATCTAGTAACTGGGATAGGTGCTTGTTTTTCTTTCTCACACAAACTGTCGAAGTTTAGGTCTTTTGAGATTAAATGCAATCACATTACGTATTCTGAATTTTAATTTGTTTTTATACTTTGTTCTTGTATTCGCAAACGTTGAAAAATATATTTCCCTTAAACACAATGTTCTGAACAGTATTAAATTGTTTATAGCAGTGTGAGAAATATTGTGCATTGTGCATGAATTTGCAACCTAAAATTTAGGAGCTGTTCTTGCTTAAATTTAGAATTTAACACCGAATCTGTTGATATGTTGATAATTTGTTACTTTTCATTCATTATATGTGTTTTTTTCTCCAAAAATGCAAAGAAGTGTATTTTCCATTAGAAAATTATTTAGTTTTGCAAGACATTGTGCTAACTAACGAGTCTAAAATTTTCTAATAGAACTCGAGACAGTAGACAATAGAATATTCGCAATCTAGTAGGAACTATATATGTAAAGATAAAACGCGCGCTTTAACATTTCTATATTATATTGTAATAAAAGTTTAATAAGTGTTGCAAATTAAAGTTATTATCTACATTATAAAGTTTTCCACGTTTTAAGGAATAGAACCAGCTTTAGATACTTGTAGTTATACAAATTTCATATAGAACGTAAACCCATTTCAAATACATATTTATAAGTTTCTTTTTGATTTTTTTATTGTGACTCTTGGAACCCTCGTGAAACCCCAGGGTTTCGCAGAACGCAGTTTGAGGATCATTGATTTAGATTATACGTATAAGCATAAGAAAGGATGTATTTTATTCTTTCATAAATATCAGTCCAAAACGTTAAACTAACAAAATTGGATAACGTATTCGATATGTCCAACGCATAGTTACACTTCTCAAATTTACGTAACATTATATCTATATTCTCCTAAAGCCTTACATGTAATGATGCTAACATATTCCTTTCATTGTAAATATAGCTCATGATTTTAATCTATCGAAATCTGTATTTGACTGAAGACAGATGTGTACCCACTGGAATTCAAAAATCCGTGGGTTGTTCTCCTTATACGGAATTCTTTCGAACACAAATTCCTTCTCACTCGAAAGATACACAGAAAAGCGACGAGTCCGAAAGCACACAAAGAATATATGAATCATACATTCAGATATCAGGGATATAAATATGGTCCGTCGTTGACTATCCAGATTTCTTGACACACTAATGCATTATTCATGCTAGCATTGCGCAGTGTGTATAATATGTTTGTTCTATCAAGATCCGTTATTTGCACTTTGATGTGCCTTATTTCGAATACGAAGGTGCTCTCTAGTATTCAAAGTTACATGAACATGTAAAATGTATAACTGTTTATTGATCATATGTATTTAAATCTAAGCTGGGTTCTTTTGCGCTATTGGAAATGCACTGTGGGAAGATTGAATTCCCAACGAGCTGGTTCTTCCTCGGAAGACACATTGGGTTGTTATACATCTCAGAAAATATGTTAGATATACCCGTAGAGGTAGTCATGTTAATTCCAGTACAAGCAAGAACATTTTTAAACATTAAGACATCCGACTGCCCTAAACTCGTGAATTTTGCCAAAAGTTGACAATATTTTTGTATTATTTTATTTTATAGGCCATCTTATTAGATTTATAAAAATACCAAGTTTATATTACTTTACATTCACTAGAACAAAAACTACAATTTTTTTTGCAAAAGGCAGATGCCATAACTTTGAAAAAGATGTCATTCTTTAAAATGCGTTTTCTTGAATATGCTTAAATGGGGACATTGATTGCTCAAAAAGTTTTGAAAATAATTAGCTGAAGTTTTTTGTGTATGTTCTGTATAATAGTAGAAGTGCTTTAACCATATTATTTATCAAGCACTGTTTTATTACAAATTTTACTGTCCTTTATGTGAATATAATCACTGTTTTTTGTAAGCAATTTCATATAATAGATAAGAAGCTATAGTTTTTGTAACAATTAAAACATCTCTTATCCTGAAGATCATTTCAAAAAGGAACAGCAAAGAAACACATCAAAATTGTGAAATCGAAAATTTGTTCATATACTTTTTGTACAGAATGGGCCCCATTCATGCAATTTTTTTGTAAATTTTAACCAGAGTTTTTTACCATTTTAGTAGTAATAATTTTTTTATTTCTTTTTAATTTTTGAGCATGTTTCTCTTAAAAATCTCCATATGTCTAGTTTTTTAAAAAAAATAAAGTTGTCGCAAGCAATCGCATACCTTAATACAATATTTACTCGAATCTAAGCCACCATCGATTCTAAGCTGCACCACAAATTCTCAAAATGTTTTTGTGGAAATATGTTGTAATTGATTCTAAGCCACACCCTTAATTCTCTATAGGATTTTGAGAAAAACTTTTTAAAAAATGTGTAAAAGATTCATCGATATTCCTATACTTAATAAATTAGAAATAATTTTAATGAGAAATATTAAAAGAAATAATTTATTAATTTTATCAGTATTAAAAACTTTCAAATTCACACATGAACCTATAATTAATCTAACCGCCAAAGTCATGTTCCGAAAATGATTCGTTAATACCGCTGTCACAGCTGATTAAAAAAGTGGTGCCAGTTTCAACACTTTACCATACGGTGTCGTCTTCTGTGCCATTCAATGTCTTTTTGTTATGCAACATTTTTTTTAAAAAGAATATGAAGTGGCAGTTTGAAAAAATTAGTGAACTATAAGATAGTGAAACAAAATCACACACACGAGTTCTCTTTGTGAAAATCAATAGATCTTCCCAGTTCATTAGGTGTTAATGCCAGAAGCATGACTATTTATTAAGAACTAAAATACCTGGAATTATGTGGTCATGTAGCCGTTATTGGAAAATGTTATTTGGAGAAATGAATCTCGCTTAAAATCTAGCAGTCCATTAGATGCATTTAGGATGCAGGGCCGTGGGTAGCCTACTGGTTAGAGCACCGGACTCCGGACCGGAAGGGCCTGGGTTCAATGCCCGTACCGCCAAATACCCTGTGAGTACACGCGGAGCACGTGCTTGTTAAATCAGTGGGTCCGAAAGTCTTGTGAGTTGAATCATGAGTGCAGGGAACTGGAGAAAATTTCCTTCCAATTCAGTTCCATACCTAAATTGTGGAGGTGAAGATAGGTTGTGTCACCATCTATCGTTCCTCCGGGAATTTCTCCGAGCTAAATTGTACTGTCACCTGGATGGTGCTCAAGGATAAAAGCCAACGACAGGCGTACATCTAGCCCATTGTCACGATGAATTCCGTGGGCCTCGATCTGACTATGTCAGACAGGTGGCATGAGCAACAACAACAACAGGTTTGGCTGATGCCTGGCAAGCGTTTGCCGCAGTCTCCATCAAAGGACCCATTTCCTGCTACTGAACTAGTAACGTATAAACGGTCGTGGAGTTTCTCGTGGGAAAATATCCAAGACCGGGCACTAAGGCACTTATGTTCTAAAGCAGCGTTTCTCAAACTGTGGGGCGCGCTCCCTTGGGGGCATTATAACTCTACGAGGGGCACGCGATCATATTGAAAATCGAAAACAAAAGGTTACTTAAGAAACTATTAATTGATGAAAGTAAACAAACAAAATACTTTCTGATATAATAAAATATAAAATACACATTAGCACTGATATAATACATTTATAATTGTATGAGTACTGTACAATGTATATTTTATTATTAATTTATTAATACAAAGTTAAGAACAAGTATGATAATTATCAGTGACCCCATGGACTTTTATATTAACATTTATCGTGATAATTTGTACGGTTTATAATTAATTCCTTAATTGCTGATTTAAATTTACGTGATTCGCTTCCCAATGCCACCTTTTTCTACGTAGATGTGTATTTTGATGTTTTTTAAGGGAGAGGGGTGGAAGAGAGAAAAGGAATAAATAAGCAAATCCTCTGAAATAAGTAAATCCTTCGCAAACACTGTCAAGGTCCTTTTTCTGTATTCCAAATCCTTCGGAATAATTTTATGGATAGCACTGCACAGAAAAGATCGTACTTCGGTAAGTTGTATATATACGTTCAGAAAATTAACGCTTTGGCTGAGTGAGGCGTTTATGTACGTCAAGGTTACATAAGAGGATAAAGTCGTATTGTAGCTTTAGTGTCAAAGTATAGAATTATTGAATTCAATACATTGTTATTGTATAAAGGGGGTGCGATGAAAATGATGTTTGAATAGTAGGTCGAGTAAATTAAGTTTGGGAAGCACTGTTCTAAGGCAAGTCAATCTTTGATCACTTTTTTTCCAGCCAACTGAGAGGTTACCAGAGAAGTTCCCACGACAATTTCTGGCTTGAAAGTTCACCGCGTGAGGTCTGACTAGGACCAATAAACGAATAGTAATCTCGGCCACGTCTAAACAGAAGTGATTCTTCGTCAAGTGAGATTTGGAAGAGAGCGTTACGTGTTTGATCTTTAAAGAGACACAAAAAGGGGAAACCCAGAGGGGCTTCCCATTTCCTTCACAGGGGCTAGAGAGACATTTTTACAGGCTTCGAATCTCTACAACGCTTCTACACGCGTCAACACCCTACGACGCCCGAACACACTCCAACGGATTCTCTCACACTTACAGTGAGAGAATCCAAGTTAGAGAGTCCAGGCTATCAAGGCTCCCACCCAAGAGAATCCTAATGTCCTAACGCAGCGTTTTATTAGAGTAATCTGGCCTTAACAGAAACCTTATCAGCACTGCACCTTATGAGTGCTATAGCAAGCTTCTTAAATGATTGTATTTTTCCAACTTTAAGGTTTGGTGTTGGCAGCATTATGGTGTGTGTGTGTGTGGTGGTGGTCATGATTTAAAATGAGCTCTCCTTAGTTCCTGTGGTTTGAAGCATGAACTCTGATATACGAGTATATGTAGACATCTTGCATAATGCTGCTTTCCCATTTCTATGGTTATATTTCAGGGAAGATTCATTTCTCTCCCAACAAGATAACTGTTCCATTCACACATCGAAACTTGTTCAGTTATGGTTTGATAAAGTGGGTGTTCAAAAACTGGACTGGCCTTCTCAGATTCCCGATTCATCACCATCTGCCCTGCAGGCACTCACGTCAGCTATGATGAATGACTAGAAAAAATTCTTTGTCCACCTATTGAAGATTGTTGAGAAGTCTTTCTAGACGAATGCAGGCTGTGATTGATAGAAAAAGGGAATCAGAATTATGTTAATTCATGCAAGATAATTCTCCATCCGGATACTTTTCTATGTGTCTGGATGTCTTGATAATTTTGGTGAAATTGTGTATTATGTTGTGATCCCATGTTGTACAGTGGGGTACTAGCTCAGTTGCTAGATGCATTATCTGATTGTAGTCTCTTTGTTTTATTACATAGATATTAAAATAAATTGAAATATTCTCATTGTAATGCGTACTTTCTAAATTTATAACGGCTCTATCTGCGACCTTCTTACTAACAAATCCTCTTGAGGAATTTTTGGTCCTTAAACACTTTTTCATCAGAACACTCCCTCTGAAGAAGAGAACATGAACATATGATTTAAGTCTACTATATAAAGTCTAGGCTTTCAAGTTAGAAGGAAAGCAAGATAGGGTAGGCTGTTGGTGGAGCAACGGTTAATCAAGTTCAAAGTGTAACGCAGATATTTAGTATTTGATAATTGTAATAATTGAGGTGACGACTTGTCACTGGAGATTGAATATAGATTAGATGGTTAGGAAGGCAGTGTTCTTGAATTGAAGTAAGTGTTACTGGTAATTAAAGTCTTCTCATACTTCGCGTTAATTGTCTAAATATTGCTTTAATTGGGGGCATATCTTAATTTTAATTTATCGAACTGGAGTTAATGTTTGTGTTGCAAAATTTTGTGCGCTTGTCTTCCTCCCCTTTTCCCAAATCTCTAGGCGAGGATCCAAGATCCTTATAAATTAAAAGTTCAAAATTTCTTGCATTTACTTCGTTTTACCAAATTAGTTTCTGTATTTAACTACAAATCATATTTATTCTTTTTTATATTTCTGATATTTAGGATTATGGATAATCACTGTAATTATATACATTCGTATATAAGACAGTACATTCCATATATAAGGAAATTTTTAGGACGAATAACAAGTATATTTTATCCTTTCGGAATAAAAGTGAAGGGTACAACTTTCAACAAGAAATACGTTTCGTTCTTTTACGCAGTTTTCAAAAATGACAAATTTTTTCAGAATGGATACAAAATAGTATTTTAGAATTGAATAAAATTAATAAATAATATGAAAATGAACTGAATTCTTATTCTTATGGATGTTAAAATAATGTACAAGTTTGAGAGCCCAAATGTAAGGAATTGTTTCGAAGAGTCGATTTTTTTAGTACGCTACAATGGTAATTAGATTTTCTAAAAATGAAGCTCGTGTAAGAAAATTAAAAGAAATAGATTAGTAGACAGCACTATATTCTCAATAAACATCGTCTTCGATCCTTTTAAGAGGAGTTAAGCAACAAAATTTCACTTTATTATTTTTCCTTTCAATGATAATCACATTTTCTCTTGACGTCATGACTGATGACGGCTTTATTTTCTATTTTAGTTTGTGCTATCCATCAAGCTATTCTATATTTGGTAACAAAAATAACTGAACCTGGAATTACATCCATGTGTATTAGAAACTGCAGGATGGGAAAGGAAAGTTGTATTATGAAAGATTGTATTTCTTAAGGAATATCTTTATACAGAAAAAAATACTGATAACGATAGCTTTAACATTAGACCGTCCGGGATTTCGATTACCCTTAAACGTCCACCGGTATCATTTCGACACTACGATAAAACACAAAATAAGAATTGTTTTAACTAAATAAATGCAGGGCCACTGTTTGGTAGGGTTAAGTTTTAAAACATTTTAATATCATTTCATGTAATTAACATATATTATGACCCTTTATATCATAAAAAAATGGCACTGACATTATGTTTCGTGATGCTTATAAGACTACTGCTTTGTCGCAAAACATTTCGAGTTGTAAGTCCGCCAGACACATTACTATTATGCGGTATCCATTCTGTGCCATCCCTAGGGATATATATATATTTATATCGAATTACTGGAATATTATCAATTATATATGCACTTTCTTCAGATGTTTCGCAGTCACTTTCATTCAATCTTATGAATTCATCAGAATCTAAATTAGAACCAATTCTCATTTTTTCTCAGAAAGCTCTCGCAACAAATTAGCAATTTCATCAGGGTTTAGATCTTTACTATGAGGTATGGATAAGCAAATACTATGTAACGAAACACTTAGACACAACAATTTTAGTATAATTGATTCTCATTTCTACTGTGAACTCAATAACACTGTATTCAAGGTAAAAAAAAATGTGCGATAGAACTTTGGGAAGTCGGCTTTACTAATAGTATCTACTTAGTGGACTATATTTTGGTGAACGACATCTTCTTATAACGATAAAAAAAGGAGAACAAATTAAACAAGTTCTGGTGTCAAATTGACACCGACGGACATTCTAGTGTTAATACAAGAGTAATTGAAAAAATACTAAAAAATTTCATTCAACAATTTTACCAAAGATGGGTGAACAACAGATACACACACACACATTATTTTCCGATATAGTCTAAACCAGAGGTTCCCAAACTTGTTTGTCTCATAGACCCCTTGCCAGGTTATTCAATTTTGGGTAGACCCCTACTTACCTAATATTGAATTTTTGCAAATTCATCGATTTAAATATATTTTTAACAGCTATTATAGAGCTACTTGCTTTAAAAGATTCAAATTTCTAACTGTAGTGAAGTACATTATTTAAAACTTAAGAAACACATGTTAATTAATTAAACTTAAATTTAAATAATGCATAAAATGCTACATAAAATAAGTGAGCAAAAAAACAAATGCTTTAGTAGGAGGGATGAATCAGGGGATTCAATAACAAATTTTCAACATTTGGAATCAATCTTCTCAGGTTTAACCCTAAATATGTCCTCGGTCAATAATGTCCAGGCTTTCTTCTTTCTTTTTTTTTCTTTTTTTTTTTTTTTTTTTGGAGTTGTGGGCAAACGCTTTGGAACTCCCTCTCAATGGGAAAAGCACTTAAAACTTCCTCAAGATATTCCAAAATTTGCGATAATTAATAAATATACCTTCTTAAAGACAAAATTACTGAATTTTTTTCTAAACAATACTTTAAGATCTTCTTTAGTGAATATATATAAATTCTTGTAATCTGACATTTTTTTTCAATGTGACCATATGAATTCATTACCTACTGTGATGTTACCATAATCAAACAGAGTTTTATCAAACCTAGTTTCACAATCTAAAAAATGGACAGTTAAATGTTGAACATAGGTTAAAATGCCTGTGACAATTGGAAAAACTGGTAAAAGCAGCATCCAAGATTATACTTCTTTAGCTTATTTCTGGCACAAGAAATGCTGAAATGAGGTCCTTGTTTTAATAAAGTGTATGCTTCCACCTTGTAACTGCAAATTAACCTCATTGAATTTAGTAAACAAATAGGTAAGTCTGGTTCCCAATTGATTAATTTTCCTTTTAAAATTAATATATCGTTCTGGTTTTATTAGAGCCACTATCATAGACCCCCATTTACACCTCATGGACCCCAAAATTATTCTTTTCTGATGTGGACCCCTTGGAGGTCGTCATAGACCCCTGGTGGTCGATATAGACCACATTGGGAATCACTGGTCTAAACCTTGAGCAATGCATTTGGTACAGCGAGCCACAGGCTTCCGTGTGCTTTCCTAGTAAGTTTTTGGTTGATTGTGAAGTAGATTGGGCCCTTGGGACGGGTACCCAGGGGCTCGGATTAGGTGGGCTTAAACAGATTTTCTGATTATAAATTTCGATCATCCACTGTCAAGGGGGTCGGCAGATCTTTTGCACCCAGGGCCCGAAATAAGCTTAAACTGGCACTGTTGGGAAGTCATTTGTGTATCACATCTCGAACGTTCATGTAGACGATCATTCAAAGCTTCCTTGAGCAGTCCAAAGAGGAAGAAGTGATGTTAGGTCAGGCTATTGGGAGGATATTCTAGGGTTTCCAAGACCAAAATGTTGATTGCTAGCTACAGTAAATATTCAGGACATATATTTTACGGAATTTCAATTAGTCGTGAATAATTTGACAGGCAAAGCCGTGATTAATGTTTAAAAAAGATACGACCTCGTCTGTGGTAACTCGCCAACTACTGTAACCTTTTCTTGAGCTTGCTGAATGTTGTCGTCAATGGTCGAGGTTAACTGTCGCCCAGCTCTCTCTTTTTGTGTTGCACTTACTCGATCACTTCTAAACATTTCAGTTTACAACAAGAAAAAGAAAAAGAGATAGAGAAAAACTACTTGTATGAGATAAGGCCCTTTCCCCGTATTGTGATAAATTATAGTTCTAATAGTTAAAAAAACTAAGCAAATTTATACCAATGAAGCCCACTTAACTCGATTGAGAGAGTCCTTTTCAATAAACCCCAACTTCAACTATTAGTAGATCTCTATTAAACATAAGAAACATGTTTACCAAATTTAAAGTAAATATATCTGATAGTTCTAGAGAACTTGTGATGAGAGGGATTCAAAATTTCTCCAAAACACAGATACATAATTTCCAGAAACTTCAAAAAAAAAAAAAAAAATATCATCTTTTTAAAGATATTTTAACAACTGATATATTCTAAAAATAGATTCAAAATGACGAGTTTTGGCCTCATCCCGTCT
>BMAV01002634.1:53159-125644 GCA_019973955.1 Trichonephila inaurata madagascariensis
TGTGTGTGTGTGTGTGTGTGTAACGTATTGGCCGAGTGATATATTTTTCGAATGTTGTAGGGTTTCAGGAAAAACATCTTCAGTGGACGTTTTTCTTTTTTTATTTTTTTTATTGTGACACACACATCAAAAGCTTAGGACAAAATTGCGGTACATTTTCACGTTGACGGGACAAACTTGAGACGATTACAAAGCAAAGCGGACAATGACAAGCAGCAGCGACATGTTGGAGTACACTTCACAAAGACAAAGAGAGCGATTACAGAAGATTTTAGCGTTTTATACCCGCAGTGGCAAGCGCGTGATTATTATGTAATAATAGTTCTGATAGGATCGATTGGGCGGGACAGGGATTTCGGACTAGCCGATTATGATTAAGATTACAGTGTTATTTTTAAACCAAAGAATTAAAGTTTGTTTAAATATTAGTAAAAAGAGTTAACAAAATGGATGCTAAAGGGAATTATTACATATACATAGTATAATAAAATAACATAAGGTACCACGTGAAAAAGTTGCATAACCTACAATGCCAAAGAAGAAAGAAATTGGAATTCAAAAGACATAACAAATGTAGATACAAAAAGAGTCTTTGGACTAAAATGGAGACCTATTATGATTTTTAGAGCTGCCGCTAAATTAGGCCAGTGATTTAGGTGTAGAAATGCTTTATAAAATCACTTTCTCCGTAAAAATGCAAATAAGTTTAAATTTTCAGTTTAATACACATATTGCATGAGTTTTGGTTGCATGAATGCTATAGTAAATATATAAATACTGTGACGGGGCTTTCATCGCGATTTCTATTAATGTCCTCTTGGGGTTTCTTTGGGGCCGAATTGGCAATTCTTTCCAACCAACTCAAGAAGAAGAACGTTGTTATGTAAACTAGGAATTATATATGTATTGGAAGTAGTAGTACAGTGGGGTCTATGTCTGGATCTATGTCTATGCGCAGAAGTGATTTTTAAGTGGGAAGTGAAGTCGCTAAGTGGAGAATTAGCTGTAAAGTGATTGGAGTTAAAGTTAGAAGAAGCATAACTCCGTGAAATAGCCTAGCCATGCCGGTACTGCCGAACCAAAGGTCGGTTCGAGGCCATAAGGAATACTGTCAGATTAAAGACACATCAGAACAGATACAGAACGTAGCCAATTATCTAGGATATAACGGTAAGCAGTTTTATGTAAGCTAAAAGGAAAAGACGTATATTAGTGTTAGAGGAATTATCTGTAAAGTTAGATTCAGTGGTCAAGTACGCTACTATTTGGTAATACGTGTTACGTCTTCTCATTCTAGATCAACTTACTTAATTATTATTGTTGTGTGTTGTGTTTAAGCTAAGACCTTAATAAACAGGTTTAAAAATGAATGCTTTGAGTGATCCTTCGTTCTTTCCGAGAGAAACAGGTCACGTAGATAATGTAGAAATAAGGTCCCCACGAGCGAGGGCCTCACAATATACACACACACTCATATATATATAGTCTAATTCTCTACAAACGAGAGATGAACATCCAACAATCAAAATCGAAAAATACATAGACAGTAAGGAAACACACAATGAAGGACACGTGAGCAGTATATATTATATATATATATGAAAGAAATTTGTATAATATATCAAAAACCAGAAATAATAGATAATGAACATAGCAAGAAATAACGTAATAATATATATATATATATATATATATATTATATATACTATAGCATCCCTGTACCCAAAACTCATGCAATTTGTTTGTTAGATTAAAAATTTAAAGTTATATACATTTTTATTTTTACTGTGCACTAAGTAGAGCATAAATTAAATGTGAAACAGTGAGATGTGATAGCTAAAAGGCTTCTTGCTGAAACAATATTATATTATGTAAATAATCATTTTTCATTTCGGTAATAGAGGCTTTACTTTTAAGAAATATTTTCAAGTGTTTCTGCTTATACTGTGAAAATTTTCGCAATTGAATTATGAGACGTTTTGATAAAAAGGCTGTCAGGAACATTATTAAAATCACGGAAAACATTAATCATTGTACCTTACGAGTTTCAAAAGTTCAGACATCCTAACACGAAATTTTACAGCTGGTAATTATTATTTTTTTTGCTAAGTGCGAGCAGAGTACACGCATATTTGATCTTTTAATACCATATTATACTTTAAAAATTAAACTTCAAAACTTATTAAGAAGATTCGAGCTATAAAGATTTAAGAATGCTTGCGCCGCGAAACTCGACATATGTTCGAAGTTTTTTTCCCGCCTTCTTCTCCAAAATTCTTTTTCGCTTTTAGCAAATTCCTGATAGTTTCCATAAACCTAACAAACATTTTGGAAAAGGAGGAAAAAACATCGTAAATTAAATAAAGTTTGAAAACGACCAAATTAAAAATATAACGACACAAAAGCCAAAAATATTCGCACTATTTTTCGGATGTGTTCGCTTCGGTTTACTGTTTTAATTCGTTTATTATTTTTTTTAACCCGAATAATTCTTTTGAAAAAACAGCATAGAATTTCTCAATCTAATTGGACAAATTTACTTAGTATCGCTTTTAAGAGATGGCATCTATTATTAGATTAATTTGATTAGCGATCTAGTGTCCTTATTATGTATTTATTCTAGCGTAATTTCGAATGAGCTGGTTTTAAGTTAGCTGTCTTACTTCGCTATCCATGGAATGTTTGATGTTTTATTAAGAATGTTTTTTGAGGAAAATGGATTTTTTTTGTTTGTTTGTTTGTTCTGTTGCTTAGAAGCGTTGTTGTTTAATTTAACTTGACTTAGCTTATTTCGATCGGAATTTTTCTTCGTTGAATTTTTTATTGTACTCTTAATTTTGTATCAATGTTTGAGAGTTTAAAAACTTGAATAGGAATTCTTAAAGAATTTTTATAAATTTGTTTCTCGTTTTTAATTTAATCGTTTGTTTTGATATAAATTCGCTAAAAATAATAAAAAATAGGGTTTAATTTGTTTAATTTTTGTGTAATTTATATTGTTTGATACGATCGTTAAGAATCTCTAATTGTTTAATTTACATTTTTGTTTGGTTATCTTAGAGTTTTTTCTATGTATATAAAAAAGGGTACTTTTCTGTTTCGCCAGGGCAAGCGATAAAGTCGCAAATAAGGATATAACTGACTTTAAATGAAATATTCCCGCTGGTAACCTTTTACCACCACATATTCAAAACAAGAAGCGACATTTTCTTATCAGTAGTACCTTTTGAATAATACATCAATAATATATGAAAAACTAATGAGAACTACCATTTATAACCTTTTTTTTATTTGTATATTGTGTGTTGTTGCTAATAAAGCCTGCTTGGGGATATTTGCACCGGCATAGTGGACTAGAACAAAAAGAAAGTTTTTCGTAATGATATAATAAATTTATTTACACTTAGTATATAGTTAGTAAAAATGGGTCGTAAAAAATGAATTTAACTGAAGAGGAGCGCCAAGAACGAATTTTGCGGGAAAAAAGAAGTGTATAAAAGACAGAAATTTTAAAAAAAGAGATTAAAAGAAAATTATATAGAGAGAGCTACATAATATATGTAAATTACAGTTTTACAATTTTAGAAATCTGTACAGTTTTATAATTTGTACATTGGGGGTTGTTCCGCAGTTAAGGGAACAGGGGCTACACCCCTAGTATTTCTTAATTAAATATGAAATATGAGATTTGCTTAGTAAGTACATTGTAAAATGCATAGGTTTGATTTTATTTTTTTAGTGTAAACAGAGACTTTGTAAAAATACTATTTTCTGCTTAAAATATTCTTTTTGTAAACATAGAAATAAATAAAATGATAATAATATTATGCAAATGATATCTTTTATATGTTTTGAAATATTTAATTGTATATTCCTCAAAATTTTTTAAAAAAGGAAAATATATATTCTTTTAAAACATATATTAAGCAGACAAAGCTTGTCAAGAGTTAAAAATCAAAACCTTTATTTCAACATTTTGAGGAAATAATATGCCTGCTCAAATTTTCATTGTAATAAATATCAGAATTCAACGAACTATTATACTTAACTGCATGCTAAGCGGATACTATTGCATGCTCAATATTCAACAGCTTCTTAAACTTGTCTGTCGAGAGTATTTTAGTAAACATGTTGACAATATTTGAAGGAAAATAATTAAGGTATCCGACTACGTTCGGAATCGTGATTTTGCAAAAGCGTATAAAGGGATAATATTTATGATATTTAGTGTCACTTAGATTAGAAAATGCATATAAAATTGTTTTAAGAATAGTATTACAATAAAAAATTATTTAAGTACAATATTTTGACAAAAAATGAACATAGAATGACCCATTTTTAAAATATTCTCCTTTCGTCAAAAATGCTTCTATTATAATAATATTTTGCCTGTGTATAGCTCAGACCTCTCTACAGAGGCTCAACTAGAATGTTTGAAATATATAACTTAGAAGTGGGTTTATTCATGTTTTACCACAAAAGAGAGAAGAAATTTTAAGAAAAAAACGCCGATAATTTTTTTAAATGGTTGTAAATCTGAAAATAATGTGAATTTTTCAAAAACCATAGTTGAGCCTCTGTACAGAGGTCTGAGCTGTATACAGGTAAAATATTATTATAATAGAAGCATCTTTCACAAAAAGAACATTTTTAAAAAAAATTGTTCTAAGTTAATTTTTTGGCAAGATATTGTATTTAAATATTTTTTTGTCAAAATGTCCTTAAAACAATTTTATACATGTATTCTAATCTAAGTGACACTAAATATTATGAAAATTATCCATTTATGCACCTTCTTAAAATCACGGTTCTGAACGTAGTCGGATACCTTAAATGAAAAATATTTGGGCTATTTTAAGAAATCATTGTGTCGCAATCTTTATTTTAAAATGCCTAGGGGATCTGAGGGATGTTAATTTTGTATCGATGGCTGAAAATATAAACAATTTTCAAATAGATATAATTATTTAAAATTAAAATTAAAAAATTCGAATCTTTTACATATTATTTATAAAGGCATGAGGATTCAAAAAAGTATAAAATGTTTACAATGTAATGATAATTTTAAAATTTATAAGCTAATGAAAATAAGAAACATTTATGTGATAAATATTATGTAATTTTTATGTTGTGCATGCTATTTTCTAAAATAGTAGCCTTTGATGTATAAAACTCTTTTAGAATTATGAAATGTTTCATACTCTTTAAACCCTACCTATTTTTAGTATTATATATATTTTTTTTTATTAAAAAAAATTTAAAAATATTTAAATATTTTATTTTATTTTTAAAAAAATGTAATTTATTATTCTATTTATATAAACAGCTACAATGTAATAAAGATACACTTACTTAACTTTATAAATCAGCTTATATTCCTAGTAATTAGAGCTACTATTTTAGAAAATATCACACGCACTTAATTAATATTTCTTACAGAAGTGTTTCTCTTATTTTCATATGCTTATAATTTTTAAAATTGGGGTTATATTTTTAACATTTTTTACACTTTTTTGAAGTTTTATTCCTTTATAAATAATGTATAAAGGATTGGAATTATTTAATTTTATTTTCAAGGTATTACATCTCAAGACAAAATTAACATCCCTGAAACCCCTTATAGTATAAGCTTAAGACATTTTTACTTTGTTATAACTGTTACTTTTGATGTACGGCAAAATATGTCCATTACAGGTTTCGGCAACTT
The DNA here is from genome assembly GCA_019973955.1 of Trichonephila inaurata madagascariensis. Classification (NCBI taxonomy): domain Eukaryota; kingdom Metazoa; phylum Arthropoda; class Arachnida; order Araneae; family Nephilidae; genus Trichonephila; species Trichonephila inaurata. Next base: position 58,867 of record BMAV01002634.1, read on the forward strand.
TCTAAATTTCTTCTTTTTTCAAGTAAACTTAGGTTATTATATTTAAGAATCTCCTCACATAAATGATATTTTACCAAAAAAATTTAAAAAATCTCACAAGATAATAAGAAGCTCTTTAAAGCCACTCGATTTTTCCTTGAAAAATTTCTATTATCGGCCTCTAGAAAACTACCTAAATGTTTATTTTTCTATTTCGACGGGAGACTCCCGAACAAAAAGTCATCATGCTTGGCATCTAAAAAACATTAAACACTTTCTTACATCGTAATATCCTTAAAAAAAAAACCATATATTTCGACCTTGAATGTCCTTTAGATGATCGAAAGTATCTTAATGTTTTATTGAAATCGAAGATAGTAGGGGAAAGGAACGAACTACCTGCTTCACATCGCTAGTATAGATAAACACAGCAAGAACTCAGTGCTTCGGTCTTATCGATTCTCGATCGCAAACGAAAACCAAAATAAGACCCCCTCGCTTCCTTTTTTCCCCACTAGGGCCTTCCATAAAGTCGATTATCCCTAAAAAAAAGTTTAGGTTCTGCCGTTAACTCCACAGATAAGAGATTTTTTTCCCCCTTCCTTTGGAACGACATCAACAGTGGAAAAAAAAAGGACGACTCTGAGTCAGAGGGGTAAAAGGGGTGGGCCTGCGGCTTGAACTGTCCAAAAGAGGGAATGAAGGTCATCGAAATGAAAGAAAATCTCAGATAGCATCCTTTCAAATTTTTAGTATTCTGTTGCGTTTCGTGTCTCAAAGTCTAAAGGTTCTTTTTATTACTTTACCGGGAATGATAGCTCTTTTGGTACACTTGTGGTACAGCCACGTGGCTTGGATCTGGTGAATGGCTTTTATATAAGAAGCAATATCTGGAACCTTAATGACTGGTCATTCGGGGTATTTTTTTTTTTCCTTCTATTTTTTTCGCTGGAGTGGACTCCGAGGTAATGATATGATTTGGAAAATGGGACCTGGGGTGTTTGTATTAAGCGTTATGAGTAACAATTTAAAGGTTGGATGTAAGATTTCATTCTATAAAATGCTTGTATTATGACCATAAAAATGAGATTGGTGATGTTCGGCAATTTGTAATGGTACTTTATGAAATGTAATTGAGGCAGAAAAAAAATTTTTTTTAGTAGAAAGTTGTAATTTTCCGGCCCCTGTGGGTGATTTATACAAGTACATGTATCGCAGAGTAGTAATTTTCAAACAGTTTCATTTAAAGTTCGATTTAAAGTTATAAATGTTATATGCTTTCTCCAAACAGATCAGTTACCTTGAATTAATTTATTTTCAATTCTTAATGCACTGAATGAAATCATTCAGGGTTTAAAATATCATATTAATTCACAGAACAGCAAAAAAAGTTTTTTTCAAAAAGATATTATCTTTATAACCTCTTACTTCACACTCTACCCTATACATATAATCTTGTTCAAATTTTCTAAATTAATAAAATACTTTCAATTCATCCACTCAAGTTTAAAAAAAATACATTTTTTAAAACTTAAGTGGGTGACACTTGATGTTAATACAGTTTTTTCAACTATTAATTCATTAATTAAATTAAAAATGAATAAATAGTAACAAAAAAAATAATAGTCCAACAGCATATATGAAAATTAAAATCGTTCTTTGTGTTCCTGTAGCGCAATGGATAGTTCGTTGGACTTCTAATGCAAAGGTCGTGGATTTGAATCCCACATAGGATGGCCTCATTTCTCAGAAAGTGATGTCTTTTTACTATCCTATTTTTTATTGGAATAATTAAATTTAATTAAACAATAAATAGTAACAAATAAAAATAATGATCCAACACCATATATAAAATGGAAAATTGGTTTCTATTTCCTCACTTAATATTGTGATTCTGTCCTATGTATATACATAGTATGATTAATTGTAACTATTTGATAAAAAGTAACTAAAAGAAAAAAAAATTTTATTGACCTATTTTTTTTTTTTTTATTATTATTATTACTTGTTATATTTTGACTTTACTAACATTTAGAGCTGGAATTTATTTATAATATTCATTTCAATTTCAATATCCTCACTTTTTTCATGCGATAAATATGGTTCATGTTTCGTTCATTCTTTGATGTTCAATGCATTTTCTTAAACTTTATATACTTTACATTTACAATTACATGAAAAGCCTTCCATTTTTGTGGTATTATTTATATAAATAATTTTAAAAAGTCGAAATTCATTTAGTCCTCAGGTGGAAAATACATGAGTCAATAATAGTATTATTGGCGACTGCAGTACAGTAACGAGACGTTGAGCAAGATAAAAAGGCAGCAAACTGCAAGTCTAAAGTTTACAATTTACAAAAAACTACCAGCTCTTAACAATTTTGAGCCGAATTATTTTTTCATAATAATTTTGGAAACAATTATTTTAAGTAAGCGATTTTATTTAGACACATATAATTTATTACACTATTAACGATTGTTCTATATTTTTCTGATAAAAAATATGTAATAAGATATGCAAACGATATATTTTGAGAACGTTGTGATTAAGCATAATTTCAACCAAAACATTTCGAAATTTAAGTGAGTGAGTGAATATTAACGTCGCACTGTTAAGCTATACGAGAGCTTTTGGCGACGAACCACATAATTTTGAGCCATGGTCAAGTGACATGGACGACACTTGAGCTGGTACCCCCTCTACTAACTACCACACCACACCAACGGGAGGACGTTTCAGCTCTCGACAGATTTAACGTGCATCGCTGCCCTACACGGATTTCGAACTTTAAAGACGTAGCATAAGAACAAGTACGTATTTTATATAACAGTGTATGCATTTATATACACTAACATCAGAACTTATTTTTTTATCAGAAAAATATTCTTGAGTATCTCATGATGATAGTTTGAAAGCTGTTAATATAAAATGGTTTCCTTTGAAGTATTAAGTGTTTAAGAAGGAACTCAATCATACTATAGAATTTTTTTAAAAAAAATAAATTAAATTAAATTAAAAATAAATTAAAAATAAATTAAATCGTTTTTATCTTCTTTGCTGCATTGGGTAAAATTTAACTCTATCCATAATTTTTTTTTATACTTGTTCCAAGTAACACACAATTATCTTTATACTTTTTTTTATGCAAATGCGTTAAGAAGCGAAGGGAACTAGATTTACTTTTGTAGATAATGCTCTTTTCAAACGTTTTTCAGAAGTAAGTTTATGTTCGGAAATAAATTGCTCTTTCTTGTATGAAAGCTGGTTTAACATGGGATACAACTAATTTGAATTTCAATATTGTGTTTACCTACGTTTATTTTTTTTTTCTGTACGATTAATTATTATTCCACTGCAGTATATAGAAGCTTAATTCTTTTTATTTATACTCTGAATAAATACATTGTAATTACGAAAACTGATAGTAAAACAATCTTTGCATTCGATTTATATGAATTTTTATGTTGAGATTATTTGTTTAAGACATTAAATTAAGCAAAGTTTATGGATAATGAAAACAACACTCATTTTAAAACCTGTGAAAATGATTCGACGAGACTGTCAAACTTTGAGTGAGAAATATGAGTTATATTGAAAGTTCGGGTATATTTATTAATCTAAAAGCTTTAAATTAAAACTAAAAAAAAAAAAACTAAAGTTTTCGAATTTTTTCATGATGCATTGTGACCGAAATTCCTTTATTCAAAGATGCCAGCTGATATTGATTGTGCAAGAAGTAAGACCTTTAATCAACACCTGGGGAAATCAAGAAATACAATAAAAATTCAATAGAACTGCCCGGAATCGGGAAATGTATAAAAAAATTTGTGCTAAATTCAAAAAATTTGGATATGCTCGGGCAGTTCCACAAATTCGTAGCAAAATTAAACTTTTGAAATGAGACCTTTTCGGAAGTAATTTGATATAGGAGTACGTGCTCGTACTGCGCGCCAAGTTGTTGCTTATGTTCGCCAAAAAGGGCGATAACATTGCAATATGGTTACCTTGATATTTCCATCGCTTGGTGATGTGGTTGCTATGAGAATGACGTTTATTGTAGTTAACTTTCATTGATTTCTTTTTCGCGGTAACCATTGTATAGTCACATAAATCTATCAACCAATCACAGATTCTCATGTAAGCGGCTGGAAAAGAATACCGTTAAAAAGCTGGCTTTTCTCCTCAACCCCAATTCGCCTGCAATTTGTGGGTTTGAATGTAAACTGGGCCTAAGTTTCATTTTTTTAAAGAATTTGTTAACACGTCAATCGTGCTAACCAGGTAGGGCTGCGGAAGCCCAGTGGTCAAGGTATCGGATCATGGTAAGCATGTCATGAGTTTGAGCCCAGTACCACTACAGAAACGCCCTGTAGGGCAGCGATGCATGTTAAATCTGTCGAGAGCTGAAACCTCCTCCCGTTGGTGTGGTGTGGTAGTTAGTAGAGGGGGTGCCAGCTCAGGTGTCGTCCACGTCACTTGACCATGGTTCAAAATTACATGGTCCGTCGCCAAAAGCCCTCGTGTAGCTGAACAGTGCGACGTTAATATTCACTCACTCACTCGTGCTAGCCAGATTGCGATTTAATCTTATGTTTTACAGTACTGTAAAACTGAAGAGAAGAATTCTCAGAATTTGAAGAATTATATGATATTTACTTCACATTCCATTTATCATTCATCACGTCATATTTGTCATTTTGCAATGTTAAATTTACGATACCATACTGCTATTTATATTGTTATAAATCTAGATAATATTTTACGATTTATGTAACAATATCATATATTTATGGCTTATAAAAATTTTAGATATCCATTGAATTTCCTGAATGTTTTTTTAGATATTTATGGAATACTTTAAGCATACAATGGATATCTACAGGAATTTCAGGACAGCAAGGGAGAAAGAAGTATTTTTCATTCATTTTTATGAAAGAAAAATTCCGTATTTAAATAATTTTAAGCTTGATTTAAATAAAATATTCAGCTATTTAAGAAAGAAAAATTTTTGAGCTATTTTTGTGAAAATACATCGTTTGATATCTCCATCTTCTTAGTATTTTTGAGAAATTCTTATTTACTAACTTCCAATGTAGATCGCTACACTCACAAATCCCGCAGTTTCAAAATATACATACCGTAAAATCCGGCGTATAACGCGCACTTTTAACACAAAAATAAGATCGAAATTTAAGAGTACGCGTTATACGCCATGTATAAAAACGATAGTTTTAAAAGTAACAAAAGGGATGAGCATTAAAAAATTTACTTCTAGACGTACCGAAATACTGTTTATTTAAAAGAAATGACATATTTTATGAATCAAAAGAGTTATTGTTTTAGAAGTATACTATTTTTTAAAAAGTCTGGAGTAATAAATGATTTTAAAACATAAGAACATTCTATGCTAACATTTCCCATTTCCTCGTAAAGAAGGGGGTATGCGTTATACGGCGAACATACCTTAAATAAAAATTGCAGGTTGAAAGTATAGGTGAGCGTTATACGCTGGATTTTGCGGTAATTACTTTCTTAATTTTTGAATTTTACATTTGATGAGAATACCAAGTTTTAGATTCTGTGTTCGTTGGTGTTATTTGAAATGAAGAACTTTGAAATTTACTTTAAAATAAAACTTTAGAAAGAGATAAAAATCTGAGTGTAGTATGCATGAGTATGGTTAAGTGACTTTAATTTATCCCAATGAATTTAAAATCGTAGCTCGAGAAAACGTGTATTAATTTTGAAAATTTTTCATAACAAATACATATCATCTTAGTAAATTTTATGCATTTTACATTTGGATATGATTTTTTAATCCCCCCACCCCTTGACGCCCTCCGGGGGGGGGGTAATTTTCAACCTCAGTGAGAGATAGGACGAGGATAACACATGAGCTAGAGTACTTCCCTCTACAAACTTCGACAAAATTCTAACATACAAGATATGACAATTAAATTCCCAGACGGCACATGGCAGTGCTTCTCAAACTTTCAATGTTTGCGACCCAATATTTAATCCTAATTTGCATCACCCCCCCCCCCTCCATACAAAAATGATGTATTAAATTTAATACTACTATGACGCTAAACCTACAATACGACTTTAACCTCTTACGTCAACCTGACGAACTTAAACGTTTCACTCAGCCAGTGTGTTAATTGCCCCAGACGTATATATACGTCTTTCTGAAGAGCTATATTTTCTGTGAACTGCTATACATAAAATTATTACGAAGGCTTTGGAAATGACCTTGATAGTATTTGCGAAGGATCTACTTCAGTGTTTCTCAAACTGTGGGGCATGTCCTCCTTGGAGGGCTTGACAACTCAACGAGGGGGACGCGAGCATATTGAAAAGTCGAAAACAAAACACTATTTAAAAAATTATTAATTTACTGAAAGTAAACAAAAAAAAATGATTTCCTACATTATAAAAAATAAAATACACATTTACACTGATGCTTTACATTTATAAATGCATCAGTGCTACGCAATGTATTTTATAATTAATTTAACAATACTAAGTTAAGAACAAGTTTAATAATTACTAGTGGGATTGCCATATATAAAATTATATACACAAAAACTAACACATATCTTGATAATTTGTACGCTTTTTAATCAATCCCTTAACTGCCAATTAAAAGTTAAGCGATTCACTTTCCAATGCCAACCGTTTTCCACTTATGTGATGCACTTTTTTTTTCGGGGGGGGGGGAGGAATAAAGAAGCAAACAATCTGAAATAAGTAAATCCGTCGCAAACATTGTCAATTTCCTCTTTTGGATTTCTAAAGCCTTCGGAATATATTTTTGGATAGCAGATTACAGAAAATATCGTACTTCGTAAAGACGTATACATACGTCCGGGGAAATCAATGCTTTGACTGACGTTTACATACGCCGGTGGCACTTAAGATGTTAAAGTTGAATCGTAGTCTTAGCATCAAAGTATTGTATTACTGAATTCATTACATTGTTATTGTATGAGGGGGGCGCGATGAAAATTATGATTGAATATTGGGTCACGAATACTGAAACTCTGAGAAACACTGATTTACTTACTTCAGAAGATTTGATTATTTATTCCTTTTCTACCCCATTCCCCCACCCTTAATACACCACATACATTTACCTACGTGCTAAACGGTGGCGTTGGGGAACGAATCGGGTAATTTTTAATCGGCATTTAAGGGATTAATTATAAACTATACAAATTATCAAATAAAGTGAAAATGGTGGCATATAATTTTACATATGACAAATCCATGGGGTCATTGGTAATTATTAAACTTGTCCTTGACTTAGTATTGTTTAATTAATTATAAAATAGATTGTGCAGTACTGATATTTTTGTAAGTGTATTATAATGTAAATGGGTGTTTTATTTTTGATTGTGTCAGAATGTATTTGTTTACTTTCAGTAAGTTAATAGTCTTTTTAAATAACCTTTTTTTTTTTCGACTTTTCAAAATCCTCGCCGCCCCCCCCCCCTTATTGTGTTATCACGCCCACTAGGGTGGTGCACACCACAGTTTGAGAAACATTGGCGTATGCACTAGTCATTAGGCTTGGTGTAAGGGTGTGCGAATAGAATAAATTTGACCTTGATTCTTCCGGTGTTGATGCCACGTTATTCCATCTTTCTATCTAGTTGAGTTTGTTTTTCGTCCTCGTTTCAGTACGTTTTTGTGTCGAAATTCCGCGATCATGATAAACTTAAAAATTAAGCTGCTCATGAATTTAAAATTCCACGTGAATTTTTTTTAATATAAAAGTCCAACTGAATGTTTTAAGTTGTTAAAAGAGGTGTTTGGCGATAATTGTATACCACATAGTCAAATTTTTGAATGGCATAGAGAATTTTCAGATGACTGGGAGGTTTTTGAAAATAGTGAACGTACTAGTCAATCTGTGACATCAAGAACCAGTCATGCTCCTCATTTTTGTTCGATATTAACGGCATCATCAAGATTGAATGGGTACCTCAAGACCTAAAGACAAAATAGCAGTACTGCATTGAGGTTCTGAGAAAAAGAATGAGGAAGAAAAGACCAGATCTGCAGAGCAGCAACACGTGGATTTTGCACCAAGACCCCTATTCCCTGTAAAACCTTTCTTGGTGGACAAACGCATTACTGAGCTCGAAGATCCCCCGTACTCACCATATCTCGTACCATATGAATTCTACCTGCTTCTTAAAGTGAAAACTGCATTGATAGGTACACATTTTTAGTCTGCAGCAAAGCTGAAGGCAAAAATGGCAGACTTATTGAAAATAGTGACATCTAATGAGCCGCAGCACTGCTTTGAAAGGTGGTAAACTAGTATGCTGCTATGTACCAATAGGGGAGGGGATTAAAAGGTATTTGTACATTGTTTTCATTACAAATATTTTTAAGACTTGTCCGGTTATTTAATTGTCACACTGCGTAAGGTCTTCGAGCTTCGACGAATAACAAACATCAGTAGCGACACACGACAGGTTTTCCGGGAAACATAATTTTAATCCACGAACTGATAATGCCGGCGGGGAACAAATAATTATTAAAATGAATAATATTGACTTCATACTCAAAATTCAATTTTGAAAAATAAAAACGAAATATGTATTTGGAAGTACCCATTTTTTATGATTTATATCCGGAGTAAACATTACGTCGATCGCGATCGACAAGTTGACCACCAAGACCTTTTTGAGTGACCGCCTAAGGATTTTAGTAGTTAGTAATTATATAGCGAAATATTCAAGGTTGGCTGGAAGTACGTAGACTATAAGTCTTCTACTAACTATAACAACGAAAACTAACTTTAGATCATTTTTTTTATGCATTTTGAACTGCTTGATAATAAATGCGACATTTGATAGTATTATATTTGTGGCTATTATTATTATGTTTACATCTTGCGTTTTGCTTTAATTTAAACGCGTTTTTAAAAGTTTTAGTTTTTTTTTTATTTTAGCTGTATAGTTAAGTACATACTCCGTATTATATTAAATTATATTGAGTTATAATAAATATTGTAGACCTTTTCCCATACCTCACCACACCTACGATAATAGATATTGGGGCACACAAAATTTTTTCAAGAGGGTGGGCAAGGGTCGAAAGTCTACCATTCTCGTATCATACCGCAATACGCAGCCAAACATATTCTTTTGATTTTGTAGATTGTCGGGAACAAAAAACAGTACAAAATGAAGTACTAAATTAATAATAAGCATTAATTAATAAAAAATATTAATAACAAATACTTAGTTAAGTTTTACGTATTATATACATGGGATTATAATCAATCGGAAAAAAATCAAGGGTTAAGGGGGGGTTGGACCTGTGGATCTCCCCCTCCTTGCGTGCGTCAATGGCACTGGGTGGACCACAGCACCTTGAAAAAATTAGAAGTGGCTCGTACTCTAGAAAAGTCTACCCATCCCTGATTTATATTATTATACAAATTGAAATTATTGGATGCATTTTGCCTTTTAGTTTCATCGTTATGATAGCTTATTGTGGAATATTTCATCTCAAAAGCTTTTATTTACCAGTATATTGATGTTACACAATATCTTACATTTACAAATAGGAGTTTTGAACATTAAAGTGATTCTGATTTTTCTTATTGAAAAGTTATATCAATTTCATTCGACATGAAAAGGCCGTAACAGAAAAGCAACACAACATGGCTTCTGAGAAGATATTCTAAGATTAAAATTCTTATTCATATTTTTTTCTCATGCCTTTCTTATGCTAAAATGGTGTAATATTTTAAGATAAAGCTGTACAGCAGTTTTCCAAACTTATTTGTTAAATAAGAGGTATTGTAAATGCATCAAAAAATTAGTGAATACATCGGGCATGTTGTTGACTCTATATACATACAGTTTAATGACACAATTCCAGAAATGTTTAACAAATAAAATATGTATTAAAAATGTAGAATTTCAAAATTAAAAAAAATAGGTATTTAAAATTTTTTAAGAAATGCATAAAGAAATTATGAATTAATTTTCCCATAGATTTTTGAATGACTTGTTATGAATTTCATTAAGTATTACGTGAAAGTTTTTAAAAATATTTAATACTTTATCATCCCGTATAATTTTGTAAATGCTTATATAACCTAAAAATGTGTAAATAATTTTAACTCTGATATTTATCTTAGATTCTGATAAAATTTATTTAATGCTTGTAATATGTATATAATACTAAACAAGCGCTAAATTTTCACTCATTGTTGAATAATGAGGATAACTAAGAAGTTATACATTTATAAAATTTCACTATGCCGTTCAGTGTAACACAATGAATTTAAAAGAAAAAGCAATCCTTCCCATGTTGTAAGATTTACATCCAGGCTTATCATACTCATGATAGGGATATTTATTTCGAAGAGTATTAAGGCTCTTGCCTACTGGCGATTTTAAATTCGTGAACGTAATGTGAATGCTATGGAAATTCTACAATCCTTCTCAAAACTAGACTAGCACACCGATTTGAATGAAATAAAGTGCATTCTAAAGAGAAAAAAAAGTTTCTTGAATTGCATTTTCCCCATAGTATTTGAAAATATTTCTAAAGATTCGATAATTCAAAAATAAATTTTGGAATTTGGTTGTATATTTTCCCACAACAAGATTTCTTCACAGGTGAAGTTTATTGCTTTCAAATCGAAATAATAGTCTGGATATAAAGAATTGACATTATTTTCACGAATGCTTATCGAAATAATATTCTGGATGTAAAGGATTGACGTTACATTCACGAATTCGAATCGAATTAAGCCTGGATACAAAGAGTTAACATTACGTTCACGAATGCAAATTGAATTAATAGTCTGTATTTAAAGGCTTATTACGTTCATAAATGCAAATAGTTCGGATAAAAAGGTTTAACATTACGTTCACGAATGCAAATCGAATTAGTGGCCTGAATTTAAAGGATTATATTACGTTCATGATTGTAAATCGAACTAATAGTCTGGATATAAAGAATTAACATTACCTTCACGAATGCAAATTGAATTAATAGTCTAGATTTAAAAGGTTGTTACATTCATGAATGCAAATCGAAATATTAGTCCGAATATAAAGGATTAACATTACGTTCATGAATGCAAAATAGTCGCCAGAACGGAGCTTTTTAAGGTGACTGTCTTCGTTCGAAACTGTGATTTTGTAAAAGCGGATTAATGAAGAACTTTTGGATATTTAGTGTCAGTTGAATTAAAATATGTGTATAAAGCTGCTCCAAGAATAATATTACAATAAAAATGATTTAAATGCATTTTTTTGGAAAAAAAATGAAGGCAGATAACATGGTTTCAAAACATTCTCCTTCTATCAAAGATGCTTCTACAGTAAAAAACATTTTGCCTGTATGTAGCTAAGACTTTCCTGTAAGGCTTGATAAACAATTTTTGAAAAACTTCCAGTATTTTCAGAGTTACAATCACAATTGAAATAATATCGGGCGTTTTTTTCTTAAAGTATTCTACTAAAGTATAAATAGATCCACTTATAAATTATGTATTTCAAAAATTCTAGTTTAGAGGTTCAAGTTTTATATAAGTCAAACCAAACTTTTATTATTACATTGCTCAAATAGTAAAACTATAATTTACATATGTTATGTAGTTCCATTTTTTATAGATTTAGTATAAATAACTTATATCTGGATGTTAATACGTTAATACTACATTCTTTTGTATTAATTTTTTTAAAAAAATTGTAATATCCGCAAGCAACGCCATCCATTACATTATAATGACGTTGCAAGGGAAACCTGGCGAAATATTAGCTATACAACCAAGATGGCATCATTTATGGTGACCAAATTTGGCGACGTAGCAAACATGTTGGCGACCATTTTTGCCCATCACATAAATGTTTTCGGAAATTACTGGAGAAATTTGCTACATAACGATCCATGGCGTAAACGGAATTTTCGAGAAAGCATTGGAAGGTAGGGGGATCCTCTTGGAACTCCTATTCACTTAAATTCCTCTTTTTGTGAACCATTTTTATTAACTCTTTCTTATATATAAGAAAACTTATTACAGCATCACGAAATTTTTTTTTATATAGATTGAGATATTTATTTATCTCTTTTTAAATATTTTTTTTTTCCAATTATTATAAAAAAAACCCTATTCTTAACCTAAAATCTCAATCTTAATTTAAATTTTTCATTTCATAAATTTTTATATTTACAAAATTTTATCCATTTAAGATTTATTTCGTCGAAATATAATCTTTATTTATTAAGAGAAACAGTAAACACAATATTCATCGCAAAACTTGGATAAGTTCATTATTATTAATCCTGACAAACAGATTTAACCAAACAACAAGCTGTTAAATTCGAGCCTCCACTGAAATTTATTCATCCAAAAAGTAAGGCAAAAAATAACAAGAACATAAATTTAATCTCGGACTATTCACCTTAAAAATAAGCAAACGAAAAGATTAAGTATTCACAGCTAATTGAAACAAAGCCCATCATTTCTAAACCTAGCGTAAAAGTATTCAAATTTTCTTTTCTCGGATGCTTCCTAAAATTAGTCTTAATCACTGTGTTGCCATTTTTAAAGCCTAAATATTTTTTTTTCTTTCGCTAATCTCTACAAGAATTCTTGATTTGATGCCATTTATTTAATGTTCACTGAATTCCACAATACTCGATGAGAAATTCTTTAGAAAAATTAGTTCATTTGAATAAGAATGTTGGAGGATTTGCGATTGGTATTGTTGTAAAAACAAATTCTAAAGCAGGGATTCTTATTTTACCCCGCTGGAGTTTTGTATTAAAATGGTAAAAAGAGATGGTGTTGAATTATAACGAGAATATCTTTTTGAAAAAAAAACTTCTTTGCTTTGTTCTCTGCTGTTCTGTGAATTAATATGATGCCTTAATCCCAGAATATTTTCATACAGTACATTAAATTTAACAATGAAATGTTTTAAGAAAAATTTGTTTTGATTATCTTAATATTTTTCGGAAATGCTTTCAACGGCTTAAATGGCATCAAAATTCATTATTTCTTCCGGAATGAGAAAGCTTTACATTTAATTTATATTCATATTTCTTTTGTGTTTATAAGAAAAAATGCATTATTTAAAGTAAGAGCTTGATTTAAAATCTTCGAGAGTCAAATATAAATTAATTTTCTGAAATAAAACTGCAGAATATGCTATTCATTTTTTGTATGTTTTTCCCATTGTTTGATTTTTTTTAAAAAGTATTTATTCGAGCATAAATGAATGAAATATTTTAAAACAATTCTCTTTAAAACTTTATTCACTTAAAAGGTAAGGGGATCTTAAGAATAGTCTAATGCTGAAGATATTAACAAATACTTTTGCATACCATTTCTTAAATAATACACATTTCATTGCATACATCTTCACGTTAGGTTTGGGGTATATTAATTCGCTACACATTTTAAATAATTATTTATAACATATTCAGACTTCGCTGTTGCCTAAACAGCAGTATATATAAATTTATAATTCCTTTTAGAGGATTTAATATTTTTTTTTTCAAAATATGTCTCACAATCCATAATTTGCACTGCATGTTTCTATTAATATAATAATAACTCTCTATTTCGTGTATAAATTGAATTTCGAATGGTTAAAGATACAACGTGGCAAGGGAATAGAATGTTTTCTCACAATTGTATGAATTTTAATTGTATCAGCTATCGTATTGCTGTTAGAAAAAAACAATTTTATATGAAATTCCTTTAGAGAAATTTATTCTATTTTTAATTGAGGCCAAAATCAATCATTACTGAAATAACTCAATTAAAAAGAAACAAAGAACAAAGGAATTTATATCAAATGCATACGCCAGTGCTTCTCAAACTTTCATAATTTGCGACCCAATATTCAATCATAATTTCCATTCCACCACCCTCTATACAAAAACAATGTAATATTGAATTCAATAATACTATACTTTGACGCTAAAGCTACAATACGGCTTGAATCTCTTAAGTGCCACCGGCGTGTATAAACGTCTCGTTCAGCCAAAGCGTTAAATGTCCCAGACGTATATATACGTCTTCCCGAAGTACGATCTTCTCTGTGCACTGCTATCCATAAAGTTACTCAGAAGGTTTTGGAATCCAATAAGAGGACTTTGACAGTGTTCACGAAGGATTGCCTTATTTTAATGCATTGTTGCTTATTTATCCCCCCCCCCCTAAATACATCACTTACGCGTGCCTGCGTGGAACACGGTGGCATTGGGGGAGCGAATCACGTATCTTTTAATTGGCAGCTAAGGGATTAGTTATAAACCGTAAAATTTATCAAGATAAATGTTAATTTTGGTATATAATTTTATATATGGCAATCCCATGTCACTTGTAATTATTAAACATGTTCTTAATTTAGTGTAGTTAAATTAATAGTAAAATACATATTGTGCAGTACTTATATATTTATAAGTGTATTATATCATTGTAAATGTGTATTCTATTTCTTATTATGTCAGAATGCATTTTGTTTACTTTCAGTAAATTAATAATTTTTAAATGATATTTTATTTTCGATTTTTCAATGCAATCGCCCCTTCTTCATAGAGTTATCACGCCTCCTTAGGAGGGCACACCCCACGATTCATGAAACACTGGCATAATTGCAAGACAAGAAATGTGGGAATCCAACCGAAATCTTCCAAAAAGGTGGGATTCTTCAGATGGCGGGGTGTCTAGGGGTTTTTAGGGTGTATTAGTTAATTTTGAAATAAAATAGACAACATAGTTCAAGAAAGAAACTGGTTGAAAACTAAATAATTTATTAAGAATTATAGGGGAGTATTTACATGGGGAATATTTCAAAAGAATAGGAAAGTTAGATAAGCATATTTCGGAAGAATAGGAAAGTTAGATCACATTACTTTAAGGGAGGCAATTGAGATTAAATAGAACTCATTCTGATGCTATTAAGACTTACCGCCTGGCGCGGACGAACGATAGAATTTGTTATGGTACTATTAAGATTTACCGCCTGGCGGGGACCAATGGCGCTGACGCGCGAAATACGACGTTTCTCGACGAGTGTTAGTGGGCCTCTGGCGAAATAAGTTGATGACGGCGTTTTAAAAGGGACGCTAGATGGCGTTGATGTGGAATACTGTTTTGATTAGAACTGCCGACCTCGGTAAATGATATGATCTAACCTTTTACAAATGGGATATCCTACAGAAATAATTTTAAAAACTCAAAGTTATGAAAAATGATAAAATATTTACGTAGACCAATAAACCAGATGTGATAATTTTTTACTTATAGCTAAAAAATTTTAATTAAGTATACCACAATAAAGGTGAAATAAAAATTTAAACATTGATGTATTGAATCTGTCATTGAGATTTTTAGTTCAAGTTTTGTTATCTGAACTTATTTACAATTGAATATACTGTGAATACTTTGCCAAACGATTTGTTTTAATTTTGTCTCACAAGTGTGAATTCATAAAAATATTTCATTTAAAAACTGATTTAAATTTGTTTCCATTGAATTTTCATTTTTGTATTTATGAACTTTTATTTTATATAATACATAAGCCCCGAAATCAAAGATTTAGTATTGTTTCCTTGAACAATATAGTCTATTTGTGAATACTTTTAGGAAATTAACGGAACTTCTTATACATTTTAGAATGCAATCAGTCACATATAATTTAAAATATGACTGAAAATTATATGCAAATATTTACCTTTGACTGTTTAATTATACATAAGCAATTTTAGATTAAGTAACGAAGATAAACAGTGAAAAATTCTTTAAGAAAAGGAGAAAAGTTTAAAGGGTGTGCGTGTTTTATAAAAATTTCAAAAATAGAATTGCTTGACATGTTTAAACTAATTATAAAATTCTCTGATATTAAAGTCATTTGCGGAGTAAATTATATTTAGGCAATAAATGGTTTTGTAGGGGAAGGGGGATTATACCAGTGGCACACACACACGGGGGGTCCTAGGGTCCGAACCTCCCACCCCAATACCCTTGATTTTTTTTTCCGATTGATTATAATATTCTGTATATACGTAAAATTTAATTAACTATTTGTTATTAATGATTAATTTTATTAATTATTTTTTCAATAATTAATTTTTTTACTGTTTTTTGTTCCTGAAAATTGACAAAATTAAAAGAATATTTTGGGCAGTGTATTGGAGCATGATACGAAAATGGTGGACTTCCGATCCTGCCCCCTCCCTCCCCTCTTTGAAATATTCCTGTGTGCACCACTGCGGATTACCTTTTGCTTTTTCCTAACGCTAAAACCCGAAAGAGTTTTATGGATTTCATAAATCATAACAAAACTGTAAACAAATTATCGTATTTTCTTACTTTGCTTTTCCTTTCAAAAAATCTCTAAAGTATCTCCGAAAACCAAAATGTGTCATTTCTTTCATACATTAAGGGTTGTTTCATATGTCGCAAAGTGAAGCAAAGCTACCTCGATCTCGTAATCTTAATCAGTCGAATGACGACGACGAGAACTGTGCTGGCACAACATGTCTCCAAAACTCCACAACACGCCAATGTTAGGATTTTGAGCTTCAACAGATTTAACGAGCATCAACATCTCTATCCATAGGGTCTTCAATGGTATTTGGTTTCCTATCCGCTACTCGACAACCTCGGGTACTATTTCGATACCATGACCACTCGGCTATCGCGACCATATCTACTTATGTGACTCGGAGAAAATGAGATTTAAGATTTTTTTTGTATTAAAATAGAGAAGGGTATCAAAAAAAATATTTTCATGCAGAAAATACATAAAAACGCAATACATTAGGAAACTTTACTACTATATTACTATCGTAGAGCAGAAAAAAGTTATTACAGATATTTAGAAATACACATTAAGCATTATACAATACATTATGCAAAAACAATACATTACCCAGATCTTCTCAAACTCTTAGCATTCGTGACCCAGTTTTCAATCATAATTTTCATCCCCCCTACATACAATAACAATGCATTGAATTCAATAATGTTCTTTGTAGCTAAGCCAACAATACGCGCGACTTTAATTATAAACCGTACAAATTATCAAGATAAATATTAAATAGTGTATATAATTTTGTAAATGACAAGTCCATGGGAGTCACTAGCAATTATTAAACTTCTTCTTAATTTATTATCGATAAACTAATTATCAAGTACATTGAGCAATACTGATATATTTATAAGTATATTTAATCATTGCAAATGTGTATTTTATTTTTTATTATGTCAGAATGTATTTTGTTTTGCTTCCTTTCAGTAAATCATCATTTTATTAAAAATCTTTTATTTCTTGCTTTTCGATATGCTCATGCTTCCCCACTTAGAGTTATCATGCCCCCAAAGGGGAGAGCGCCCCACAGTTTGAGAAACGCGGCATTACGCAAAAAGCAATACACACATACATTACATTTGTACTCAATAGAGTCAGCTTTTAGTAAATTTATACATAAAAAATCTCAAGGTTTTTATAGAAATTTTAAAATAATTGGGAAGACGTTCATTAAAACATGTTATTCACTACAAAATTTAAGTCGAAACTATCTAGTAAGCCTATCTATACTTAATTTCTTAAAGATGTGTTCATTTTCTTACCCAACCTTTCGAATAAACGTCTTGTGTACTGCTTCCATACAATTTCTATTATTAGGCCTCCTATTTATTTTTTTCTCTTATAAACGTAGTATTTGACTTTTATTAGGAAACAAGATTAGCGAACAACAAATAGGAGTTATGTCGGAGAAATAAGAATAAGAGATCCAATAGATTCAGATTTTCTGGAAGAAGTCCAAGCAATAATTTTTTTTTTCTTTATCCGTTCAAAACGCTTGAATGTATTATTCATGATAAAGTGCAGGAATATTGAAACAAATGAGGTAAAAGATATAATGTATGTACAAAAGAATACATATTTTTGAAGCGACATTTTGAAAAATTTCAATGTCGATTCTAAAGAAAAACACTGAGAAAAAAATGATTTACATCATCGAATTCCAGTTTTCGTGTTTTTAAATACATTAGTTCAGATCTTCTCAAAACTTCAATATTTGAGACCCAATATTCAATCCTAATTTTCATCGCCCCCACCATACAATAACAATGTATTTAATTAATAATACACTTTGACACTAAAGCTGCTATACAATTTTACCTCTTAAGGTATCCGACTACGTTCGGAACCGTGATTGTGCAAAAGCGTATAAATAGATAATATTTATGATATTTAGTGACACTTATATTAGAAAATGTATATAAAATTGTTTTAAGAATAGTATTTGAATAAAAAAAAATATTTAAGTACAATATTTTTACAAAAAATTAACATAGAATGCCCCATTTTCAAAATATTCTCGTTTTGCGAAAAATGCTTCTATTATAATAATATTTTGCCTGTATATAGCTCAGACCTCTGTACAGAGGCTCAACTAGAATTTTTGAAATATATAAATTAGAAGTGGGTTTATCCTTGTTTTACGACAACAGAGGGGAGAAATTTTAAGAAAAAAACGCCTATAATCTTTTCAGTAGGCTGTAACTCTGAAAATAACGTGAATTTTTCAAAAATCATAGTTGAGCCTCTGTAGAAAGTTCTGAGCTATATACAGGCAAAATATTATTATAATAGAAGCATTTTTCCCAAAAGGATAACACTTTGAAAAATGGTTATTCTAAGTTAATATTTTGCCGAAATATTGTATTTAAATAATTTTTTTTTTGTCAAAATGTCCTTAAAACAATTTTATACATGTATTCTAATCTGACACTAAATAGCATGAAAATTATCCATTTATGCGCCTTTTTAAAATCACGGTTCCGAACGTAGTTGGATACCTTAAATAATTTTTTATTGTAATACTATTCTTTTATACAATTTTATATACATTTTCTAATCTGACACTAAATATCATAAACATTATCCATTTATACTCTTTTGCAAAATCACGGTTCCGAAAGTAGTCGGATACCGTAAGTTCACTCGGCGAATATAAATGTCTAACTCAGCAAAACCGTTAATTGCACAGGACGTATATATACGTCTTTCAGAAGAACAGTATTTTCTCTGTGCACTGCTACTCATAAAAATATTCCGAAAATTTGGAGTGCAATAAAAAGGCTTTTACAGTGTTTTTGAAGGTTTTGCTTATTTATTTCTTTTCTTTCCCCCTCTCAATACATCACATACGCTTGCCTCTGTGGAAAAAAGGGGCGTTGGTGAGTGAATCCCGTAACTTTGATTCAGCGGTTAAGGGAATAATTATAAACCATACAAATTACCTAAATAAGTGTTAATTTTTGTTTATAATTTTATATATGACAAGCCCATAGGGTCATTCGTAGTTAGTAGTGTTGTTTTTAATTTAGTATTTTTAAATGAACACATAGTGCAGAGTAATGATACATTTATAAGTGTATTATATCAGTATAAATGTGTATTTTATTTTTTATTACGTCAGAATGTATTTTGTCTTTTTTACTTTCACTGAATTAATTATTTTTTTTTAAAAAAAATAATCGTTTGTTTTCGACTTTTTAATATGCTTACCCCCCCCCTGCTTTGAGTTATCACACCCTATAGGGAGTGTACCCCACAGTTTGAGAAACTCTGCATCAGTTATATTTGGAATAAGCAAATGCGTGTTTCATAATTTGGTTTAATCCGAATTACTAATTATGAATGAAATTTAATACGAGAAAATAATGCAGGGAAATTCTTCGTTTTTATTATTGTTATTATTATTTTAGAACCGGGTGAGAGGCATAGTTAGTTAGGTGCTTGCTTTATAAGCCCAAGTCTGCGGGTTTGACCCCGACCCAAATCGTTGCATTTTAATGATACAAACATTCGACAGCGTCCATGCTGTATTATTTTGCGGTATGTTAAAGATCCTTAAAGTGCCTGTTTAATTTGGGTGTCTTCGGCAAAATTAAATTCCTAGCACAATAGACCTCAAATGTTTTAATATGGGGAGGAAACTGGGTGGCAAAATTATGTTGTGGCAATTGGTTTCCATCTATATGACAACTTAACTCAGTGGAGCAATAGCCCACGAAGACCAAGGCCTACTATGCCGAATTCAGTATACGCGACATTGGGCCCTGAGGTGCATGAGTATATGTTTCGGTCTGGCGGTCAGTCTGACGCGAAAGCCTCCCAGTGTTAAGAGCCATTTCACTAGTGGCACTATCTAGTGGTAGTTCACACTACCAAATTTTTGACACTTCAATTTATTTATTTCAACCACTCTTCGGTTGCTAATTATTATTGTGAGTATCACAGCCAATTTAATACTCTATGGATTTTTTACATGCCACATAATCGCATGACATGCGTGGATACTATTTTCGCTTCCAGAAAAACTATCGTTTTTAGCTGGGATCGAACCGCAACCTTTAACTTATGAGGGGGGCCCTTCTCACTGAGACGACCCAACTTGACTTACGTACGAGTTTTAAATTTTGGATGAATTGTTGCAGAAAAAAATAACTTTCGGCTTATACTAGGAAATATGCAGTGATAAACTTTGACAAAATTTTCCTGTTTTTAAAGAAAGTTTTAACCAGTTTTTTTTTTTTTTTTTTACCCTTTTACGTAATCCCTCGTATCAAAGTATAAATCTTTTTCTATTAGCTCCCCTTTACGTGAGGCCTTAAGAGAAAGTACTTCAAAAGGAACAAGATTCCTTAATCAACAGTTATATATTTTCTCCAAGTTGAAAGGAATTTACGAAAGTAGCCTTATTTCAGCCCATTTGAGCGAAAATATATCTATTACAGACGACTTATTCCGATATCTACAGAACATGCCCTGAAACCATGTCGTCAATTTTTACTGGAATTACACTTCTGTCTTCTACTTTCAGCGGCTTACTGCGGAAACTTTTTCAAAAATAGCTCGGATGATATTTCTTCCTAACTTTCTATGGATACGCTTTTATTGACATGTTATTTGAGGTGAAAACCTAATCCAGGGAGGATTCAAACATTTTTTTTTTCCTTCCTCAAATATTTTCCTTTCTTTTTCTTTTTGGAATAACACGGATTGAAAACATATAGATTTTACTTTTGAAAAACGAGTTTGAAGTTAAACATAGCAGCAACTTTTTCAGTATTATTTAATTAAAATCGGGAAATATACGAAGTCACAACGTAAGATGACACATTTAGAAAAGTACGCATATTTTAAAAATAAAAATTCGCATATTAACTTTAAAACTTGAGAATTAAATAAAAACTAAAATTGTTTGAGAAATTTCAATTCGTGAGCTGGGCAGAAACATTTTATAGCGAAATATACCGGGTGTTCATAACTAAACTTGAAATTTGCGAGCTGTCTGCAACAAAACTATGCAGCGCCGTTGCATAAAAATTGGGTAATAGCAGAATGATGTAATAGGAATTTTATCAAGGGAAAAAGAAAGAACAACGAGAGTTTCAAAAACCATCACTAGATGGCGTTTTGCAATGCAAACTATTGGCATATTCAAATGTTGCAACCACAGTAATCCAATGCGGGCGAAACAACTCATGAGATATAAAAATGCGAGAAGCGAACTGCATTCATACTCATTTCCAAGTCAAAGGAGGAGGATGTTGACATTTCCAGGGAAGTAATTTACTGATGAAATTGTTTTACCAAAACAGAGACTCTACTACCGAAGGTTTGTTGAAATTTCGGTCTTTGAAGCGGTTACGTAAAGGTCCACTCAGCAGTCAACGCCTAACAAACACGATTTGGAAATTGGAAGCATCGGGAACATTGGAGATTCAGCCAGAAGGAGGACGAAAAGGTGTTTCAGCATATGTAGTGGATGGTGGATCGACGCAAGTTGAGGAAGACAGATCACAAACCATCAGAAGCACTAGTATTGGAGGTATTGCAGCATCTGTTAACCAACCTCATTCCACGTCTCATAAGATTCTTCGAAAGACCTTACGCTACTATCCCAATGAACTGCCACAAGTGCAGCAGCTCTTACCAGATGATCTGGATAGTCGACAAAAAATAGGGTTGCGGTTTCTCTCAGAGTTGAGCTGCAGGATGAGTTTCCATGGAACATTTTGTAGAGAGACAAGGCCCACTTTCATCTGGAAGTTGCAGATAACATGTACAATACCCATATTTGGGCTGGTATAAACCCGCATTAATTCCTACAAATTCCATTACACTCTTAGCATTAACGGTTTGGTGCGGCTCTATTTCAACCTTCATTTTGGGTCCGTTTTTTTTTTTTTTTTTCAAAAAACACAGCGCCGCTGGGCCGGTAACATGCACCGTCACCAGTCAACGATGCGTTTTTTTATTAGAGCAATCCGTTATTCTGGCTCTTCAGGCAAGGAGATATGATACAACCACAGTGTTTATGAAGTATGGTGCTCCTCCATACATCGCATGTTGTGGGAAAAAAGTGTTCCGCCACCATTCCGGTGACGACAGAATCATCAGCCGGCATTTTCCTACAGCTGGACCTTCTAGATCCCCCGACTTGAACCCTTACGACTTTTGGCTGCGGGGATACCTCAAGGCTATGATCTACTGGGGTCCCGTCACATCTCTACCCGATCTTAAAGAAAGCATAGAATGCCATTTGCATATTATTCCCCAGTTCATGCTGCTTTTAACAGTCGGACATACGATTTTACACTTTTAGATGGTAGCCGACAATGGTGGACTGAATATCAAACATGTTTTGTAAACTTTTGTAGATTATTTTTATGTTCTCACTAAAGCTATGATGCACCACCTAAGGGTGGTTTCTGAAGCTCATTGTTTTTCCCCCTCCATAAAACTCACATAATTTCATTCTGCCATTACCCAATTTTCTTGCAATTCTGCTGCAAAGTTTTTGGTACAGACTGGACGCAAATTTCAAGTTTAGTTATAGACACACACACACACTCACAAAAGGACTATGTTTAGTATAGGTAGTAATAAAATGGTTTTTATATATACGTTTAACTGGGATGTGATGGTATTCACTCTGAATTCTTGGTGTTCAACTTGTATTTTGCGCTTATATATTTTTTGTTGTATTATAGGATGAATTATCTACTAAAAGTAACATCTAAGAAACAAAATTGTTAAAATTAAAACAAATTTAACGAATGATATTAACCACAGAAGCGTAAAAATTTGAGCATCTCTAATGTTGAAACTTGTGTATGAAATTATTAAATAAAGCTACGTGCCTAAGATGACAATCAGAAACCTGTTAACAAAGACGATTTTTTTTTCCTTTCGTACATTGTAAGCAAGAAATATCATTAATTACCCCCATAAAAGAGGAAATTAATTAGATGGAGTGATTTATCCATCCTCCAAACTAACTTTGTCACTTCCGTCACTACGTGTCTATTAATTCCGAGGCGCAATCTAAAATTTGGAAGTGAAACTGACGGCTATTTGAAAGATTGAGGTTATACATCATACCAACGATCAATAGGGAATGCTTAAAAATTCGGTTTATATATAAGCCGTTCATAATTTCTGAACGGGGTTAAATGTTTTAAGTATGATTAATGATTCCATTTTTACTTAGAGAGAGTAGTTAGGTTGGCATGGAACCTCCGAAACTGGTTGAAACAAGTAGATAAAGAAATATTGACTCATTACTGATGATTCGATTCGATTTTCTTATTAACTTCACATTCTACAACCTCATAATTTTAAATCTCGGTTAAGTGACGAGGATGATCCTTGGAACCCCTTTCCAAACTTCTTCACCATGGTAAGGTCTTGTAGCCGCGCTAGGCTAGTGGTTAAAGTAATGGACTCGTGGCCGGCGTGCCATGAGTTTGATCCTAGAACCACTTAAAACCCGCCATGTAGGGGAGCGATGCATGTTAAATCTGTCGAGAGCTTCAATTTCCTCTCGTTGGTGTGTGTGGTAGTTAGGAGAGGGGGTGCCATCTCAGGTAGTGTCCTCGTCACTTGACCGTGGTTCAAGATTTCAAGGTCTGTCGCAAAAAGCTCTCGAGTAGCTGAGCAGTGCGATGTTAATATTCACACATTCACTTACAGTAAGATTTTTGAATCACGATAGATTTAACATGCATCTTCACGAAAGGTCTTTTATAACACCAGACCTCGAATTCATGACATGCTGGTTATGAGATGGTAACCCTGACCGCAATAGGCTACACCGAGGCTTCTCGTTGCTGATAAATGTAATGGTGGACATGGTTTGATTAATTGATTAATTATTTATTATCATGGCGTGTCAAAGGAGCACAAAGGCTATTGGCAATTGACGTAGTAATTTTTAATCATGGCAAATAAGGAGGACAACAACTCAGATGGCATTCTATTCTCCAAACTTTTGCACCATCCCAACATTAGGCTTTTGTGTTTTGACACACAACATTAGACATGTCCTACACAACGCGTCTTTAGTGTTTGATATAATGATTCGAATACGTGATTCTACAGAAACAAAGCCAGTTATAAGTTTCAACTATTCAACTACCGTGATCAGGGACATTTTAAGGCATGGGTTCACCGGACCCAGGGCATCTTCTTGTTTCAGACTAGGTTTTAAGAAGATCATGATTCGATTATTTTAATTGTTAAACGTTTTTTCCGGTAGTATTGTCCGAAAAACTGGGAAAATAGGACAATATTTCAACTGGCTACATGCAATGAATGTCATTTATGTATAGGCCTAGGCCTACCCGCATACACCACCATTATTCATTCAGTCGAAAGGCGGCAGTCGATCGAGCCGGCTTGTGCGATTGTAAATCAAGCAAATTATTTGTTTCGGGTTATTGTTTGTATGAGTATTTGACAACGTATGCTATGCACCGTCTACTTTTAAGAGTCATAAGTGGGCCTCCATTTGTGTGTAAGGATCCAGGACTTACATTTGCGTAGGGGTCCAGGGCCTCAAGAAGTCTTAAGGCGTCTCTGACCTTGATTATATGGTGGAACTTTGATTAGGCTTTAGAAGAAGGAGGGACAAAAAAAAATATCATGTTTCAATAACTTTTTTTTTTACTATCTTGAAAACTAATAAAATAAAACTTAGCCTATTTCATGAGAATTTATATTTAGCTTGACTTTTACATTTAATAAAACAATTTAATACTTGTTTTCCAAACCGGCAATTTTCTGAAGCATAAACATAGATCAACACATTCACAAATATTCAAGAAAATTTAATTGTAGAACACAAATCGTTTTGAAGAGAGACATATAGGACTAAATTAAACTTGTATTATAAAATTTAATTTAGTGAAAACCCGCGCGAGCTAGATAAATATTTATTTCAAACTGACAATTCCCGTAATTTTTTAGATTTTGAAATTTTGAACTCACATTTCTCTCTATAACAGTGCTTCTCAAAGTTTCAATATTCGCGACCCAATATTCAATCATAATTTTCATCGCGCCCTCCTCATACAATAACAATGTATTGATTTCACTAATACTATACTTTGATGCTACAAATATGATACGGCTTTAATCTCTTAAGTCCCACCGGCGTATATAAACGTCTCACTCAGCCAAAGCGTTAAATTCCCCTAACGTATATATACATCTTTTTGAAGTAAGATCTTTTCTGTGAACTGCTATCCATAAAACTATTCCGCTAGCTTTGGAATGCAGTAAGATGATTCTGGCAATGTTTGCGAAGGATGTACTTATTTTACAGTTTATTTTTATTATTTTTATTTGCTTTTTTGTTAACTCCCCCCCCCCCAATTACCTCACACACGTGCACCTACTTGGAAAAAGGCTGACATTGGGAAGCTAATCGTGTAACTTTTAATCGGCGCAGCTAAGGGATTAATTATAAACCTTACAAAAAAATTATCTCAAGTGTTAATTTTTGTATATTATTTTATATATGACAATCCCATGGGGTCAGTGGCAATTATTAAACTTGTTAACTTAGTAGTGTTAAATTAGTTACAAAATACACATTGTGTAGCACTGATACATTTATAAGGGTAATATATCAGTGTAAATGTGTATTTATTTTTTATTATGTCAGAAAGTGTTCCGTTTGCTTACTTTTAGTAAATTAATAATTTTTTTTAAAAAACAATCTTTTTCTTTCGACTTTAAAATACGCTCGCGCTCCCCGCGTAGACTTGCCATGCCCCCAAGGGGGGCACGTCCCACAGTTTGAGAAACGCTGTTCTACAGTAGTGTTTCTCAAACTTTTAATGTTTGCTACCCAATTTTCATGGGGGCCCCCCCCCCCTCCATGCAATTATAATGAATTTAATTTAATAATAATATATTTTGACGCTTAAGAGCAAGAAAATTACTTTAGCTATAAACTGTACAAATTTACAAGATAAGTATTAAATATTACGTATAATTTTGTACATGACAAGCCCATGAGGTCATTAGTAACTATTAAACTTGTTCTTAATTTAGCATTGATGAATTAATGATGGAATACAATGTGCAGTATATATTTATAAAAATATAATATAATTTTAACTGTGTATTTTTTGTTATCTCAGAATGTATTTTGTTTTCATTTCTTTCAGTAAATTAATAGTTTTTTGAACTCTTTTATTTTCGATTTTTCGATATCCTCGCGTTTCCCTAGGGGAAGGGTGCCCCACAGTTTGAGAAACGCTGCTTTATAGGCAGCATTTTACTATTTTTTTTTTCTATTTAGGGGACTTTTATGTATAAAAACCTATTTAAGGTAATGAAGATAAATACATGGAATTTAGAATTATGTTCTTTAAATTGTTTTTGATGTACTTCGTCTAGCAATTTTTTTTTACACAATTCATTCTATTAAAAAGACAATTACGTTTTTTTTTTAAATTGTAGCTCAAGAAAAAAAATGGTTCTACTGCTTCTTGAAGTTTAAAATTTCTTTATTTATAACAAATGAAATGATAGTAAAAAGCACATTTTTAGTGTATTTTACATTTTTAAAACCCTTAAAAACACTTTCCGTAAAGAATGTCAGAATTTTTCTTTTTTTAATGCAAAACTTTTATTTGAAAATCAATTAGAAATTTTGCCAAAGTTTATTAGCTGTAGGGCTGCAATTTTGAGAAACAATTCAGTTAAAAACAGTGAATGAAATAATTAAAACTTAAGTAAAAAAGAAAAAAATTGAAAAGAATCTAAAATCTTCGTATTGAGCTCTAACATTGAAACATGAATTCAAAAAAAAAATAAATAAATAAAAAAAATAATAAAAATAATGGAAACCATTTTCTCCATTTAAGTATTTAAATGCTGACTAATTAAGTGTCTATTACGAGAATTATTAACATGTTGCCCCAATTCTTAATGATTCTAAATTCAGATTTGAGACTTTCGTTTGAGACATAGTGTTCATTCTGTTTCAAAATAAATCTTATTAAATTGTGATACAATAAATCACATGGTTTAGTCAGTGTAATGCTATTTCGAAGGTGTGTAAAATAATGGATAAAATTTTTAATTATATCACATATATATTACTTATGAAACTATCACGCACAAATTAGGACTTTGTAACCAACTCAGATTTAATACGCTAAAAAATGATTCTCTGGCTCAATTTATACCCAGAAGTTTTTTGAGCTTAAAACTAATTAAAAACAAATAATCAGATTCCACATTAATCATTGTATTCGCACAGTTTATGAAATACTTATTAGTTATTGTATTCACACTGTTTATGAAATATTTATTAGTTATTGTATTCACACAGAGTTTATGAAATATTTATTACTTATTGTATTCACACTTTTTATGAAATACTTAATAATTATTATATTCACATAGATTATGAAATACTTATTAGTTATTGTATTCATACCATTTATGAAATATTACCGTAAAATGCAGCGTATAACGCGAACTTTTAAGACATAAAATAAGATCGAAATTGAGAAGTGCGCGTTATACCCCGGGTATGAAAATGATATCTTAGACTTCTACATAGCTTGGAATGCTATTTATTTAAAAGAAATGGTATACCTAATTAACTTAAAGCAGCGTTTCTCAAACTGTGGGGCGCCCCCCTTGGGGGTCGTGATAACTCAACGAGGGGGTCGCGAGCATATTGAAAAGTTGAAAACAAAATATTACTTACAAAATTATTAATTTACTGAAAGTAAACAAACAAAATCCTTCTGAAATAATAAAAAATAAAATTAACATTTACACTGATATAATACACTTATAAATGTATCAGTACTACACAATATATTTTATAATTAATTTAACTATATGCCAAGTAAAGAACAAGTTTAATAATTACCAGTCACCCCATAGGCTTGTTATATAAAAAAATTGTACACAAAAATTAACATTTATCTTGCTAATTTTTTTTTATACGGTTTATAAATAATCCCTTAACTGCCAGTTAAAAGTTACGCGATTCGCTCCCCAATGACTCCGTTTTCCACGTAGGATTGTGTATGTGATGTATTGGGGACGGGGTGAAAATGAACAAATAGGAAAGTCTCTGATATAAGTAAATCCTTCGCAAACACTGCCAAAGTATTTTTATTGCATTCCAAAGCTTTCAGAATAATTTTATAGATAGCAGTGCACATAAAAGATCATACTTCGGAAAGACGTATATATACGTCCGGGGGATTTAATCCACCAGTTAAGCGAGATGTATATACACGCTGGTTAAGAGGTTAAAGACGTATTGTACATTTAGCATCAAAGTGAAGTATTACTGAATTTCTACAATGTTACTTGTATGGAAGGGGGGTACGATGAAAATTATTATTGAATATTGGGCCACCAATACCAAAAGTTTGAGAAGCACTGACTTGAAGGGTTGTAGTTCTAGTAGCAGTTGCACACACAAAGGGGACACCCCTCCCCCAGCCCTTGATTTTTTTTTTCAATTGATTATAATACTATGTATATAATACATAAAATTTAATTAAATAATGGTTGTTAATGTAACTAATGCTAATTATTAATTCAATAATTTATTTTTTACCTTTCTTTGTTCTTAAAATCGACAAAAGCAAAAGAATATGTTTAGCGGCATTTTGAGGTATGATACGAGAATGGAGGACTTCCGACCCTGAGCCCTCCCTTTTTTGAAAAGTTTTTGTGTACGCTACGGCCTAGTGGTATACAATTTCTTCGAAAGCCTTGTGATAAGACCTCAAAACGTGATGGCATTGGCCACATACATTTAAGATTCACTCGTAAAAATTGGGGTACGTGTTATACGGCGAATACACCTTAAAATTAAAAAAAAAATGTGTCTTGAAAGTATACGTGCGCGTTATACACCGGATTTTACGGTAGTTATTGTATTTACACAGTTTATAAAATGTTTATTAGTTATTGTATTCACACAGAGTTTATAAAATACTTATTAGTTATTGTATTCACACCGTTTGCGAAACTACCATAATTGGTAAGGATTTAAAGGTAACCACAAATTCAAGCCACGCATCAAATGTTGTTTACATTTTTTGTATTTTATTTCGCGAAAGTATGGTTATAAATATGTCCTGCTGACATAAAGAGAACGTATTTTACTTGTCCATTTATAGACCTTTCTATCAAATCAGTGTACTCAATTTACTGCAAGAACCATATATTTCTTACGGCCTGCCGATCCTCTTATCTCAAATGCCGACTCAATTACAGTCTTATCAACAAAATTTCCAGTAAGTCCATTCCCAGCAAAAATCCCCTAACGATTCACCAACATTTCCCAACCGTACTATCTCTAATTTTGGTCCAATGCACTGTCCGAAACTACGATCCTCGAATAATCCACCTCCCTCTAACTTTCTCACCATTCCGAAAATTCGGCGTGTTTCAGAGATTACCACCGCCAACCGTGGTAAAAAAAATACACATACACACACAAGATACTAGCGAAGAGAGCAAAAAAAAAAAAAGACTGGCGATCTCTTTTGGCGTAATGAGTGGCTTGCGATCACGTCATTAGACCGCCAAGATTACAGAAGGAGGTTGGGGGGGAATAGCACTGTTAGCAGTATCTTTACCCTCCCTATCATCCTCTTAGCAGAATTGCTAGGAGTGTTGATTCCACTATCCCAAGAGTGGCCTCACTCCCCCTTACTCATTCCACCCATCTAACAATCGATACCCATGGTAAATAAGGGTAATGTGTAAAGGAGTAATGGTAGAAGCGAGAGTGGCGAAGTTTAAATCAAATTTGGCGAAGGAATGTTGAAACTGTGCCATGGAAATGTATTTGGCATCCAGATTGGAATTGGAATAGATTTTGGCTGGAATAATTCTTTTCCACAGTCTTCCGAGTTTTAAAATGGAAATGTAAAATGCGGCGCAATCAGAAATATTGCCATTTTCGTTTTGTATGATGTACATTACGCCGTAAATTTAATTTACGGAGAGGCGATTTATTTTCATAAGACGCATCTTTGAATCGGCCATTTTGGGAATGGGTTAAAATTGAATTGAGATTTCGTTTAAAGATCCTTCGAAGAGACATTCGATTTACCTGCGGTCGCTTTGTAAAAGCTGCACGTAAGAGATTCCGATATTTTGGTAAATGTGGGTCACGTAAAATTCATGATGAGTTCTGGAATGCTTTTCGATTAATTTTTATTAAGGGGCAAACATTAACAGAAAACGTGTGGGGAGGATTTCAGGCAAGATTTTATAACATTAAGATTGACGCAAGTTATAAATTAATGTTGTGTTGTATTTGATTATATATCTTTCTGTGGCATTTATATTGGAATATTTCATTTATATGTATGTGGGAGATATATATATATGTTGAATTTTATATGGTATTTGTATTGGAATATTTACTTTTTTCACGAATGTGGACTACTGTTTGCAGTGTTAAGAATACCCAAAGATAATAAAGTAGAACGAGGGTTTCTCAAAGAAAAATTTTGTCTATTTTGATAAATCGTTAATGAGTTTTCATATTTTTAAGGACTGTTTTGAAATATTTTCAGAAATCGGAATAAAAGCGTACATTTTTATTGTTATTTTTCTCTTTTAAATTCTTTTTCATTCTTTTAGAATTCGTCATTATTTTTTTGTGGTTTTTTTTTTTTTTTTTGAAAGAATTTCCGAAACTTTAACATTAGGTTCACAAATACAGAAGGGGGATAGGTGTAAGCCTTAATACAGTAAAAATATTTAAATATTTGTTATTTGGAAAAAAATTCCAAATACAAATGGAGCTATTTGTTTAATAATATTATTTTGTTCTTCGTGGGATAACTTCTTGGGATTTTGTATGATATTCTCATTTTATATTTTTTTTTCGTGTATTCCTCTAAAAAGCAGAAACCAGACTAATTGAACAAGTCCTTATTCAGTACATTTCATGTTAGCATATTTAGAAATGACTCTCAATTCATTATTTCCACTCATTTTGGATCTTTTACAATTTTCTCTCTATGCATAAATGAAGTTTTTCGTGAAATTTATTACGTACTATCGCAAATATGCCAACGTTCAAAATAACTCGCCAAATTAACAATCCCAATTTCACATATGTCGTACGCACTGAATTGGCACCAATTTGCTTCATTTCATATAATGTAGCTAATACGGTTGCGATAGTACATTATTGAAAGATCTCGCAGAAAAAAATCGCAACGATTATCTTTGCAAGTAATAAATTTGGTAGGAACAGTAAAAAAAGAAACATCTCGTATTAGGTTTTTCCGTAAAAATACAGATTATGTTCATATGATAGGAAATATGACACATACACACACACACACATATATATATATATATATATATATATATATATATTATATATAGTTTTTTAATTCATATGAATTAAAAATAAATGATGTAGAAAGAAAAAATAAATGATGTAGAAAGAAAAAAATGAAATACTTGTTAAAATATTAATAATATTTCCAGAAAAATTTCACTACTATTAGCGTAATTTTTTTGGAAGCTTCTGTTAATATAATTTTTTTCAATTCCTACAATTAGCTCGTACTGTATATTTATTTATTTGTTTATATATTTGTATATTTATTTATTTATTTAATTATTTATTTATATATTTGTATATTTATTTATTTATATTGGTGGAATTTTCAATCGTTAATAAAATACATTTTAAAGCGCTGAATTGACTTGAAATTTAATATACAGGATCATTTTGGATGACAATAATTTAATTATAATTAATAAAAAATAATTGATTAAAACTAATTATTTAAAGAATTACAAATAAAGCCACGTTGGCGACTTAGCGACCCTTTTGGCGACTTGTGTCAAAACTTGAAAAATTTTTTTCTCACGTGTTAAAGCATTCAGTTGGACTGAAATTAAAAGGACAATACGATACTTTAATGATAATTAAAAAAACTAATTACGACTTAATGTTGTGATTTTGTCCTATGAATATACATATTTATATTAATTGTAACTATTTAATAAAAAGTAGCTAAAATAAAATTTTTCGTTGTTGATCTAAGTAGAAACTGACTTAAAAACTATTTTTTTTATATTACTGGTCTTACTTGACTTTAAAAAAATACAATCAAATATTATCATACGTTTTCAATAAGTCATGTATCGTTTGGTGTTTACTGACTACAATTCATTGACATTAAAAAAAATTCACTTCACTTATTATCGCGCTGGGGGAAAATTTAATATTCTTCCGAGATTGAGAATTTGTCTTTCAATATGTGAATTACGAATTACTGAAAAAATTATCCCAAGAGATTATGTGTCAATTCCGTACGTATACGAATTCTTTAGATGCTTTTTAATACATCAAAGGCCAGGCATGAATAAAAATTTAGTGTTTTCCTCTTAACAAATAAAATAAATTCATAATTCCTTTACAATATGCTAATAAAGGAAAAACAGAAAGAAACTGAATACATTTAACAGTAAAAATTTTAATTTATCTATTCTTTGAGAATAAAAAATATTGAATAAATTCTGTGAACACACACACAAAAATAACAAAGTACAATATGGATTGTATGTTAACTCAAGACATAATATTTATTTTTGTCTCCGAAGAATTTTGAGTTCCATCGAATTATAATTTATATTTATTACTCTTTTTGGATAATGCTTTTATATATTATATTAGTATTTGAATGATTGTAATATATAATTAGGTGGTATAAGAAATTGCATTCCACACCATCTAGTTCTAGATCTAACAACAATTCCTCTTAGGGTATCTGACTGGGTTCAGAACTGTGATTTTAAAAAAAATGCTGTAAATGAATAATTCTTTTGAATACACATGTAAAATTGTTTTAAGTTTAGTATTAATTTTAAAAAATTATTTCAATGCGTTTTTCTTTTTTTTTTGGCAAAAACTGAAGAAAACGTAACATATTTTAAAAGTCTCCTTTTATGAAAAATGATTCTATAACAATAATATTTTGATTATAAATAGGTGAGACTTTTCTACAGAAACTGAGCTAGGCCTTTTGAAAAATTCACTTTCTTTTCAGAGTTACTCTCAATCGAAATAATAGCCGGTGTTTTTTGTCTGCACTGATACATTAAAATGTAAATAAATATTCTTATAAATTATACAAAAAATCTACGCTTAAATTGTTTCAAAAATCTACTTCTAAATTATTTCAAAAATCCCAGATCAGGCTCCATGCAGAGACTTTAGCTATATATATAGGCAAAATATTATTTTCACAGAAGAGTTTTTCCTAAAAGGAGAAGGATTTGAAAATACGACATTCTTTCTAAATGTTTTACAATAAAAAAAGCCATTCGAATAATTTTTTTTGTAATAATATTCGTTAAAAAATATTATATGTATATCTAAATTCGAGTAACACTAAATATCAGAAGAAATTTTTCATTTATTCGCTTATTTAAAATCATGGTGTTCGAAACCCAGTTTCATATATAGAGGTTAAGTGTGAGTAAAAATGTAAAAATATAATCAACAATAAAATCAAAAAATATGATGAAACAATAAATGATATATATCAATGCCGTCAATTCGAGAAATGCTTCTAGAACGTATTCTTAATGTTTCGTTATAAGTTCAGTATTAAAAATTTCTTAGCTTGAACCAGCGTTTCTCAAAATGGGGGTCCCACATTTCTAAGAGGGGGGCACGAACATATTGAAAATTCTAAAATAAAATATTTTAAAAAAAAATTACTAAATTACTGAAAGTAAACAAAATACATTCTGACATAAAAAAAAATAGAATACACATTTACACTGATATAATATACTTATAAATGTATTTGATAAATAATTTAACAATACTTAACTAAGATCAAGTTTAATAATTATCAGTGACCCCATGGTCTTGTCATATATAAGTAAGAAAATTAACATTTATCTTGATAATTTGTTCGGTTTATAATTAATCCCTTAACTGCCGATTAAAAGTTACGCAATTCACTCCCAATGCCACCGGACACGCTGTCAAGGTTCTTTTATTGCATTCCATAGCCTTCGGAATAATTTTATGGATAGCAGTGCACAGGGAAGATCGTACTTCGGAAAGACGTATATATACGTCTGGGGAGAATAACGCCTTGGAAGAGTAAGATGTTTATATACGCCGGTGGCACTTAAGAGGTTTAAGTCGTATTCTAGCTTTAGCATCAAATAATAGTGTAATTGTATTATTAATAATAATAGTATTGTTATTGTATGAAGGGAGGGGGGTGATGAAATTTATGATTGAATAGTGAGTCGTAAATATTGAAAGTTTGAGAAGAACTGGCTTGAGCTTAACAAATATTTTTACTTTATAAATTTACATAACTGAACTTAATTGAAAGTTACTTGGAAATCTTATCATTATACGAAATTTGTGGATAAAAACACAAGCTCCTATGTCGATTTCATCATCTGACAATTGTTCCTAAATATGAACACATTTATCAATAATTCATTGTGTATATCTTAAGTAAAAATAATTTAAAATATACAGTTAAAGCTAGATCATTCAGCAGATCTATTGCAGCTTTAACTAAATTGAAGTTAACTACCTTTTTTCCTTTTTCTAGATTTTTCCTTTAAGTTTGTCCCTACGGGCAATAGCCCAATAAAGAAATTTACGAGCGGAACGAGACACAAAAAGAAATTATTTCTTTTTATTTTTATAATTGTCGTAGAAATAAACTTTATACTGCCAATGCCATTATAAAAATAAAATCTTATTAGATGGTCTAAACCTTAAATCCAAATTAAACTTCTTTTTATTTCTTCTTAAATACCAAATAAAAACATTAAACATCCCATTCACTATTTTTTAACCAGTACGGCGACCAATAAAACTAAGTATCTTTCATTGCAAAAAAAACAAAAGTATCAGGAATAAAGACTGGGCATGATAAAAAAAGAACATTTCTTTCCTCCTTCTATTGGGGGTGGGGGGTAGAGTAAAAGCAGATAACTGGACTGTGTAGCGTCCTCCTAGAAAATTGTTCTCTGGAGGAAGAAATGGTGGTCTTCGAAGAATCGAATTCTTTCCAGTATTCTAAGCACATGTTAGAATCCTTGCTGGTTGAGAATCGTGAATTCCTTTCTTTCTTTTTTCCTGGAAAAGTGGTGGTTCCCGCAGCGAAATGGTAGTCGCCTTTTTAGCAGGGATTTATTCGAACGGAATTCGAGAAATATGCCATGAATGTAGTTATTTAAAGTTGGTCGTCTACAATGTTATAGGAAATTGTTGTATCATTTTTCAGAGGTTCTGTGACAGGTTTGTTGAGGGAAATGGAATGCGTGCTTAACTAAGTGCCGTTTTGAGCTGTGAATGGAATAATTTGCTTATTATGAGTATAATATGTTGAATTATTTCAATTTCAGCTGTAAGCTTGAAATTAATATACGTTTATCGGCTTTTATATACAATTTTCTCATACATATCATCCTAATAAGACTGAACTATAGCATGCTTTTAAAAGACATGAACTACAGAGGTGCCTCTTTCAGCCGCAATATTTTAGACTCAAATATAAATATGACGCCATTGTTATGATTTTAAAATAATGCAGTGATAGTTCAGTTCGTATGATATCAAACAAATACCTACTATTTCAAAAAGTGAGTTAGGCTCCAAAAATTAGAAAAACGTACAATAAGCTAAATTTAAGATGATCACATGATAAATATAATCACGTGTTCTCCATTGAATTCAAAAGTGATGGTAAACTTATACTTGTGTCCTACTTGA
The DNA here is from genome assembly GCA_019973955.1 of Trichonephila inaurata madagascariensis. NCBI lineage: Eukaryota > Metazoa > Arthropoda > Arachnida > Araneae > Nephilidae > Trichonephila > Trichonephila inaurata. Next base: position 94,996 of record BMAV01002634.1, read on the forward strand.
AAAATTTTAATGACATTTTAAATTTGATTTTTTGGTTAAAATGCTGGATTTAAAAAAAGACAAAAAACAATGGGATAAATTCATGGATGTCACATGCAGGGAAGTCTTAAGGTATGGGCCAACTGGGCCCGTGCCCATGGACTCATCTTCTGTGGGGGCGTTGTTTCATTTTCAACTCAGTAAGATCATGATCCGGATAATTTTATAATGGTCAAATATTATTCCTGGACATATTCTCTAAAAAACAAGGATTTTCAAACTGTATATAAACCGTCAAAAGTAACAAGACTGTGTATTTTTATGTGATGACCATTGTCCATGTATAGACAAATGCCTAATACCATAAGCAATCATTCAACAAATTAAGTCGAAATGTGGTCTTCGGTGGAGTGGTTTTGAGGTTGTGTGTGAATCGTACATATTTAGTAGTTTCCAATTACCATTTGTGCAAATATTTGAGAATGCATGTATTATATTGCCCACTTTTAAAGATCATATGTAGGGCCTACTTTTGTGTGCATAAGGGCCCAAGGCCTAAAAACATCTTAATATTTCTCTGGTCCCAGGGCCTCCAAAAGTCTTAAGAATTCCCTAGTTCTATGATAAATGTAGCCACTGGTTGTTAATTGAGTTCGAAGCTGTTGTAGTCCTGTACTTGTTCTTCTCATAAAATTAAGATAAAACTTTAAGTAACATTTGAACCAAATAACCTTTTTATTACATATCAGTAAAAATACTTGATAATAATTAATTAATTAGTGTTTTGGCTTATGCTCTATTAATAATAAAAGTATGCTTAAATTTTATCAAAATTGTCATCTTGCCTTGTTACTGGAGTGACAAAGTAATTTTAACTATACTTAAATAAAAGCTTATCCATCTGAGGATAATACAATAAAAAGCCTTGTAACAATAAACACAAAGAAATACCTTTTTATATATAACAAAATGAATTATTTAAAAATAGTCTATTGTTAATATTGTCAAATGGTCCCGGTCTCCCCTGTTTAATACTTCACAAGCAAAATACATTTCAAATTTTAATAAATTTCAAAACATTGATAACAAATCTCATACAAATTTCGATACTAAAACGGAAACTTTCCAATGAGCTATTTTGCATGCTTAAAAATGTGCCTTTATTTCATTCTCACAAACGACCCACATACAGTCTGTGCTGGAATTTGAATCCAAGTTCAAACTTTTTCTCTAAAAAATTTATGCTTAAGGTGATGTACAATAGAACTGTCAAAATTTCAAACATTTTTCGAAAGATTCGTGTTCTAGAATAGCAGTTGCTAAAGTGTGGTACGTTTACCCTGAGGGTACGCAGGGTGATACTTGGGGGCACACAAAAAAAGTAGTTCATGATTATGTTATATACATATAGTATGTGTATTGCGACGGCATGTCAAAAATTAATTACAATTTTTTATCTAAAACTTTACAAGCAAAGACAGGTGGCGGCCTCATGTTCATCCGTTGAGTTGGCACGTATGTGGTCAGATGAGCGGAATTTAACCATGGTAGCTTCACTTATCGTTAAACTATAACATCATAAGCATGTCAGCTCCACTAACAGTTTGCACCAACTAAGAGCATTCAAGAGTGATGAGATTTTTGTGTTAAGAGGGTGTGAAATGCGCTGAATTTCATCGGAGACTTTTGTCATAATTTAGAGAAACGGTTACACATCTAAATGCATTTTTTTGTGAATCGAAATATTTAAAAGAGGCTGAACGAGCGAAACACAAAAAAGATGGAGCTGAGGGACCATCGACCTTCACCAGTGACGCTAAAATTTAACCAATTTACAGATGAGGTCGCATTTTTTTTCAATATCAGTCACGGTTCTGCCTATCAAAATATCTACAACGAAATAAAATTCCATAGGGTGTGTGTGGAATATGTGTCATGAATACTTACCACAGCAATCAACAGTATGGGCTTTGAAACCCTAGAAAACTCTCCCTGCAGACCAGATCTCACTCCCTCAAATTTTTATCTTCTTAGTCTCTCATCGAAGCTTTTAGAGGTTATCGATTTGCCTCAGACATAGACGTTCGAGATACGGTGCAAAAACCGAATGACCAACCGAAAACATTTTACCAGGAAACTTGTTCACCGGAGCAAGTGTATTGCTCAATACATCCTACTAATACATCCTTTGTTCAATAAAGTTGTAGAGCAAAACGCGTAACTTTTTACTTACCTTGTACATAATTTTTACTTTTAACTATTTTCGTTTTAGGGATATGTGATCAAGGCAATTTGTGGAGAATACAGGAATATAGTGCTAGAGTAACATTGGTGTATACGATGGTTCCTCCAAATTCTCTAACCATGTAGCAATGCTATATTGTACAAGATTTATCTGTTCAGATTCTTACGTCTTTCGCTTTTTTGAGTAAAATAATAAATTTAACCCTTTATCGACCGACGGTACTTATAAGTACCACTCATTTTAAAATTACATAGAACAACTATTTTTACGAATATTCTGACGATACTTAGCAGGAATATTCTTTTAAATCTACTCTTCCCAGATATATGGCATGGTTCTATGAGATGAGTATTTTAGCGAGGAAGGTGAATAGAGTTTTATAGCACAAAGTGCGTTTTCAGCTAAAGGCATTTTCATCGGATTGCGAAGATTATCATTTTTGTCCCAAAAAAATAGTTAATGTCAAAATTTAAGTGTCTTATTTTTTATGTATAATAATGAAGACCTTAGAGTAAGTGAACATTGTATACAATTAATTTTACAGTTGAATATCTCTTTAATTAATTAATTAGCTGTAATGTTTTAAATTTCCCAAAGTTGAGTATTTTGTATGTATATCCCTTAATTTTCAATGTAGTGATCCAAAAAAAAATATTGCATGAAAAAAAACTACAGTACATCATAATGAGGTCGATAAAGGGTTAAGGAACGCTAGACACGAAAAGACGCCCCCACACACAATTCCCTTCAGGGACTCACCTTCTTTAGGTGGGTACGGGTGTCACAAACCCGAGGTACCCTAGTGATCTTTTCCTTTTCACAAGGGGTTTACTATCTTTGGCAAACACGGGTGTCACGACCCCGGGGTACCCCAGTGATCCTTCTCTATTTTCAACCCTCCATCTTGTCATCCAGTTTCTCCTTTTCTTCTTTTCCCGTCCATACCACAGACCTATGAATGTTTGGCACAGTATAGCCAAAACTGGTTCTTCCGCCATAAAACACCAAACTCATCATCATCACCCCACACACAATTACTTTTTTTAAAAATTACACTCATACACGCCACTATACTTATGAATTTTCAACATTGTTACTTATACAACCTTTCTAGTACCTTAATCTAAGCTCGCCTTACGAGAAACCGAATAGACGTCCCCATTTCATCAAGGCAGCAAAATGAAGTATGTGGGTCGTAAAACGCATCGTAACTCCTTCATTTCATCGTATTCTGTTAGCTATTGACTGTTCGCTAAGCTAATTTAGTACGCTCATCTCCTCTTCGATCTTTCATATAATTAGGAAAACTAGGACAGAGAGAGAGAGTCCAGAATCTAATAATGATGTTTATGTAGCGCGAATTTTCATGTCAAGGTCGTAAGGCTGGATAAATATTGGTATAGAAGCTGTCACAAATACTACGGTGAATTTAATTGGTTTTTGAAATAATTATATTAAATATTTTTCTAGACATATCTATGCAGACATGCCAATGAATTACTTGGTAATAAATTAAATATATATACGTCAACTATATTTATGCGGTGCTTTTTAAGTAACTTTTTTATGTTATTCAGGTTTATTATTGGACAACAAATATATTGAAGGAAAAGCAATAAATTCAAATTTTAAAAAAAATCACTAAATGCGCAGTAAATAAAACCTAACTATAATTAATTGGAGTCAATACGTTCTAATTAATTTAGCTGATTTAATGTAACTAGCTTATATATATATATGTATATATATATATATATATATATAAACTGTGTCTCCACAGAATGGAAAAAAATTTAAAAAAAGTTCGAAATTACTTTTTTTTTAAAAAAAAAAAGTATTGTTTCATGTAAAAAAAATGTAAATCCGTGCCAAAGAGTTTTTAATATATAGAAAATTGCAAGAAGTTTATTAATTAGTGTTTTTAAAAAAATTCACCACCATGACTTTATGACAAATATTTAAAAAAAAACTGATATAATAAACTTATGTTTATCGACGACTTTTTTTTATTATTATTCTTTTATAGTAATTGATTACGATCGGAAGAGTGATTTTGAAAAAGCTTATAAATTAATAATTTTTTGTGATATTTAGTGTCACTTGTGAAGTAGAATATATAAAAACAAATTGCTTTAAGGTGTCCGACTACGTTCGGAAACATGATTTTGGAAAAGTGTATAAATGGATAATATTTATGATATTTAGTGTCACTTAGATTAGAAAATGTATACAAAATTGTTTTAAGAATATTATTACAATACAAAATTATTTAAGTACAATATTTTGACAAAAAATGGACATAGAATGACCCATTTTCAAAATGGTCTCCTTTTGCGAAAAATGCTTCTATTATAATAATATTTTGCCTGTATATAGCTCAGACCTCTGTACCGAGGCTCAACTAGACTTTTTGAAATACATAACTTAGAAGTGGGTTTATCCATGTTTTACGACAACAGAGGGGAAAAATTTTAAGAAAAAAAAACACCGATAATTATTTCAAATGCTTGTAACTCTGAAAATAATATGAATTTTTCAAAACTCATAGTTGAGCCTCTGGGAAGAGGTCTGAGCTATATACAGGCAAAATATTATTATAATAGAAGCATGTTTCCCAAAAGGAGAACATTTTGAAAAAGGTTATTCTAAGTTAACTTTTCGCCGATATATTGTATTTAAATATTAACTAAATATTTTTGTGGTATTTTCTAACTCATGTCTGGCTATTTGTAATGATCAAATATTTGGGCTCATTTCTTCTGACAAAACATAAGAAATCTTAATGAAAAGAGGATCGAATTCTGAACTTATTTGCTCTCAGACACTATAAAGATTCTGCGATTAAAATAAAAACTAAGTTCTGACAGTTATGTTTTATTAATTATATAAACTTGTGGAAGAACTAATATTGTTCAGGGACGTAAACAATATTCATTTTTTTAGAAAGGATTCCAAGATACTCAGTGGAAGTTTCACGAATAAAATATAAGCAAGTGATGACAAACTAGAAAAAGTGTAACAGGGCTTCGATTTTTCCAGGGTTTAATTTGCAAATTACGAACTTCTACAAGAACAGGGGAAATATTAAAGTAATCAGCTTTTTGATGTTATAATAGTTATTTCCAAAATAAGTATACTGATCTATTCTCACATCTCCATACCTTACGAAATATCATGGTTTTGTTGTTTAACAACAAAAAATTAAAAAATAAATAAAAAATTTTACAGATTATTTAATCATTTTTCAAAACATTCGAATACAATACAATATTAATCAGTAAAACAATAATGTGATAGGAATTGAAATAATAGTTTATTCATTTCATAATTTTGCAATCTTTATGAGCTAGGTTACGAAATTTCTATTTTATGATTTTACATGTACGTCACAGTGATGTAACGGAAAAAATTTGCCTCCTCCCCGCAAAGTCTGGTTTTGAGCCCCCAAGTTGGATTTTACAAAGGGTAAGTACTTGATGGCAGTCAGGCTCTGGGGCTCCCTAGAACCCTAATCCCCCTGCAATGCAGGGGTTGCGGGAATGTACGTTACGCTACTGGTATGTCAGTATACAGGGTGATGCCGAATTCAACCAAAAAATTCAGAGGGTTGACAATAGGCAGCATGAGGACAACAACAACATAGAACATAGGATCGCAAACCACGAATAGTAGAAGAAATTCACAACATAATTATGAAGGTTATGTGGGATGTCGAGTGGAAAGTAAAGGGGCAATAAGGGGCAAAAAATATATTTATTAGACATAAAGCATGTTTACAATACGAACAATGTATTACAGTTCCACTGTGACGTCTCTCGCGTCTTTCTGTAAACATAACTCCTATGTTCTTTGACGGCCACGATTAATGGCAAAACTTTTCCAACCCAATACCAAGAAGATAAACAAAGATATAGCGTGGCAAGCTTAGATATAGCGTGGCAAGCTTAGATATAGCGTGGCAAGCCTAGATATAGCGCGGCAAGCTCAGAGATAGTATTGTGGAATTATTCTGATCGATAGCGTGACAAAGCTTAGTGTGAAATCTTGTGGATCAAGAATTAGCAGTCCTATAGTTTTGGAAAGAATAGAAGCCTAAGATAAAGAAGTTGGAATCTTCATATATAAAGTTTATAGATAATATTCTCTAGGTCAAGGAAGGAGAACTGAAAAAGGTAATATTGGATATAAGTAATTAGATGAATAGGATTATTAATGATAATTGAGATAAAGGATCTAGTTGCGTGATCTGACTTGAATACGTGATTTAATTTGGGCTTGACTCTCACTTTAATTAAAATTGTCAAATTAGAATTTAAGTAATATAAGTTATTCTTAATAAAAGTTGTATTAAGAATTATTATGTCTCATCATTTTGATAATCCCACACCTCTAGCTTACGCGGAACCGGCACGACATGGTCATCACAGGATGGCTATGTCGCACCACGTCAGAAATGCAACAATTGATTGTCATAGGAATTGTTCGAAGATGCTGATGCATAGGTTATAACACAGCTGACACGGACGAGTGAAGAATTGTTGGATTCTTTCAATCAAATTCGATTGGATTGCTGACTTCGAGGTGTGATGCAGAGTATTGTAAACATGCTTCAAGTCTAATAAATGTATTTCTTGCCTCTTATTGTCCCTTTTTATTCCACTCGATATCATAACATTCATGTATGCTTTTGTTAATTATTCCTTCTAAACGTGGAGGCTGTGGAAGCCTAATGGTCAAGGTAAATGACTCGTGGCAGGCCTGTCATGAGCTCAAGCCTTATACCGCTAAAGACCCGCCGTGAAGAGAACGTTGATGCACGTTATGTTGCCGTTCAAACGTTCTCCTATTAATGTAGTGTGGAATTTAGGGAAGGGGTGCCAACTCAGGTGTCGTCCTCGTCACTGGACCCTGGTTCACAATATAAAGTGACGTTAATATTCTGAAGTCCCCTCCGAAGAGGACACCCGTTCTACACTGTCCACGCGACCTGTGTCTGTGGGGAAGAACTAAAAACTACTAGTCGTTCATACTAAAATCTGTTTATTAAGATCTTAGTTCAAACATAATACAGCAACAAAAGATTAATCTAAGGAGGATGATCAAGAATGAGAAGACGCAACACGTATTACCAATCGTTAGCGCAATTAACTGCTGAATCTAGATTTATAGATTAAATACTATCTCAATAAAAAATGCCTTATACTTAAAGTTTAATTTATCAAGCTTAATGCTATATCCTAAATAAACAGCTATGGTCCTTATAACTTCTGTTTTGGCTTTAATCCGGCTATACTCCATTGAGCTCGTACCCACTTTTGGTTAATCTGTACAGGCACTGCTAGGATAATTCCCAGAATTATGATTCCTCTTCTAGACTGTATTTCATATCACCTTACACCTACCTTTTTACGTAGTGACTCCACTTAGCGACTCTTCTTAGCAACCACGCGAATGCTAAACTTCCAATATATATATATGATTCTTAATTTACATATACATGTTCTTCTTGAGTTAGTTGGAAAAAATTGCCATTCTGGCCCCAATGAAATCCCAAGAGGACAGTTAATTGAAATCGCAATGAATGCCCCGTCATAATATTCACTTACCTACTTATTTGCGGACTAAACGTGGTTTGCGACCTCATGTTCTATTTGATTTGTCGTCCCCATGCTGCCTACTATCACCCCGTTTGAATTTGTCGTTCGAATTTGGCAATACCCTGCATAAAGAATTCAGAGCTGGCATACAATTATTTGCTCCTCATAAATGTACAGTAACTGAATATCTTTAAAATAAATAGAAAGATGGTCACACACACACTTAAATTTGTTTAATGTTTGTAATGTATTACTTTCTGCATTTACTTATTTCATAATACATATGTATGGTGTTCAGTGAGTAATAACGGAAATGTTGTGTTTTTCAGGTTGGGCGAAGCTGCGTTGGGTGTGCAGGGGCCGCCCTAGGGACGATGGCCGGCTGAGGGGGAGGAGGAGGATGGGATGGCTGTCCCTTCCCCTCGTCCTCTGTCTGACGGTGTTGGGCCAGTGCTGGGCCGTGTGCCGCCTCTCCGAGCACAGCTGCGACAACGGACGTTGTATCGAGTCCGGCCGATACTGTGACGGCACAGACGACTGCGGAGACCTCAGCGACGAACCACCCGCCTGCACAAGTAAGTACACCCCCTTCTGGGTTCGTTAGTTTATAGCAATGGTAGCGAACCTTTATAAATCTGCGTTACGTTTTTATTTTTTTTGTTTTTTTTTTTGAAGAAATGTTTATTGAGGTATGGACGTGTCATTAAATAATTTTTACGTGGGAAAATAATAAAACTAAATACTAACAACTCAAAAATCTTCATTTACTACGAAAGAATACATTTTTGCACTGTATTGTAGGAAATGTTTTCGTTATTATACGTGCAATTCAAATTAAAGTAACATTAGTGTAATTTTTGTTATTACAGATTAAATGACAAATAACTTATATTAGGATTGTACGACAATAACAAGCGAGTGTGCTCCCCGTCGCCCCAAGTACCACAACCGATCACTTGCGTTTTTTCGTAATACTTCATAGTGAACTTTGTTATTTTGAATTAAAATGCAAACCGTTTTGATCGGTGGCGTAACAAAACTATTCTGTCACACGCCATCAATGGTACGCGTGCCCTTGGTTTGTCATCCCTGGTTTATAGTAATCGAAATCTTGTTTGAAAACTTAGGTCATCTACGCGAGTTTATGGCCAGAATTATTTCAATAGATTGAAGACCCACCGTGAAGCAGAGCTAATGTAGGTTAAATCTGTTCGAAATTCACGCTGACTTGGAAGCCAGGAGAGTGTTGTTCAAACTCACAATGTCTTCCTGGTCCCAACCATAGTTCATAGTTTTGTGGGCGAGTATAACTTTTATAAGCATACGATCAAAAATTTTTATTTTGTATAGAATTTAAAGCAAATATCAGTAATTTAAAAAGAAATTCTTATTTCTGTTAGTTGAATAATTTTAAGTTATTGGCTAAATGTTTTCATTTTATTTATAGATATTAAGATTATAACTTAAATTAGAATTACAATAATATCGTCTTATTTTTGAAAACATTTTTATCTAGCAATTAAAATTAAAAGTTTATTTCGTCTTCATATAGAATGTTGGCAAGTTATATATATATCTATATTGAATAATAAAATTACATTTCATAGAATAGTGTTTGATATTTCTTTATAAGGAAAAAAAATGACCTTTTTTGATAATATAACAGTACGGAGCAATAAATATCGCTACCCAAATGGTTATTCTCTTTTATATCCGTCATACTGTTGGAGTGATGTACTTTAAACTTGTAATGGCTTTACGTTGCCATGGTGTGGAAATTTTGAGGCCGTATTGCTAGCTCAAATGTCATCATTTCTCTTCACTTGGGGAAGTTTCTTCCTCATCACTTGAGTGTACTTCATGTTAGTGAAGTCACGAATAGTTCCCATGTTATTTATAAGTGAGGCATTAATGAACAATTAAATAATTGTTTGAAAAGTTTTTTCCAATACCCAAACGATGCTTAGTTTATAAAAAATAATATTCAATAATATTTTTATAGCTGTAAGAGACAAAGCCCCTGAGTGTTTATTTGATTCCGTCACTATACTAATGAGAAAAACCACATACAGGAATAGGACAAGATAATAGATATACCTACGAAAAATTGAAATTCTTTTATAAATAAGGAATTGAATTACCTTTGGCCTGAAAGACAGCTTTCATTCTACGTAGGATTCACAAATAAAGGTCTTGGACAAAGGAATTCGCACTCATTACTCTAGCAGGGGCCGTCTCTAGTCCAGATAGCGTGTTTGGAGAAGGAAACCGAGCACGGACTTTGTTCTCTAAAAATTCTCATAAACACTCAATAATATTTAAATCAGGTGACTCGGTACACTACTTTAGATGTTCCACTTCATCGTCCTGTCCATGTAATCATGTTTGAACACAGGGAAACGTGTGATCAGGGGCGTTGTCAGCACCACAGTACGTTCTAACGGAAAGAAAATTTGGCACATAGGATGAAGAGAATCTGCTAGAATGTGTGTGTGTGATTCGATAATGGTCTCCTGTGATCATCTCCCTCAAGAACAACGAGAGAACCCAATCTATGGGAAGATATTGTACCCCACACCATCACAGAAACTCCTCCATGTTTCACGGTTCGAACCAAACGGTCAATATCAAATGCTTCTGCCGGTATTTGCCAGACTAACACACGTCCGGTGGTCTGGAATAATGTAAATAAGGATTCATTAGACCAGATGATTTGTCCTCATTGTAATTGTTCCCAATTTAGGTGGTCTTGGCGCCACTCTAGTCTTCATAGCATTCCGCGCAAAAACTAACGCTTTTAGAATAGCTACTTTGCCATGAATGATAGCAGCATGCTGCTTCCGTTGAATAGTTTTCATGGATACGGGGTTATTAAGGTGGGTTTTAATTTCGAATGCTATCTGTGGCAGTGTAGCCATGCGTTTTTGGACGACTATCCCTTTCAACACCAATCTTTCATGGTCTTTCAATTTCGAGTTTTCCCCGTTGTGCTTCACAAATGACACCTTACCCAGGTTTGTGTAGGCTGTTATAACCCTTGACACAGTGGTCATTAAAACATGTACAAGGTGTTGGCTGTTCTGGACATGAATCCTACATCGAAGCGAACTCTAATTATCATTATTTTTCAACGTTGGAGAGGTTGCTATGAATAGAATTTTCTCACCCTCACACTGTCCAATGCTTGACTGATACCTTCCCTTTCGTCGCCACTAGGTGACACACTGTTGCAACACATGACAGCTTTTTATAGGACGGTCAAAGGACAACTTATTTTATTTTTAACTTGACGTCCCTATTATTTTGTCCTATACATGTACATTGTGTGTTAAGAATGGATAAAAGAATGGTGAACCGTAAAAGATACTGCATGAAGAGAAGCTCAGACAAATAGCCCAAATATATATTTTTCTCAAAATGACCATCAATAAGAATTAAAAATAAAGACATAATAATGAAATATAAACGGAAAAACAAAATTCTCTTTAATGTGTTTAAAAAATAAGCTCGAAAACAGTATTTCCAGTGCAGATGGTAATATTGTGGATACGTTACTATAAGAGAAACAGTGTAATGCAACTGTAACACTTCCTTATTAAAAATTTAGATTCTATAAACTCAACCCAACAGCTCGATTTCGCTTCTGGGTTAAGTAAATCCAATTACATTAGTGGTTATCTGTTTATTCGCTTCTATACCTATGTAGAAGATTTTCTGAAGCACTTTTCGTAATTTAAAGGATTAAAATGTCGTTCTACTTAATTATTTAAACTAATTTCTAATTCCTTTTTAGCCAGCTTACTTTTTTTCCCTTTACACTAACTCATAATTTGATTAATTTGGAAAAAAAAATCTAATTTATGTCTGTTTTTCTCAGTTAAATGAGAAGATTATTTTTGGTCTATAAAGCAAACAAATTCAATTATTTCCAGCAATATTAATTGTGCCAATCCAATTATTAATTATACCCGTAGTACCTGAAAGGCCATGTAATCGTAGTTGACAGGGACATTTTAAGGGATGGACAAATTTTTTTAAGGACTTCTTAAGGCATGGGCCAACTGGGCTCGGGCCCAGGGCCTCCTCTTGTTCTCGATGGAGCCTTAATAAGATCATGATTCGTATAATTTTAACAATCAAATGTTATTTCCGTTTGTATTCTCCAAAAAACTGAGAATTTTGGACCATATTTCAACTGTCGACGGTGACAAGACGGTATTATTATGTGATGACTGTTGTCCTTGTATAGACCTAGGTCAACCACCATACCCCATCATTAATCATTAAGTCTAAGAGCTGCAGTTGGTCGAGCCAATTTGTGAGATTGTAAGTCATGCACATTGTGTCAGTTTTTACTGTTTCTACGAGTATTTGACAATGTATGCTATGTACTGTCTACTTTTAAGGGTCATAGGTCACCCCTAAATTTGTGTAAGGGCCCAGGGCCTCAAAAAGTCTTAATACGTCCCTGTGTCTAGGTCTCGGAGGAGGACTTGTCTCATTCTCTATTCCGCCTCAGTAAGATCTAGATATGAATAATAATAATCATCAAACATTTCTGGACATAAATTTCGAAAGACTACAAATTCTGAATTATATTCCAACTGGAAACAGTGGCAAGACTGTATTGTTATTTCATGCCTATCCCCCGTGCCTAATCCTTCCATCACATACACCATTATTATTCATTTAGTCGAAAGGCAGCAGTTGAATCGGTTTGTGCCTAGGTTTATGAGATTGTGAGTCACGCACATCTATCTATCTTTGTAAGAGTACTTGGCAATATATGCGTTACACTGTCAACTAAAAATCTACAGGTAAAAATACAACTTTGATTTTGAAGAGATAATTAAGGATTTTGCGAATTTAAGACGAAGAAAAAACGAATTTTTTTAATAGAATTTCATTTTATTATCGATTGCTTTTGTTAACACTTGCATGCACGTATACCAAACTCTACCAAATTCAATTAAAAGGTGGCAGGTGAGGCCTATTTTTCCACAAGGGCCCTAAACCACAAGAGTTTGTACGTCATTTGTAAGTAGTGTTTCTGTCAAGACTGAGATTTGAGACTTGGTGCCCCTGAAGACCCAGCATGTAGAGGGGCTAAAGAACATTATGTTTTTCGGGGGTTAAAATCCTCAAATTGGTGTGAGTGGAAACTTGGAGAAGGATTAAACAGTTCAAGTGTCGTTCTCATCATTTAAACATGGTGCAAAACCGTCATCAATAACCAGCAATCGATATAATAAGTCCAGATAAATAAATTATTTTATTAGTTAGAGTTTACATCTTTTTCTGACTTAATATGAGTCGTAATTTTATAATATTGTTCCATTTTTTTTTAAATATTTGTTTTTATAAATGGCTGTCACGACCCAATGGTCGCTTGTGAATTTATATGAACAGAATCAAAAAATATATTTTAATAAAATCAACACCTTTTTTTTTTTACTTTCTGATCACTATAAAAAATGTTATTTAAGTAAAGGGAGCTGATAATTTCTAACTTAAATATCAATAATCATTTTTAAATTACAAAGCTTTGTCGATAAGATCCGACATAATGTTACTCACCTAATTTGATGAAATATCTTATTCCGTGATACGCAACATCTTAAACTTCGATAGCTTCAATTATTATAACTGCTACACTCCTTCAGTACCAGCCAAACAACGATTGACTCTCTCTTTTTTTTCTTCCTTTAATTTAAAAAAAATAATTCACATTAGCATAAATCTGGGTTCCTGCACAGAAAGCGACTTTATTATCATACAACAGTTACAAATTATTCACAAGAAGATTAGTGAAAAATGCGAATAGGATTCGTTACGTGGTACTAAAAATGAAAAAAAAAATAGCTATTATTTCATGCAAATAGCTTTGATAATACTGAATAGATTTGCTTTTATCATTAAATGATACATATACTTAACATTAGGATTCAATATTTACACTTCATTTTAAATTTATATTTCATTTTTAATTACTCCATTTTTAATTAGATTTTCACCATGTTTTAATGCATATGCTATAATTTTAAAATCTTAAGCCAGTGCTTCTCAAACTTTCAATATTTGCTACCCAAAATTTATTCATCGCACCCCCCTCCATACAATAACAATGCATTGAATTCAATAATACTATACTTTGACGCTAAAGCTACAATACGACTTTAAACACTTAAGTGCCCCTGGCGTATATAAGTGTCTCACTCAGCCAACGAATTAATTGCCCCGGGCGTATATATACGTCTTTCCGAAGAAAGATCTTTTATGCGCATTGCTATTCATAAAATTAATCCGAAGGCTTTGGAATGCAATAAAAAGACCTTAACAGTGTTTGCGAAGGATTTACTTATTTCAGAGTATTTCCTTACGTATTCCTTTTCTTCCTCCCTTCTCAATACATCACATACGCACGCGTACGTGGAAAATGGTGTCATTGGGGAGCGAATTGCATTACTTTTAATCAGAAAAGTTAAGGGATTAATAATAAACAGTTCAAATTATTAAGGTAAGGATAATTTTTTATGTACGACAAGCGCATGGGGCCCCTGGTAATTATTAAATTTGTTCTTAACTTCGTTTTGTAAATTAATTATAAAATACATCATGCAGTACTGATACATTTATAAGTGTATTATATCAGTGTAAATGTGTATTTTATTTTTATTATGTCAGGAAGTTTTAGTTTGTTTACTGTCAGAAAATAAATAATTTTTCTTAAAATAATCTTTTTTTTTTCCGACTTTTCAATAGGTTCGCGCCCCCTCATAGAGTTATCACGCCCCCTTAGGAGGGCATGCCCCACAGTTTGAGAAACGCTGTCTTAAGCAATAATAATTTTATTTCAAATGTGATATATTCTGTATCTAAACGCATGATTTCAATCGATCAATAGAAATTAACATAATTATCTTAACCATAAGTAGTTAAATTAAATTCCAGATGAGTAGCCAGTTTCCTAGGTATCCAAAAATTTCAAACATTTAAAGTAATCCATTTAAAAAAAATTTAAAAAATTGATGGATGTTAGAATATAATTCTGTTTTTATAGTCTTCAAAATCATGTTTCCAAATTAAACACTTACAATTTTGAACAAGAAAAAGATAAAACTTTATAAGCTAAACCATTGTTTCACAAAAAAAATTCGGCTGTTAATTCTCACCATTTACATTAAAGCAGAAAAATATAGTAGCCATTTGTGTGAGTTTCACTTTATATAGGATTAAGATTAACCTTTAGAAACACACACACACACACAAGAATATAAAAATGGACACCAAAAGAGATACTTGAACTTCTTTTTTATCAAATTATCAAAACTAGTAAAATCTAATAAATTTTTCAGCCTGGAAATCTACAATATTAAATATTTCTAAAATACATTCCTTATTGTTTTAACTATAAGTAATTTTTTAAAAAAAATCTTACTATTT
Organism: Trichonephila inaurata madagascariensis; assembly: GCA_019973955.1. Classification (NCBI taxonomy): domain Eukaryota; kingdom Metazoa; phylum Arthropoda; class Arachnida; order Araneae; family Nephilidae; genus Trichonephila; species Trichonephila inaurata. The sequence continues at coordinate 110,260 of BMAV01002634.1, forward strand.
TTATTTTAAGAATTTTTTAACTTTTTAAGATTTTTGATCCATTGTGATTCATTTCTATTCCTTTCGTTTTTTAATAACATTAATTTTATGACTTTACAAAAACAAAGAGTGAAAAATAAATGAAAAATGATAGAATTCTGTTATCTTATAATAGACTTAAATAATATTATAGATATATTTTAGGTACTATTTTCAGTTACTTGAAAACGTAGCAATACGCAAATTACTTTTCTAAAATAAAATAGCTCTAAAATGAAGAATGTGTCATTTGTTACATTTGTTGAAAATTAAATTTAAGAGGCAGTATACTTAATTATAGAAAAAGAAAAAAAACCTTTTTTCCATTCAGTTTTCAAGGGATTACAATTTAATTAAATTATTATATGGAAATTGGGTTTATTACATACACGCAAAGTAAGGCAAAAATAAAATTACATAAAATAACATTTCGGTATTTTTATCGCTCATATAATCACATTATAAGAAAATTTTAAATCTCTAAAAGATAGAATGTGTAAAATATACTGTATTGTAATTTTTTTAAAAAATAGATTAAATATTTTTATTCAAAATTAATGTGAAGGACTTATATATAAACATTGTACTAACTGTATATTCGATTGAGTTTAGTTGATTTCTTAACATTTATATATATTTTTCTGTTGCAACTATTTGTTTGTTAAACATTACGTATTTTATTTTACTTTTTAGTTCCAACTAATTATTTTTAAAATTCCATTTATTTGTTCTGTCACTGTTACTTATACCACCTGATCGACAGTAACATCATATCGAGACCCACGGAATTCATCGATGCAAAGGACTACATTTACCCCAGGCACTAGTTTTAGTTCAATTCCATCCCATTTTTGAGGGAGAACACTCTGAAGAAAGTCTGAGTCCGCCTACTTCTCTTCTCCTTCCACCAACCTCACGAGATGACTTGCGGCTCCATGACTATTCAGAGTACCCCCCATGATGCGAAAGTATTATACATTTGCAAACAACCATACCTTCTCCTGGATTTTAACCCAGGCCCCCAACGGCACAGCAGTCCGCGTCACTAACAACTGAGCCGTTTATAGTTTATTTTGTATATAAAATGTGAGAAAATACGCGGTAATGTTTCAATGAAAAAATAAAAACACAAAATGTAAAAGTCAAACAGGAGATATTTTTAATCTGATTATACTATTTTCACCTACATGTATTTTTATTTATTGTAATTTAAATAAAACATTTTTAGTGTATTTGTTCATTTTGTTAACTTAATTTAAGTACCATTTATTAATTCTTATTTAACTATAAAGTTAGCAGGACCTTTTTTTATTAACTTAATTATATAAGCAGATGGAATTCCTTAAAAGGCTCGAGGAACTGATTTTAGAACACGATGCATAAAATTTAGACATTCAATTGACTTCTACAATCCTCATACGCGTTTTACACACTTAATTTATTTATAACTCTTGATATATTTCTATTTACGATAAATTTCTATATTTTATTCATTTCTGCACCTCTTTATTTGTCACATTCATATTTATTTATGATATCTAATTTATTTATTAAAACAGCTGAATGGTGGAAACAAAAAAAATAAATATCATCCCAATTCCTAGGACAAAACAAAATTTATTTCGAACACGAAAAACAAAGCCAAGAGATATCCGATCGAATTCGGTTGACTTCATGTATTTTTATATGTGAGGCGTAAAATACTACGTGAAGACGTGTTTTGCCTGCAAGGCGTCCCCTTTATTTGAGTTTCTTGGAAAGTTTCTGCTTTAGTTTCTACTCGGTCTTAAAACTTCGACAAGCTCTGGTTTCTCTATACTGAAGGTTTCTAACAAAAGATTTTATAGGCGAACCATCTTTGAAATTGTACAAACACAAATATGACGATAGAAAATTCATAAACCTTTTTGCTTATAATGATGCAAAATGTATAAAGTTAATTTTCCCTTCTATACTTTTGTGTGGCATGTTACATTGATAATTTATCTCCTTATAATACAGGGTAAGTCAAAATGAATATAGCAATTACAAACGGCTATAATTTAATGCTACTATTTAATGGAAAAGAGTTTATTGATAAGATTTACTCAGAATGTAGACGGAGCTTCAAAATTTTGTATACATACGTCATGGATGCTCTATATCACTTCTCTTGGTCACACGGACAACATCTACGGCAAAAATGGCGAACCTATGAACCGTGGGTCAGACACTGACCCACACAATATTTTAATTGACCCAAGATTGCTAGGCAACCACTTGTTTGTTTACGCGACTTTGTGTGGATTATTTATATTCTAATAGAATTTTTTCAAGCACATTGACACAAAAGCAATTTAAATGCTGTTTATAACCTTCAGTTTGATCATTACATTTCCAAAGTTACGCAAATGAAAACCAATGTATATGAAAGTATGTAGTATTTGAAACAGAGCAAAAGTGTCTACAAAATATCAAATAAAGTGTATAATTTTACTCACATTTTGTTTGTTGAAAAAAAAAATAATAGAAAACCAAAGGAAATAACCACATTTAAAGCACTTTGTTCGAATAAAATGCACTTTTTAAAGGTTGTGTTCAGTTATGTTTGTAGAAAGATATTTCGATAGCGCCCTTTTTTACCCGTTAAGCCAAATAAATTTTAAAGATGTTTAGTTTTAAAAAATACTCAGTTAAAAATTTTTGAACTTAACTATGGTGCAAATGGGCATTAGTGACCCACGCACTAGTACTAAAAATGATATGTACGAAATTTGACCCACATCTCAAAAAGGTTCACCATCCCTGATCTAGGGGGTGCTCCATTTCACGGCATACATTCTGCAGCACTTGTGCAGTCATCGACGCAAGCGTATTACAAATGTGTACTTTCATTTCTTCAATTGTTTTGGGCATGGGAAGCACGTATGCCTTGTCTTTTACATACCTTGCCCAAAACAACCGAAGAACTGCAAATACGCATTTGTAATGCGCTTACGTCGATGACTGTACAAATGGGAAACATATACACCCTGTCCTTCACATGTAATGTCCAAAACAATTGAAGAATTGAAAATACGCATTTGTTATGCGCTTGCGTCGATGACTGTACAAATGCTTCAGAATGTATGCCGTGAACTGGAGTACTGCCTAGATATTGTCCATGTGACCAAAGGAAATAACATAGACCACACATCTATGACGTATGTATACAAAATGTTTGAAGAGTTCCATCTACTTTCTGTGTAAATTTTATCGATAAATTCTTTTCCATTAAATAGTTATAGCCGTTTGTAATCGCTTTATTCATTTTGACTTACCCTGTACTTTCGGCTATATTTCATAGAAAAAAATATGGAAAACTTTTATGATGATTGCGCTTTTTGTTACGTTAATTTTAAAATCTAAAAATTAGTATTTTTTCTTTCTCTGTTTCTTTCACACACACTCAGTTATTGGTTAGTTTGAATCCTCATGAAACTTATTATATCCTTGTATCTATGTGTCTTGCAAAATGCAGGCTTCGAAATTCCATCAATTGAAAAATATTTTCCTTTTTTTTTTGTCATATAACATTGCCAAGCGATAACAAAAAGATGACGCAGGGTGTAATATTTAAGCAAACGCTGTGCCTTAGAACATATACGATATCAAAAGGAGGTATAAAATATAAGCCTCATAACCAGACCATAAACAGTTTTTGAATATACTCATATAATAATGAATTAATTTAATTGAGAAAGTTCACTCTCTCATTATTAACCTAAAAGTGTTATTCATTATTACCCTAACTACCTTTAATAATTTATCACGTATTAGAACAATTTTGTTCTTCTTCTCTAAAATAGGGCAGCGAATTGGTAATTACCATTGGAGACCTAATACTTTCCCATGGAGCTGGTATCACTTTTTAGTGTATTACATTATTTATCGAAACCAATTGCCTCAATGTACACTGCTGACCACCGTAAATGCAACACCCTGATGGAAGCATGCAAATAACATGGAATTTACAACATGCGTTAGTGGAGGTGAGATATGCAAATGATTAGAATTTTAGCGCAGACACACTTCACGCGAGCCTGTGGTACCACCTCAAAGCGCTATGTAAGGCTTGGAGATTTCGACAATTTCAAGTTCGACAATTGTGTTTTTCTTGTGGTTTTTGCAAAAACGATCAGTTATGTCTCGAAGAAAACAGCAATCAGATTTTGATCAAGTATCCTAGTTCGACAGAGGAAGGATAGTGGCCTACCCAGATTGTGGATTATCTTTCAGGAAAATCGGTAGTCGTGTTGGACGAAACCAAACCACTGTAATGCGGATATGTGACCGTTGAATGCAGGAGGGTACGACGGACCGACGTAGTCGATTGCATCCACCTCAGTGCACCACTTCACGTGAGGACAGGCAAATTGTGCGCATGGCAGTAACGGATCACTCAGTCACATCACGAAATATAGCACAGCACATTGAGTCTGTAGCGAATCATTCAGTGTCTGTGCGTACCATTCGACAACGTTTAAAGTAGAGTGGTCAGTCCGCAAGACGTCCATTGCTTGGTCTACCCCAGACGTAGAACCACAGACGTCTCCGCCGCCAATGGTGCAATGAAAGAAAGATGTGAGCTTCATAATGGAATGAAGTTTTTACTGACGAATCACGCATCTGTCTGCGACACAACGATGGTCGGATTCGAGTATGGAGACACCGTGGAGAGAGGATGCTGAACAGCTGCGTTGTGCACCACCACACTGGTCCTGCACCGGGTATTATGGTATGGGTCGGTATTGGATATCACTCTCGTACTCCTCTAGTACACATTGCCGGTACTTTAAACAGCCAGCACTGCATCTCCGAGGTGTCGGAGCCAGTTGTCCTTCCTTACCTTCAGGGCTTGGCCACAGCCATATTTCAACAGGATAATGCGCGACCACACGTGGCACGCATTGTTGTGCAAAGGATCTTCGTCAATCACCAGATTGAATTGCTTCCCTGGCCGGCACGCTCTCCGGATCTTTCACTGATAGAAAACATGTGGTCCATGGTTCCTCAACGATTGACCCAGATCAACTTTGGCAACGTGTGGAAGCTGCTTGGTCTGCTTTACCCCAAGAACACATCCAAAGTCTCTTTGATTCAATACCGAGGCGTGTGGCAGCGGAGATCTCCAACAATGACGGCTATTCTGGCTACTGATTCTGGCAGGAACGACACTTCACAGAAGTCAATAAATTTAATCATTTGATACTTACTTGGTCAACATGTTATTTACAAAATAAATTTTGTTGTGCTATCTCTTGTCTTTCTTGGTGTTGCATTTACGGTGGCCACAGCAGTGTAATTTTGACGCTTAGTTTCCACTACAGACATAGGCGCCGGACCTCTGACGATGCGAAATTGTTCTAGGAATTTAATTTTGCAGAGAGCACCTAAATTAAATACACACTGTTAAGATTGTTAACTTGCCGCATGATCGTACAACATGGACGCTGCCAATTTTTTGCATCTTGAAAATCTACCATCTTGGGTCGGTGTCAAATCCGCAAACTTGGACAAAGAAGGCTTTCGCCTAACCAAATACGCCACGCAGCCGAAGTATGAAAAAAATAAACAACACTGATATGATGTTTTTCGATTTGGTCAATTTACCACAATATAGAGTTTAAGTTAAATTACGTTTATATTGTATGAGATTGTGATTACATTTGATTCATTACTTGGGTGTACATTTCTTAACGACTAAGATTTAAGAAATATATAAATACGAATGACGTTCCAGAAGTAAGTTTCGTCATTTTGTTGACGGGGATGGTGTACACCAGGTAAGAAAAGATAAGATAACCCATCCGTTGCTGTTTCTCCTGCGGAAGAAGTCTAAACGGGGGGAAGAATCACGCATTCTCAGAGCATCGAAGAAAGAGCAGCAGTAGGCCGGCGTCTCCGAAGTCATTCGAGTTCAAATTAGAATGGCAGGTGGAAACGTACTGACGATGTGGCCCGTTAAAGAAAATGCATGCTATTATCCGGCATGAATAGACACATGTGACTCGTCAAATAGTTGATCACTGGTGTTGCATGTTCAAAAAAGGACTGTCCAAGAAGAAGGTCAAATTTGGAATCCCTACGCATTCAAACATGAAGACAACATTACCCTGTCAAATTTTTACCTGTATCTTGCATTAAAATTTCACTCTCAGGGCGTAACTTCCAAAACAAAATGCTGAGGTGAAAGAGTGAGGAGACAATCGTTTGCATCGCAGGGGGTACCTGGTTTTTACCAAAAAGATTTCTTCATACTAATTGCACGCTACTATAAAAGTTTCAGTGTGGGTGTCTACTATGTCGAAAAACAAGGCAAGATGGCTTTTATGCATAGTGCATAGTGGGGTAAATGGGAATATTAGGACTCCTCTGCAAAGTCAAGTTTTGGACCTGAAGCCAAAGTTGACCTGAAGTTTCGTCAGTCAGAGGTCTGCTAGAATCCTGGGTGCCCTGTTATGAGGGGGTGTACGTTATACGCCACTGGCTACTATGGCGACAAATTACGTGGGCTTACTACTTTTATAAATGTTTGCAATTCTTATTTTGCCTAGATTTATACAAATCGACGATTCCAGCTCTGTACCTTTTATTGATTATACGCACGATGAAAAATATTCATAAGCATATTTTCAATTTCATTTTGGAATGACATAGGATACTAAATCTACTTACACACCGAATATGAAGTATATGTGTTTTTCAATCATTTATCGTCTAATACTTGTGTGTAACGAGTTTAATAGAGTTAAAAAATCTTACATAGGCTCTTAAACGATACATTTACACAGGCTCTATAGCAAATTTTTATTTTATTTTTTTTTTCCAAAAAGGAAGGAAAAAATTAATCAAGTTCTTTAACTGAACATACAATAGTTATCACTGTATGCACTTCATAAATTTTTATCTAATTATCAAGAATACTTAATTCAACTAACCATTATAGATTCTTTCTCAATAACTCTTCCACGTGTGTTATTAGATTAATCAGTGATTTATTTTATTCTAACTGCGCAGCAGTATACCCAAACTAAAAGATTAATGATTTTATGATTCATTTGCTTACCTAAATGAATCACTTCCCATTTTTAGATTGCCATAAAATGTGCTTTACTTCATTATCTTGATAAGGATGAAGCATTAATCTACATAATGACATTAAATTCTATACGTATCACAGCGTAATCCAAATTAATGTTTAACTAATACTTTTTTTATTTATTAATTTACACCTTCAAGGCTTTGTTGATAGATTTAAAATTCATAACAGAAGAAGAAGAAAGAAGAAAAAAAAAGAGAATGAAGATAATAAATTTGGAAATAGTAAATTCAATGAATATTTATAATCCTAGAGGAAGAAGAAGCGTTTTGGGAAAGTTACGATCTGAAATTTTGGATCTTCATGCATAATTTATTAAAGATTTGTAAAATAAAAGAATAAGAAAATATAAAAAAAAAAGAAATACGCTTTCGGATAATCTAACCTTTGATATATGGTCTTTTCAGAACTCGATATATTTTAACCCAAACGATTCTGTCAGAACTTTAACGAAGCCAGAGTACTTATGATTTTTTTTATCCAAAAAATTGAAACGCGCGTTGGCAACATAAATTCGATGCTTTAGAGTTGCTTCCGCGCGGTAAATAGTTTTTCTCTGACGTCCATATTGTATTTCGATACAAAAAATGTATTTGGACCCTGAAGAAGTTTTAAACCTGGGATTGTTTGTAACATTTTTCATGAAATGGAATGAATTCCGTTTTTCTTTTTTGTAAATATTCCTTTTTTTATAAAAAAAAATTATAGTTTCAGAATTAAATAATATGTTTGTCAGACATCTATAAAATGTAAGACAAGGCAGATTAATTTTGTGGTTACTACTATTCTTTTTCATTCCACATATTAAGTTATTGAATGACATTTAAAAATAGTCCAATTCTGAAAACTGCTACGGAGTAATTCTTAGAACACAACTTAGAATTTAGGCACCCCAGGAACAATATTTGATATTTAGATATTTTTTGTCTATCTCACAATAAATGTTTTTTCTCTTTAAAAAATAACTGGATGCTTTTAAAAAATGAGGCATTGACAATTTACTTTCTTTCCAATTTTTCTACAGTACATCCTTGTATTATACAATTAAGAACCAGAAGAAATTGCACATCTACCTAATTTCTTAGAGGCTCCCACGAGCACATAAAAATGCAACACGATACGACAGGGACTCGAATATATGAAAGTATTTTCCAGATAATTTATACCATGAATTTTACTAGGCACTTGACAAATCCGTAGGAATAGTCGAGATTTCTTTCGAACATAATGTTATAAGACATTCTTGTTATGTTCAATGATGCTCATATCTAAGAATTTAGATGGGTAATGGGAACTTTTTAATCCAGAATAGTATTCCTGTACTATAGTACTCGGCAGCAATTCTAGATGTAGGGGGTGTCGTCCCATTTAAATTGTTCAGTCGTTCATCGGATTCATCTCCCATCGAATTGCGAAGAATCTCATTCCTTAGTTGCAACCGTGTAACTTCAACTACCATAGCCAGACTACGTACAAGGCACTTTAAAAGAATGAAAATATCCCCTGATTGTCAAAGAAGTTACAATACTTGTCCTCACTGTCCCGGCATTCAACTTTCTCCTAATCCAGTTTTCAACTGTCCTATGTTGCCTAAACTCCCCAACAAAAACCGAAGAATCCCGGACCATCAACTGCTTTATTCGTCTAAGGTCATCAACATTTCAAGAACCATTTTGGACTCCTTAAACGCCATTTGATTCCTGTGTACTACTTGGGGACAAGACAACAACAACAACAAAATCTATCAGAATGCACAACACGAATAGTAGGAGGTGTTTGAATAGAATGCTTATACACTCGTGTTTTCAGTCAGAATCGTATCAGGACTCTCATATCATGTAAACTGAAAATACCCCATATCATCACAGAGGTTCCACCGAATTGAGAATTTCAATGTTTACAAGTGACGAGGTTGTCCCAGTAACTGTACAGGTCCATTTAGCAAATACAATTAGAAATGATACTTGTCAGAAAAAACAATGTGCTTTCAGGCATCAACAAACAGTCTAATGACGGTCTTGGTCTGCCCAAATGCTGTATAATGAACATCAGTACTAATATAATGGGTAATAGGGTTTCAGCTCTAAAAGTTCGTATTAATAATAGTTCACTGAACAATTCGTACGTTCACACTTACATTTCAACACTGAAATCGTCAGCAGTTTGAGCAAGTTTTGCGCGTCCATCTCATTAAAGGATTTTCGTCATCGATAGTACCTTTCTTTCAAGGTATTTTACCAAACCCAACAATGTTAGATAGTTTGTGCTTAACCTTTATTATTTCAATGTGTAGGTACCAATCCAACATTTGGAAGCAAAATTGTTGCTTTTTAAAGGTGCTGGCGACCGCATCTCTTTGCGCTGACTTGTTATATGTAACCGTCATTTGCATTAGCATGTCAATTTTTTGGACTGTTCAATGTATATAGAATGAAGCAGAAGTTTTACCAAGATATTTAAAATTTGTATTTTTGTATAAATTTACATTATTTTTTTTCAAATTCGTACACAATCAACACAATTGTTAAGTCCATTGATAGAATTTCGTTGCCGTAATAGTTATTGTAATATTAGAATATACTGGAATTTTTTTACAGTTTCGGTATCAAACTATAGTTCACACAGTTGGTGCATGTGTATAATGTTATCTGATTATTAAAAAGTTATGCTCCTACTTTGTTTAGTGGGCTGAAAAATGTGCATCTAAGTAATAAATTTTAGTCTAAAAAATCTAAAAAACACCCTTTTATAGTTATTCGAACTAAGTTGTAACTTTATCTTTTAGTCACCAAATCTAGAAATGGGATCTGAAATTAGTCGCCAGATGCGGTATGGGATCTGAAAATGGAAAATCGTTAATCCTGATGATCCTGATCAGGACAATGGAACAAAATTATTAAATCATTGTATTATCATCGATCCTGGACAAGTCAGGAAAACTTCGAATTAATCTGACCTTTTAAAGTGAGTGAAATTTGAGTCCAAAGATTCCGTTTCCTTCAAGTTAAGCTTATAAAAGGGTGTTAAAAAATGAATAATTAATTATAGGTCTTTTTTATTTTTTGTTTTGTTAAAAAAGTTTTCTCAATTCACATTTATTCTTCTATCAGTATTGAAAGATTTTATGAGTGCATTAAAGATATTTTAATTATTATTCTTAAAATTTGTGAGCAAAATCATTATTATCTCTAACATATTCCTTCTTTTTTTTCTCTTGCAAAATTTTCAATTCATAAAATTCAAAAAAGTTAACCTTAAAATACATATTTAAACAACGAGCAAATGTTGTTTCTATTTTTGATTACATAGAACTTTTCTAATTAATCATGCAACTAAAAAACGCTTCATATATTTGTTCCTCAAGTATTTCTAATTCATTCACGACCTATAAAAATATGTTTGAAACATTCAAAACACATAAATAATGTTCAACCACTTTAAAAATCCTACAACGTTCTGTTATATAATCCCACTGGGTAAAAATCAACAGATAGCTCAAATTATTTTGTCTTAGAATAATTGATACGTAGCCAAAAATCATTAATTTCATTTCTGACAATGTACCTAAATATAATAAAAAATGATATCATATAACAATTTATCTTTGTGAAATGTAACAGAATTCTTCTTGAAATATTAAGTCAATTGACACCACTATTTGGTCCGCGGTGACCTCAAATTGACCTTCGACTTTTCCCAGAATCCATCAAATCATTTATCATCCGTTCCTTACGCTGCCTTAGATGTCAGAATAACAAGAAATGACTTTGTTAAATGAAGTTTTTATTGTGACTTGAAAATGTTTATCGTATGTTTTTACTATTTCAGTTTGAAGGATGAGACTTTTGTGTGTGTGTAAAGATAAAATAAATATTTATGGTAAGATCAAACGTAAAAAAGAATTAATATATTCTTTTAACAAAATACTCATCTGTCACACATACATTCACGGATTAATTACATAACTTCATACAGAACATTTGTAATCAGTAAAGGATAGATATAAGGAAGCTTTTACTGTACGATTTTGACTCTTCAAGTACAGGGTGATGCATGCTAAATCAGTCGATTTGAAGCCCACATGTTAACGTAGTGTGTAGGTTTGGAGAGGGGGGATTTCTGCTATACTCTTCTCTTTAAAACATTACATACTTTATGTAGACAGAAGAATTTCTATATTAGTACGAAGTAATTCCTCCTATATCAGAAATGACCTCTTCAACTCGTCTTAGTATTGACTTCACAAGTGTAGCGCCCATGTTCTTAACTTCATCATCATAGAAAAACACTTGCATAACACTTTTTATCATTTTTTCTGTTGCCGTACAACTCATCTATCGATTCTTTAGAATATATGATAAATTCTCAATACGATTTGGGTCTGGTGAATTATCAGGCCAATTAAGCTCTTTTATTTTATTTTCCGGCATAAAAGTCTATACCAATCTCGAATTGTGATATAAAGCCAAATCACATGTTTTGGAATGTTCCCTCAAACGTTTCCATGGATGGAACAATTCTATTGCGTAAAATTTCTAATTTGACGCAATTCATCATGCCTGTAAAAGGAACTATGCTTCCAGGGACATTTGTTGTGAAAAAATCCCAAAACAACTGTTTAGAACAGCGTTTCTCAAACTGTGAGGCGCACCCCTCCCCTTGGGGGCATGGCAACTCTATAAGAGAGGCGCGAGCATATTGAAAACAATTATTTTAAAAAATTATGAAATTACTGAAAGTAAATAAACGAAATACATTCTGACATAATAAAAAATAAAATACACATTTACACTGATATGTTACACTTATAAATGTATCAGTTCTACACAATGTATTACATATATATATATATAATTAATTTAACACACAAACACAATACTAACTTAAGAACATATTTATTAATTAAAGGGGCATGCCATTTTTTCTTTTTATGAAAAACAAAAATTAACACTTTTCTTGATAATTTTTGTACGGTTTATAATTATTCCCTTAACTGCCGATTATACAAGTTACGCGATTCGTTTCCCAATGCCACCGTTTTCCATGTAGGCGCGCGTATATGATGTATTGAGAGGGGAAAGAATAAAGAAGCAAATAATCTGAAATAAGTAAATCCATCGCAGACATTATCCTTTTATTGCATTCCAAAGCCATCGGAATAATTTTATAGATAGCAGTGCGTAGAAAAGATTGTACTTCGGAAACACATATCTATACGTCCCTGGAAATAAACGCTTTGGCTTAGCGCGACGTTTATTTACTCATGGGGTAATTAAGAAGTTAAAGTCATATTGTAGTTTTCGCGTCAAAGTATAGTATTATATTGAATTCAATACATTGTTATTGTATGAGGGGAGCGTGATGAAAATTGTTATTGAATATTGGGTCACGAAAGTTGCAACTTTGAGAAGCGCTGGTTTAGAAATTTCTTTTACAGTCTGTTGGATATTATCTGGTACGAAAGTTTTAATTATACTTCGTCTAACCACACTTTATTCGTATCCCTGACAAATGAAGGCATTTCATCATTGAAAATCTTCTAGTCGTTAAAAGTCCGGGTTTGGTACTTCTGGCCTATACTAAACATTTTTTCATCGCTTTCTAAGAAATAGCTTTTTCCTCGGTTTTGATGCCTAACGTCTAACTTTCAGAACCCTTTTCTGTACAGTTGAGGTACTCATTTCAACACCATAATCCAATAAATCCCTTTGAAGGTAAATCCTTGTTTTACTTTTTGATTTATTGTGTTATTTCTTAGTAGAATGTTATCAAATTTTGAGGTAATTTTCCGTCTAAGCCCACATTTTCCTATTCTGTTTGGAGACAATGACCAGGAATCTTGAAATGTTCTTAAAATTCTTGAAACACTTGATTTTCACACACCAACTGCCGTAGCTATATTTTTTACAGTCACAGAAGTGCGTTCATTGTGAACGATTATTTTAGAATGCTCCCCCCCCCCACACACAGAATAATAATCATATCTGAACAACACTAGCGAAGCTAGTCCTAGTCCCGGTATCAAATTTCCTTGGGGGCCCTTTCTAGGGCCTTCTTATCATTTTGCGATTTTTTGCTTACACGTTTTGGGGCCCTCAAAGCTTAGGGGCCCCGTATCATTGATACGGCTGATACAGTGGTGGCTACGCCCCTGCTGAATCAACAAAAGTAACAAGTATTACGTGAAACGTAAAATTATAACCACCAGCTACCATACTGAAAAGCTCACAATTGAACTAGTAATATACTAAAACCAATCAAACGAGTAAATTATCGTCAAGGTCGACCCGTTACGTTATTTCTGGATAGATATAACCGGCTTGAGGTGGCTCGGGCTATCAATGGTAATCACATACCAACTCCCACAAGAAAAAAAATGTTTGTCCCAATAAACTCAAGCAGTATAGTATCACAGACAATACCCTCGTCAATTGGATGTGATTCAAAATAACAAGATCAGACGCCAATAGCCTTCATGTAGGGTGACATTAATTACGAATGAATCGATCTGTTCAACTTGGTGTTTTATTATGTGTTATTAATATAAATATGTGAATTATGCATTTTATTATTCACAAATATCCCTTTCATTTTTCTTCATCAAATAAAACTTTGACTTTTGTAATTATAATATCAAAATTAAACAGAGGATATGTTACAAATAAGTTAAAAATGATCAATATGTGTCGGATATCCGAAAAGTATGACTGCACTTTCAGATATTGATTAATTAAAACAAATATAAAGCTTTTAACTCGCGGTTTTTTCTTTTATTCCATAAAACAGTATTTCTCAAACTTTCAATATTTTCAAGCCAATTTTTAATCATAATTAACTCAAATATGGTTGTACCAAATTCTAGGAATTTTCATATATTTACATGCTAGATATGTTAATATTTACAGTGTTAAACGATTTTATTTTACTTTTATGTAATGAATTATTCTATCAACTTCCACCTCCTTCTTCTGTACAAAAAGAAATGATTTTAAAACGTTTTAGTGTAAATCAACTCTGAAAAAAAAGAAACGCAGGTTTTGGATTTTGTAACTTAAAAACTATGTAAAAAAAAAGTGTTGATTGCATATATCATGGTTCATAATATATTGAATATAACATTTTTCATTCTGTTAAGTCTATAAAAATATGTAACTTAAATAATTAAGAATTAAATAATTTGTATCTCTATATTAAAGATACAAATAATTGTATGAATTTATATATTTTTAAAGTGTAAATATATATTTTGTTTCTTCAAAAGTAAATTAATTGCGTATTATTGAGGAGTGATCGGTATTCGAGTATCATTCCCGATGTTCGACATTGCTGCAAAATTTTGTCTCTTCTCAATTGTACATCACATTGAAGGCAATTGGTGAAGCTTACTGAGCGACAAAAAAGATAAAACAACATTTAATCATTAGAAACGAAATTTTCGATTTTTTTAAGAAGTAATATATTGCTCTAAACATGTGAATTGACATTGGTTCTCAAAAATCATTTACTGCTTCAACTATAAATGAAATAAAAACACCATTACATACTAACTTAATTTCAAACTGATAAAATCAATATACTGGATTGTGCTGAATAAATATAAAGGGCGAGTACAAATGATGGACCCAATTTTAAAAAAAATAATATTTTCAGAGCTACTGCATATATTACAGGAAGTGATATATGAAAATGTAAAGCAGTGCGTCTCAAAGTTTCAATATTCGCCACCCCTGTATTTAATCATAATTTTCATCGCACCCCCCTCTTACAAAAAAACAATGATACGATACGACTTTCAGCTCTTAAAAGCCACCGGCGTATATAATCGTCTTGCTTACCCAAAACGTTAATTTCCCTTGACGTATATATACGTCTTTCCGAAGTACGATCTTTTCTGTGCACTGCTATCCATAAAATTATTCTGAAGGTTTTGGAAGGCAATAAAAGGACCTTGACAATGTTTATGAAGGATTTACTTATTTCAAATTATTTGCTTCGTTATCTCTCCCCCCCCCCTCCTAATATACGCGCGAAAGCGTGTGGAAAACGGTTGGCATTGGGACGCTAATAGTGTAACTCATATTTGTGGCAATTAAAAAGGATTTATTATAAACCGTACAAATTATCAAGATAAGTGTTTTATAATACTTTTTGAATATAATTTTATAAATGACAAGCCCATGGGGTTACTGGTAGTTATAAATGTTCTTAACTTAGTATTGTTAAATTAATTAAAAAATACATTGTGTA
>BMAV01002634.1:125940-154168 GCA_019973955.1 Trichonephila inaurata madagascariensis
TTTTTTTTTCAATTAATACGATGCAACGTGCATTCAGAAATCACCACGTAAGAGAAGCTCGAACAAACAAAAACATTCTGTGATGGTATTATCAAATTTTGAAAACAGGTTTTTCGTGTAAAAAGAAAAGCAGCGGCCCGCCAAGCGTCTCAAAAAAAAGCATTGGAGATGGATAGGCAGAGTTTTATTCAAAGCCTCCGGAAGTTTACGAGATTTGCCACCTATAAACTTAGAATGCCAGAAAAAAAGGTATGGGAAAACTGTATGCCAAAAAAATTGAATTTCAATCCGTATGATTTGCAATTGACACAACAGATAAAAGAACATTACAAGTTGGTATTTAAGCAGCATTACGAACCATTGATACAGTGATGCTACGAAATTTACGGAACAAACTAGATTACGGATTGGACGTAGGCCGAATAACAACAGGGTGATACATCGAACAATTGTAAGAGAAACAAAACTTGGTATACCTCTCTTTACATTCATATATCACTTATTGTAATATGTGTAGTAGTTTTGTGTTAAAACCATTATCTTAAATCAGTCTATCAATTCTACTCACACTGTATAATTCTTATTTTTACTCTTGAATATGAAGTATAAAGTACAGTGAAAATCGTTTAACACGAAACTGAGGAGAGTGAAATATTTTTTCGTGTTAAGGTATCCGACTACGTTCGGAACCGTGATTTTGCCAAAACGTATAAATGGATAATATTTATGATATTTAGTGTCACTTAGATTAGAAAATGTATACAAAATTGTTTTAAGTATAGTATTACAATAAAAAACTATTTAAGGACAATATTTTGACAAAAAATGAACATATGATGACCAATTTTCAAAATATTCTCCTTTTGTGAAAAATGCTTCTATTATAATAATATTTTGTCTATATATAGCTCAGACCTCTGTACAGAAGCTTAACTAGAATTTTTTTAAATACATAACTTAGAAGAGGGTTTATCTATGTTTTACGACAAAAGTGGGGAGAAATTTTAAGAAAAAAACGCCGATAATTATATTTCAAATGGTTGTAACTCTGAAAATAAAGGGATTTTTTTTGAAAATCATAGTTGAGCCTCTGTACAGAAGTCTGAGCTATATACAGGCAAAATATTATTATAATAGAAGCAGCTTTCACAAAAAGGGAACGTTTTGAAAAAAGGTTATTCTAAGTTAATTTTTTGCCGAAATATTGTATTTAAATAATTTGTTTTGTCAAAATGTCTTTAAAACAATTTTATACATGTATTCTAACCTAAGTGACTCTAAATATCATGAAAATTATCCATTTATGCGCCTTTTTAAAATCACGGTTCCGAACGTTGTCGGATACCTTAAAGGATGTTGCAAAAAATAAATTTAAAAAAAAAACTTATATTCCACAAGATTAAGCTTATTAAGAGCACATTTTATTGAAATAGATGTATGCATAGGCATGTATTTAATAAAAATCATGAAACACAAAAACATTCAATTGAGATTAAACAAATTTCATTAAAAAAATTCCAAATTCTTTTGAAAAACAAATCATTTATTGAATTTTTGGAAAATATCTGATATTTTTTCTTGCAGTGTTTTTTAGCATCAAATTGTGAAGAAATTGTTCAGTGTTTTCAAATTTGTTATTCATTTCAGCATTGGAATATGCGTCTTAATAACTGCGCATACTTTTCATGAGATTCTTAATTTCGGATGATGTGGGAATAGAAGCTGCATTATTTCTTTCATTTTCGTCGTCGGAATCTGCATGAATGATATTTTTTGAGCTCTTTGAACAAACTCTAAAACATCTTTTTCTGCGATATAATTGAGTTTTTTTTTTTTATATATATTATCATCATCTACTACAACTAATTCTTCCGATGAAACTGCGTGGCTGGTGTGTTCCGAAATTTGTTCATTCCCAGAAGAAAAATATTTTTATGTTAAGTGATTTTCGTTTCGTGTTGAGAGAAAAAAGTGCATAGTAGTTTGTCGGGACCACTGTATTATTTCGTGTTAACCAATATTTCGTCATAAGCGTTTTCGCCTTTATCTTATATTACTGTATAATATTTACGGATTTTTTTTACAGAATGTTTTCTTAACACAAATTCTTTTCGAACTATTTGCATCAAATACGTACGTAGAAAAATATGTACGTAGTGCTATAATAAACACACACAATCAAAATGTTTAACAAATATTAACATAACCCTAATTAATATACATTTCCTCAACCCAAGCGAAATACTAACACTTGTTTCACTGTACTTCCGAAAAAACAGGATGTTTCATTTCCCGGCTACATGAGGCCGTATCATTACATCTTTTCCGAAATGAAAGGTTACCAAACTCATTAAACGCATCATATCTGGCTTCCCTCACGAAGCACTAACAATCCCACACGTCAGACATTAATATTTGCAGTCTTCCAAGCGCACGATGCAATTTCTTGCAGATCCACTCTGGCTTGACTCTGTTCATCTGTACCTATTAAGAGAGATTTGGCATGCAAGATGGCGTGCTAGAAATTACCGTGTGTCTTTAGCGAGAAATGAATTCATTAATTCTTAGCGGGTTGATTCGGAGAATTCGGAAAAGAATTTAGAGTGGTATTAGTTCAGTCGATTCGTGCGGAGAAGTGGAAATATCAAAAGGCTAATTGATTTATTTTGTATTTGGCGAGACATTGCTATTTTGAGCGTTCTTATAAGGGATTATAAATAAAACATGAACTAACACTGAAGTAACCTTTCTGTAATATTATCACCAGACGATGCATTAGGGATGCATTGAGTGAACAAAAGAAATTTAATTATCTTGGGAATGGTTTTCAATGATTTTGTGTTTCAAATGGTAACACACGATGTGTGTGTGGTACGCTATAAATACTCATATGGACATATATTCCAATACATATTCATTGAATTTCCATAATGCTGATGTGAAATTTTTTTTGGTATAAAAGCTGAAGTGACGTTAACCAGAGGACAGAACTCACGACCTATGGTTTCGTAAGCAAGTAATATACCACTAGACAAAAATGATCAACCTTGTCCGGATGCTGTTACTGGCTTATATAGATGATATCAGTACATTGCTTCCCCACCAGTGAGTCGGTGGACTGAGGAATAAAGGACATATTTGTTATGGCGAGCGTGTGAGTTGGTGCTGTTGCGTCAAGTGATTATGACGACTTTGGTTGCAGCGTCAAGTGGGTTTGATGACTTTGGTTGCTGTGTGGATCAGAAGGTTGCGTGTTCAAATAACGTCCGGGTCACCATTTAAGTGGCGTTTATCCGGAGGACAGAACCCGCTTCCTATGGATTCTTAAGCACGTAATACACTCTAAACAAAAGTGATCGCCCTTGTTTGAAGGCTGTTACTGGACAGATAGATGATGTCACTTCAAAGTCTTGATATTGATGCCATATAAATTTGAAAGAAATATGCATCCATGAAACTATGAAGATGGATTATTTGAACCACAATTAGTTAACATGAAGAGAGTGAATGAGTATTTAGTAACGAAGCACTGTTATGCAACACGAAACCAATTGGTGACGGACCTTGTATAATTCTGTACCTCGTTCTACGACGAGGATGATACCATAGCGATCACCCTTTATTTTAATTATCATACTACCCAAACGTGAGAACATAGGGCTTCGTCAGATTTACCATACATCAGCCTCCTCTATCCGGCGGGTCTTCAATGGCATCCACGACAATTCGGCCACGATTTCGGGACCACAACCATTAGGATACTTTGGCCTAGTTAACGTGGAAGAATGCATTTTAGTTTCGTACTTCAAGGATTTTCGTTTAACATACACCTTTTATCGACATCACACAATTTCCATAAGTATTCTTTTAGAGCAGCTGTTCTTAAACTGTGGTCCACAGGGCCTTTATTGGTGGCCAGGGTTCGAGGGCCCCCTGAGCGTAAGGGCCTTGGTGCATGGCACCACCTAGTTTATTGGCCCTAGCCCTACGCCACACATTATAAATTGAGGATGAGATGGTTTAAAGATTGATTTGGGTTATATCAAGAAATATAAAGTAACACACAATTATGTGTGGTTGTTTCTCAGACTATTATGCTAAGTTTGTTTATATGTTCCAAATTTAATAAATTTGCAAAAATTCTGAGTCTTGCCACTAGCTCAGTATGTTATATTGGTAGCTTTAATTTTGTACGATTTAAATTGACTTAGCTAACGTAGGATGACAGCTGATAAAATAATTACGGGTTAAAGACTGCATTAATGATTTATGATCAGAATTGAGTGTTTAGATGTCGGTGACTGTTTTGGTGAAACCGTACTTTCATTCACATCTTGGATGGCAGAGAGAAAATGCCAAATAGCGCGAACTGTTCATTTTTCTGTATTGGACATTGTTTAGTATGACGATAAAATAATTCACCAAATTCGAAATAAATTTAAGGTATGCATTAAAATAGGGCCCAATAAATATTATATTGTTCAAATTTTCCATAGTTAATAAAATATTCTTTATTCATTGACTCAAGTTCAAACTTGTAGTGGGTGACACTTGATGTTAAAATAGTTTTTTCAAATATTAATTAATTAATTAATTTCTATTTTTTTATTTTAAACTTATTCTGTGTCATTTCTGATGAAGTTACAGCTAGCTGCAACAAATGGCATCACCAATGTAGGAATTATCTTAAAAAAGTTCTTTTTTTAAAAAATAATTTGTTTTGTTGTAAGTTGTATAATTCATAGAACTATTTTGTTTTTCAGTTGTAGAAGTACTAAAAGACAGGGAATACCTTTCAATTCCCTTTTTTTGCAAATATCTTCTAAAAAGAAACGTGCATAGACTTAGCAAAATAAATTCAAAAAACAGAATAGCTTGACCTATAAATAAAGAAACTAAAACTAAAGGCGAGCTTCAAACCTTTTGTTTAAATGTGATAATGTACCGTGGTGGCACATGCCAAATGATTACAATTCACACCACCATTTGAGGCTTATAGACCTAATAATGTTTCATCAGAAACGACCCAAACAATTATTTTTCAGATATCATTTTAAAGATATTTAGAATTGCGAAGGTGTCTCATTGGGTAATATTTGACTACAGAGATCACGTTTTTAACATTTGGCTTCTAATGGATTCATTGCAGAAATCAATAAATATCAACGACATCAAAATGAAGCTAAATAAAGTATAGACTATTGAACGTGTTATCTCCTAAAATGACTTAACATAATTAAATACATCATTAGTTAACATATGTGTGTGGATGGAACTGTTGTATTATTAAAAGCAATACCAGAGTTGTATAAAAACGTATTATCTCTTACGTTTTCAGTTTTTTCGTTCAGAGTTTCATAAAAACGTTTTTAAAACTCTGTTGTTAAAGTTTGTTCTGTTATCAGAAAATTCAGTGTTTTTTTTTCTTAAGCTAATAGTGACGGTGTTTGAAATTTTATGTTTCAGCAAAGTGATAAGGATCATATTTAAGTTGGTATGTTGTTCTCGAAATTTTCGCATTGTTCCAAATGTTGATAATGATGCCTGATTCTATTGAATGTACATGGTAGTTCACTTTTATTATGGATGTTCTTTATGAAGCGGCAATAAAAAACAACATTTATTAAAGATTTAAATTCGATGCAGTTAAGCAATTACTGAATATTGCTACCAAATATATATATATATATATATATATATTGGTGGTCGGTAATCTGCTATTATTCAATTCCTACTATTAGCTCACACTTTCTATATATTTATTTACTTATCTTGGTAGAATTTTCAATCGTTCATAAAATACATTTTAAAGCGCTCAATTGAACTGAAATTTTATATACATGATTATTTTGGCTGACAATACAATAATTTAATTATAATTAATAAAACTTAATTGATTAAAACTAATTATTTAAAGAATTACAAATACAGCCACGTTGGCATTATTTTTGGCGACTTTGCGACTATTTTGGAAACTTGGGTCAAAACTTGAAAAGGTTTTTTCCCACGTTTTAAGACATTCAGTTGACTTGAAATTTTATATACACGATTGTTTTGGATAACAAAACGATACTTTAATGATAATTAATAAAAATTAATTACCACTTAATGTTGTGATTCTGTCCTATGTATATGCATATTTATATTAATTGTATTTAATAAAAAGTAGAGCTAAAAAATAAAATATTTTTTGTTGATTTAACCCGCGGTCACTCGCGCCTGTTTTTGCTACCGTCGTTACTCGCGGGGTGTAGAGAACACCCCAAACTTTTCACACGTGTATTTAATTATGAAAATAAAATTAAGGCATTATGATATATATTTATAAAGTACAAGATGTTTTTTGTATTATACAAATAAAATTATTAAATTTATTACATACAAATGAGACTAATATTAATTTAAACTAAACATACAAAATTTTCATTTTAAAACACATAATTTTATATTTTTCATAAACCAGTATATATAAAACGTATATACCAGTAATAAATATACTTTATTATTAATGAGATAATGATAGTAGAAAGTAGAAAAATAAAATTTTAATCATTTTCCAAACATTCAGAGCAGACTGTATACAAATGCTCAACTTCTCGCGGGAGTTCTCAGCACCCCAGATAAACTTTTGAAGGTCATTACATTCCAATCGTTCGAGAAAGAAGGATTGCATCAGGCCTGAAGGTTCAATGATCTAAAATGTGCAGCTACAGAAAAAATCGGGGTTCTGCGCATTCTTTTTAGAATCCTGGGAGGATTTTCTTGTTGATGGGGTGTACAGAACACCCCGCGCGAGTGATCGCGGGTTAAGTAGGAATTGACTTAATTTATATATATATATATATATTACTTGTTTTAGTTTATTATGTCGTGGGAAATAATACAGGGTGTCCGGGTTTAAAGTATCCAAAAGTTATCGATTATTATTATGGAACTACCTATCAAAATGTAATAAACTATTCATCCGTGGATATTCGAAACTCCTCCGAGATCTTTTGGGTGTAGTCCGATCGTCCGCACGTGCACGCATTGTACGATAAACGCAGACCATACACTTTTTACACTGGCTTCATTAGTAAAGATGTGGACACCACAGTAAAGGGGTGGTAAACGAAACCTTTCGTACCTTGGCAGACGAAATTTTAAATCAGTCAGGCGTGTGTGTGCAGCGACGTGTTTGAGTGATTTAAAGGTTCCTAAATATAGTCATAAAACTGCCTCTGATATTTATATAGATTTTTTTATCCATTTTATTTTTAAAGAAAACAATAAACATTTAATTATTTATGTATATAAAACATACAGTCGAACCTGTTCTTGTGCGGTCCCTTTTTATGCGATTTTATTTTTGTGTGTCCGCATAAAAAAACTTTCTGCAGAATTTCGGTGAATTGGCTTCTTATATGTAAGAATTCATGAAATTTTCACACATTTTTTTTTGTGCCGTTATTTTTATGCGGTTTTTATCAACCGCACAAAAACAAGTTCAACTGTATTACAAAATGCTAGCTTCAAATAAATAAATAATGTAGGTGCAAATAAATAATTAATACAGACGCAATTCCATTAGGAAATCAAGATGGATTCAATCCTTATTGTACTCGGCGCGCTATGTGAATTTAGTTCTTAATCTTTGCATTTGTGTTTCTACTGTATGATTTTTGAAAATATTACATTTTAGTAAAGGCTATATATCATCAAACAATAACAAACACTGGATTAATATTCTTGATTGAAATACATGTTCTGGTATATATTTTTATTGGGGACAATATAGTGATCTAATATTTTTCAATTTTTCACGAGATCTTTCAGTCTGTAAAGAGGGAAAACTTACAGTTAGATGAGAGAATTTCGTGAACTCTCTCTCTCTTAGGAGTACGTCAGCGTTTCTCAAACTGTGGGACGTGCCCCCCTTGAGAGTCATGATAACTCTACAAGAGGGTGAGAGCATATTAAATAGTTGAAACTAAAGATTATTCAAAACATTATTAAGTTACCGAAAGTAAGAAACAAAATATAAAACACACATTTACACTGATATAATACACTCATAAAAATATCTGTACTGTACAATGTATTTTATTATTAATTTAGCAATACTAAGTTAAGAACAAGTTTGATAATTAATAGTGACCCCATGGGCTTGTATTAACACTTATCTTGATGATTTGTACGGTTTATAATTAATTCCTTAACTGCCGATTAAAAGTTACGTGGTTTGGTCCCCAATACCACGGTTTTCTACGTAGACGCTCGTATTTTGATGGGGAGTGGGGGAGAAAAGGAATGAATATGCAAAATTCTCTGAAATAAGTAAATCCTTCGCAAAGACTGTCAAGGTCCTTTTATTGTATTCCAAAACCTTAGGAATAATTTTTTGGATAGCAGTGCACAGAAAAGATCGTACTTCGGAAATACGTATATATACGTCCAGAAAATTAAAGCTTTGGCTGAGCGAGACGTTTATATTCGTCGGTGGAACATAAGAGGTTAAAGTCGTACTGTAGCTTTAGTGTAAAAGTATAGTATTATTGAATTCAATACAATGTTATTGTATGGAGGGAGGCGCGATGAAAATGATGATTGAATATTGGTCGCGAGAATTGAGAGTTTGAGAAGCACTCGAGTACTGGATCACAGTTTAAGAGCCACTGTGTTGAGACACAACATCTTCACGTTAGTTTTGATGTTTGGAGTCTAGGGTACTAGAGTCCAAGTAACGCCCTCTTCACTTTAATGAGAAATAAAATTATACGAACGAAGTCCCTCACCAATAATCCTAATAATGCTTTTGAGTGTAACATTAATTATCAATAAATCAACCGATTATTTCTTAGGTTAAAGAATGAATTTAACTTTATGAAACATTTTCTTCGCATACTTTTGTCAAAAACACTCGAATTTCGCAGTCGGAAAAATTCTGCCTTACATCGTGTCCAAAAAAGATTGTACATTTTTCAAAAAAAAATTTCTAGTTTCTCTGCGGTACTGTTGGAAGGTTTTATTATACCAGAAATAAGGTAATATATAAAAGTTCTTTTTTTTTTGTACGAAAGTTGTACCTTACAAAGATTTAAGATAGGCGCCCTTAGTGAGATGGTAGATATCTAGGCGATACTCCATTTCCGTTCATACTCGCACCAACATGTCTCTTGTAACTGCAGAAAATTCGTATCTGATCCACACCCTCGCAACTCCACTAGATCTCGAGGTAATGGTGGGGAAAACACTTTGTCCCACCTTGTCCGAAAAAGAATGTACCCTTTTTTTTTATTTTTTTCTAGGTACCTAGCGTAGAGAGTGGTTAGAATTGGCCAGAAAGCTGCTAGATACTCCAAGTTTTGAAATATCCGCCTTCCCTGTGAGCACAAAATTTTCATAATGGTGCCCACCAAACCACAAAAGGCCTTTTTTGCCTTCTGGGGTTTGGGGTCTCCTCATTTCCATAATGACGTGAGTAGGTCCCTGAATGAACATCTACCACAATGATGAATAGTTCGAACTAGTCGTGATGATAAAGGGTTGTTGAAATGCCTTCCGAGATCTCCGTACATGATGTCCTATGACTTCTTTTAGTGGGGCTTTATCAAAGACAATATCTTTGTCTCAACATTACCTGGTGGTGCTGTGAGGGTGGACCAGAAATGAATTTGCTGATGTTACAAGAGACATGTTGCTGTGAGTACGGACGGAAGTGGAGTGTCGCCTAGATGTGTGCCTTGCCACAAAGGCCGTTCATATTGAATCTTTGCAAGGTACAACTTTTAAGGTACAAAACAAAATTGACATATTACCTAATTTCTGGTATAATAAAACATTCCAATAGCACCTGAAAACTTTGATATATTACCTAAATTCTGGTATAATAAAACATTCCATAGCACCTCAGAGAAACTAGAGAAATTTTTTTTAAAAAAGATACAATCCTTTTCGGTTACGCTGTATATGTTAATTATCAGTGTTTCTTAAGTTAACAGATTAATCCAGTTATTCTCAGAATGTGGGGGTCACCCCCTTAGGGGGAGTGATAATCTTAACTGAAGGGCGATTGAAAAGTTGAAAATAAAGATTATTTAAAAAAAAATGTTAATTAATTATGCATACTCAAAATAAAATATATTCTAGCACAATTAAAATTAAAATAAAAGTTGCATGTGTTTATTTTAATCTGTCCCAGTTTAAGAATAAGACAAAAAGTAATATAATACTTATCCTATTACTAAAAAATAACTTACTTTTATTACCTGTAACTTAAAAGTAACATGCACAAAATTTAATATTTATCCAGATAATTTGTACTGTTTATAATTAAGGTCGTATTGTAGCTTTAGCTTCAAGTGAGTGAATATTAACGGCGCATTGTTCAGCTACATGAGGGCTTTTGACGACGGGCCACGTAGTTTTGAACCATGGTCAAGTAACGTGGACGACACCTGAGCCGGCACCCCCTTCTCCTAATTACGGAAGGATGTTTCAGCTATCGACAGATTTTAGCGTGCATTACTGCCCTACACGGCGGGTCTTAAGTGGTACTGGGCTCGAACTCATGACAAAGCCAGCCACCATCCGATACCTAAGCCGCTCGGCTACCTCGGCTTTAGCTTCAAAGTACATTACTATTGCATTCAACGCGTTGTTATTGTTGGAAGGGGTGTGATGAAAACTATGATTAAAAATTGATCCGGAACTACTGAAAGTTCGAGAAGCATTTTTAGTATCATGATTCAGAACCTGTTTTACACATTAAAAGGGATACCACTTTTATGCAAAAGTTAGGGGACTTACTAAAGCTATTAATATTATTGAGTTTTTGATAACTATAAAGGTTTTCAATCAGAATTTGATAATATGGAAGACTTTTCTGAATACCCTTCAATATAAATACCTTCCAAAAAACCTCATAAGTATTTCTAAATGCTTTTGTTTACTTAAGGAAATGAACGGTAATTTACTCTAAGTGGTTTCTTCATCGAATAATGCATATTTTTAAAATGCCAATTATTTAAATTGGTTCGTAAGGTTCGATATCGACTACCTCAGTTTTAGTAGTTCCTGTATATACATTTATGCAGTGGAGTTCCTACCAAGTTTTGTAAGAGAAAAAAAAATTATTATTTTTTTTATAACAGATTCATTCTGAATTTATAACAAAAGTCAAAATCTCTAATAACTATTTTGTGTAAAACGAAGTTCAATTCGATCTAGGGATATTTATAATATTTTCAATTGATTATGAATATTATTATTAATTTTATATTAGAGAGAGTACATGAAAGGTACGAGTATATCGAAAAGTTTAAAATAAAAGGTTATTTAAAAATTATAAATTTATTGATAGGAAGCAAAATAAAATATATTATGACATAATAAAAAAAAATGCGCATTTACACTGTTATAATATAAATGTATCAGAACTGCACAATATATCTGATAATTAATTTATCAATACTAAATCAAGAACAAGTTTAAAAATTACTAGAGTTAGAAATGGAAGTAGTATACGAAGTACTTTTGTTTCCAATGCAAAAAAAAAAAAAAAAAAATAATAATAATCCTCCACAAAATTTGAAGAGTGATTTATTACTAAATTACATGTTGATTTAGACATTTGATGAGAAATCTAGGACGATTTCTTCTTAGGCAGTTGAGAACCTTTCCATATCAAGGACTTGGGTACTTGGTAACCTTGGTACCTTCCTTATTTAAAAATTACCCTGCAATCTGTTTCAATTTAAAGATTTGAAAGGGAAAGTTACATAATACTTTTCTTGTAACTTAAAGTATTACTTAGAAGTAAAGTATACAAAATTTAATATTTATCTTGATAATTTTTCGATTTACAATAAGGACGTTTATAGATTTAGTGCAGAAAAGAAGAGTAGATTATTATTGTATTCAAAATATTGTTATTGTATAGGGGGGAAATATGATTGAAAATATTGGATCTCAAACATTGAAAGTTTAAGGTATTCGACTACGTTCGGAACCATGATTTTGCAAAAGCGCATAAATGGATAATTTTCAAGATATTTAGTGTCACTTAGATTAGAATACATGTATAAAATTATTTTAAGGACATTTTGACAAAAAAAATTATTTAAATACAATATTTAGGCAAAAAAACTTAGAATAATCTTTTTTCCAAATGTTCTCCTTTTGTGAAAAATGCTTCTATTGTATTAATATTTTGCCTGTATATAACTTCTCTACAGAGGCTCAACTAGAATTTTTGAAATATATAACTTAGAAGTGGGTTTATTCATATTTTATGACAACAGAAGGGAGCAGTTTTAAGAAAAAAACGCCAATAATTATTTCAGTTGGTGGTAACTCTGAAAATAATGTGAATTTTTAAAAAATTCTAGTTTTCCGTGTGTGTGTAGTCCCCTATGTTTCCCATTCATGACGCTGAAAACTTTTTCATAATTTTAATTTTGCTTGAAATTTCAGTTTGGTTTTGTACTTTCTTTCAGTTTCTTGAATGAATGCAAACTTAAATAACAGTAAATTTATTACTCTGTTATTTAATTTTTTTTTTACATAGGGATAAGAAAAATATGTTTCCCATTCATGACGCTGCAAAGTTTTTCATAATTTTAATTTTTCTTAAGATTTCAATTTTGTTTTGTTCTTTTTATCATTTCCTTGTTTATTTTGTTGAATAATTTTTTTAAAAAAAAATCCTTTCTCTTTTGCAGATATAAGCAACAAAACCTGATTATTGTGAACAAAATTGCTGAATTAATTTATCCTCTTCATTAGTAAAGATAAATTTTAAAAAAAAGAAATTTTTTATTTTATATTAACATTACATTGAAGCACTACAACAAACTATTGTAAATGACCCTTGTAGTTTAGGCAGATGACAAGGACAATATTTGTGCTGGCATTCCATGCTCATAACGTGAGCTACCTAAGGCACAATTCGATGAAACGTCCAATAGCCCCTAGTAGTAAACTTGTCGGTGACGTCAGCACTCCTATATTATGGAACACGAAGCCTATGATTTGCATAACTGATTCACTGCGTCACAAAAACTAAAACAATCTTTGCCAGTTACGCAGCTTTAAAGTATAAATCATTTATTCAAATACATATTAAAATAAAATACTTTAATCTTTGCCACTTTCAGGAAGTTACTTTTCGTGGTATTTCTGAATAAGAGAAACATATAGATATATACAGTCGGATCTCTATAAAACAAAGTCGCTAAATCCTGAAAAAGAGTTCGTTATATGGAAAATTCGTTATACAGATGCTATCTTCCAATTTTCTTTTAAAACCCCATAAAACAAATTTTAAATTCATGAACACTATATAATATAAAAAATAATTGTTCGCACCTTTTTGCAAATTAATATATAATTATTTTATATATCTTACCTATCAAAAAAAAGAAAAAGAGAAAGAAAAACTGCAAGGGAAGTTTCTTGATGCCTTTATGCACTTCCTGAAGAATTAAATTTGTTTCTTTGATGCTCAAGCTCTTACGTTTTGACATTTTTGAGCTACAAGTAATGAAGTTACCAATGCGACGGATCAACACTGCAAATGAAATGGAGACTAGTTCAAAGACACGGGACACGAAACAACTCCACTTAGGGTGAAAGGGGATATCGAAGATGTTTCCAGTTAACTGGATAACAGTGGTTAGAAGTTGCATTTCTTGGTTAAGATGACCAGAATTCTATTGCTCTCGACGAGTTAGGCACCTAATAAAACCAAATCAAGATTTATGACTACCATAAAATGGGTAAAAAAACAGAACAACTTGAAATGTCTAGAGATACTTCAAAAATAAGGAGAAAAAAAAATTAAATCCCATGAGAAAAAGTTCGTAAAGTAGAAAATTCATTTCGCTATTAGGTGGTTATTTTACGAAGAAAATCCTGAAATCTTTTTGGGTCCAGGAAAAAGTTCGCAATATAGAGGCTCGTAATATGGAGGTTTGACTGTACTTCAATCGTTTCCAGTTTCATGAAGTTACCTTTTGTGGTATTTTAGAAAAAGAGGAATATATCTTTTCATAAATATAATTAAGAATACAAATTCATAACAATTTTAACTTTCCACATGTATTTCTTGCTCCTAAATTTCATAAAGACCCAGTTTCGTTTAGAAATGTTACTAATGGTTTTAATACATATATCAGCAAATCAGGCAAACTTCTTCATGGGATATTACAATATTCAATAAATAATCTTAAATCCACATCCATACTTAAAAATAGTAAAGAACTTATTGAACAATTTAAAGATAAAAAGATTTCTTCAGTCTATACAGTTCAGGTTTTGATGATCTTTTCAACTCTATTAATAATGATGATATGGTTAAAAATACTTTTAAAATTACCTAAGAATGATTTATTTAAAAATATTAATTTTGCTAGATTTAGTTCTATCGTTGGATTTGTACTAAAAGAGAACTATATATATTATAAAAGTAACTATATATATTATCAACAGATTAACGGTTTTCCACAACATGGCACACCTAGCAACTGTCGAGCCAATTTGTATTTACATTATTTTGAAAAGAGCTCCATTGATAATTCTGAATATTACATTTTTCGTTCTATAAATATTATCATTTTTGGCAAGCAAGACAATTTTAAACCTAACACTAATTTATATCCTCGATATCTCAATTTAATACAGACAAAAAGTAACAACTATGTAGCAAATTTTCTTGATATAGAAATTAATTTACAACGATAATGTTGTAATAACAGATATATTTATGATAAAAAGAGATGAATTTAATTTCAATATTATAAAAGTACATCATTTGGAAAGTATTGTACATGCTTCTATATTCAAAAATGTTATTATTAATTATATACAACGCAATCAATTTCTTGTTTCAAAAAAATGTGAAAAAATAAAAAAAATTATAAACATTTTATTAAATATTGCTTAGTTAAAAAAAATATCCAATTAATGTTATTAATATTTTTTGTGTTAAGAAATTCTAAGTAGTAAGGGTTAAATTCCTTGGAATAGTAATAGCTTATTATTATAAATTTATCATTTTTCCTAGATAGATATAGTTATCTGTATATATTCAAATTTTAGATAAAATTACTTATTCTCTTAGTTCTAATTTAATCATAGTATTTTTTTAAAAAAAATATGTTTATAATCCTAGCGTCCTTCAAGTAAAAGTAGTATTTATATATACTACTTAATTATTTTATTTCTGTTAACTTTATACTTTTGCTAAGTGCAAAAAAAGAAAAAAAGTTATTTTGAAATTTTATAGGGTACTGTGTAATCTTAAAATGAAAAAAGGAATAAACACTTAAGGTATCCGACTACGTTCAGAACCGTGATTTTAAAAAAGCGCATAAATGGATAATTTTCATGATATTTAGTGTCACTTAGATATGTGAATACAAGTATAAAATTTTTTTAAGGACATTTTGAAAAAAAAAAAATATTTAAATACAATATTTCGGCAAACAATTAACTTAAAATAATATTTTTTTCAAAATGTTATACTTTTGTGAAAAATGCTTCTATTATTATAATATTTTGCCTGTATATAGCTAAGACCTCTGTACAGAGGCTCAACTATGATTTTTGAAAAATTCATATTATTTTCAGAGTTACAACCCATTGAAATAATTATCGGCGTTTTTACTTAAAATTTCTCCCCTATGTTGTCGTAAAACATGGATAAATCCACTTCTAAGATATATATTTCTAAAATTCTAGTTAATCCTCTGTACAGAGGTCTGAGCTATATACAGGCAAAATATTATTATAATAGAAGCATTTTTCACAAAAGGAGAATATTTTGAAAATGGTTCATTCTATGTTCATTTTTTGTCAAAATATTGTACTGAGAAATAATTGTGTTTATTGTAATACTATTCTTAAAACAATTTTATATACTTTTTCTAATCTAAGTGACTCTATAAATATAAATATTATCCATTTATACGCTTTTGCAAAATCACGGTTCCGAACGTAGTCGGATACCTTAATCTAGTAATTTCATGATTTCAGTTTTTATAATTTTATCATAGTACGAATGCTTAAACGTTTATTCTTACAAAAATGTGTCTTCCCTCTTCCCAGCCATCCCGAAGCGTTTTCTACTCAAACACTAATGCATGTGTAATCTAGAAGCATTGTTGACAGAAGCCTTAACGACATCGACCTAATAATGACCGATATTATTCAAATCATTCCTCAACACACACCCTCAACCGAACAAGGTGACCAAAAAAAAAATTGCTAATCAGTCTGCTTTCCACATAATGAAACCACATTAAGAATCTCTTTATTCGAAACTGCTAGCTTCAAGGAAACTTGCACACCATTCATCATCCCATGTGAAGCTAAAGCACATCTACAAGCACGAATTTTGTAGAGAAACCTCATTAGGAAGGTACTTATGAGAAAATGTATAACTATTTATTAGATACGCTACACGCGGTAGCTTGTTTTGTGAAGATTAGCAGACATCGAGGCCATAAAGTTAGATTCATTATCAGATTTTTTACCGCATTTTTACGTCTAAAAATACACAAAGTTCTGTGTTATGATAGAGTAGGATATTGGAAATGCTTAATAGTGTATAGGGTAAAATATGCGAATCGCTTAAGGGGATAAATTGTGGTTCATTGTCTGGAAATACGTAACTGTAGCACCGGGTGATTATTGTACTAATTTTCAGTTAAATGTACAAAATTTCCAGTTACCTTAATGTATATTCTAAAATTTATGAAGTGTATAGAAAATAATAATAAGCCTTCCCTCTCTCTCAATCGATTATAATGAAAACTTGCTTTAATAACTGTACAACAGTGCTTCTCAAACTTTCTGTACTTGCGACCCAATTTTCAATCATAATTTTCATCGCACCCCCTCCGCACAAAAATAATGTATTTAATTCAATATTAATATACTTTGACGTAAAGCTACAATATGACTTTAATTATAAACCGTACAAATTATGATGATAAGTATTAAATTTTGTACAAAATTTTATGACATGCCCATAGGGTCATTGGCAATTTTTAAACTTGTTCTTAACTTAGTACTGTTAAATTAATTATGAAACATATCGTGCAGTACTGATACATTTATAAGTGTATTATATCAGTGTAAATGTGTATGTGTCGTTCTCCGTGGAGTATAAAAAAGGTAAACAAAGCTTAATTAAGTGTGCTGAATCGTTTACAAAGCAAGAGCTGAGGTAGACATGCCATTACACAGTTTTCAAAGACAATATGAGTAGCTGTCGCAGTTTAAGAGGGGGATAATCATCGGCATAATGAAAGCTGGGTGGTCAGCTAGGCGAGTATTTCGTCAATTAGGCCACTCTGATTGTGTTGTGAGGAGGTGTTGGGACCAGTGAATCCGAGAGATGTCATTTACACGAAGACCTTGATATTTTTTAGTTAATTTTCCTATTCTCAGTTAAGAACCAAAGTACTAAACAAACACTTTGTAAAACAAGTCTTACACGGCTTAAATGGCTTCAAAACATAATAGCATTGCATACTCACATTTCAGTTTTCTTCGTAAAAGGGGGGGGGGGAAGCGGGGTAAACGCCGGGTTTTATGGTAATTAAAAAAAATTAATGGTAATTAAAATTAAAACACATTAAAAAACTGACGTTGACATTATGTTTCGCGAAGCTTCTTAGACCAATGCTTTGTCGCAAAACCTTTCGACTCGCAAATCTGCCAGGAGCATTATTGTTCCACGGTATCCATTATGTGCCGTTCCTAGAAATATATATATATCATTTACTAGAATATAATCAATTATATCTTTTTTTTCTTCAGATTCTTCGCAGTCACTTTCACTCATTCTTATCTCTTCATTAGAATCTACATTGGAGCCAATTCTCTCACACACATTCTCAAAAAACCCTCGCAACAAATTAGCAATTTCTTCAGGGGTTTGATCTTTTCTAAGAGACATCGTTTCATGGTGCCTGTTCTGCACTCAATTCGAAAATCAAATAATTTTTTTTTTTTATGAGCAGATAAGCAAATACTATGTAACGAAATACTTAGACACAACAATTTAAATATAATTATTTCATTTCCACTATGAACTCAATAACACTGTATTCAAGGTAAAAAAAAATTGTGCGATAGAACTTTGGGAAGTTTTTTTCCCAAATAGTATCTACTTAGTTGTCTATATTTTGTTGAACAACAAATTTTATAATGATAAATTACCTTGGTGTCGAAATGATACCAGCGGAGGTTCTAGGTATATTTAGTTAGAAAATCACTCCTAATTAACCTAGAGCCATACAACTTTTCCTGTGTAATCACCAGGGAAAATGATCAAAAGCCACAAAAAATTTTAAAATTTCCTTTAAAAATGCGGAAAGAAGAACAGAGAGTAAACAAGTTCCAGCGTCAAATTGACATCAACGGACGTTCTAGTGTGCAAATGAAAAAATGCATTTCATTGCTTGTCTGTACATTTGCATAATATCCTTAGGTAATGAATGCAAGTATGTTGGAAGAAGTAAAAACGGAACTGAATATAATCCTATACAAAATAGAGGACTAAAAAAAAACAAATAAAAATAAAACATAATACATTTTAAAAAAATTGTGCACTAATATCCAAACTCGACATCTTAATGTAAATGGGAACGTCAGAATTACAAACGAAAAAAGTTATATTTTTTGCTTTAAATTATTATTTTTTTTTATTCAAATAGTTAAATTTCACTTTAAAATGAATGGAAAATTGTTCCTCTTTAATAATTTTATAAAACCCTTTGAATATCGTAATATATTTAGGACTTATTATACTTAAAATAATAATAAATGTCTCTTATACTCTGATGTTTTTAGGCTTCTGCATATAATTCTCTATAGAATACTTTTCCTCCAGTAAATTTATTTCCTGTAAGAAATTTTTTCATTACATACTTTGATATAGCTTAAACATTATATTTATTTTTTGAATAATAGTTATAGTTTTATTGCATTTATACTTAACATTTCAAAATTACGTTTTCATTGCTGCGTCTTTCATATTTTTCTACTTAAGTATACATGTATTCGAAAGTTTTCATAGATACATAATGTATACAAAAACCAAACGAATTATTTCCACATCTCTTTTCGTAATGTTTTATTAAAGAAACAACTCCTAAGCGCAAGAATAAATAAATTAAAATATTGAATAACATATAAAAAATTTTCATGCTGCATTGTGAAAAAATAAAGAGGGAAATATTTTATCAACTTGAAAGCATTTTCTAAATACAAACGGGGGGGGGGCATTTTATATATAATATTTATTTAATACAGTTTTAAACACAGAAAGATTGCTATGTCATATTAAAATAAAAAATAATTATTCGACCTTTTAAATTAAAACTTTTCATTTTATTTTAATACACGCGAAACTCTTTGAGGTGATTGCAAGGTGCAAGAGTGTATTTGTGAGTATTTTTAGTTTTATTTTTTATTTTTGATCTGATGGAATCGTCTTTAAAATTGTTATTTCAATTTATTATTTTTACTTGTGATATCTGCATCAGTGTTAAAGTTAAATTTTCGCTTTTGCATGCGTAGGTGTTCAAGTTTAAGTAAATATGGGCTTATATTAATTTATATATTTCTATATATAAATGAGAAAAAGACACTCACTCACTCGTCCGGTTTCTCTGTAAATATTAGACATATAAACTTGAAATTCGGTAAACATGTCTTTTGTTGAGTATGGATTTGTTAAGAATAGGTTTTACGAGAATTGATCCATAGGAGAGGAAGTTTCAAGGAGTTAAAATGGGCGTTCTAGATAAATATGTCTATTTTTAAAACAATAGACAGACAAGTTTGAAATTTGGTATGTACCCTTTTTTTGTTAAGGTATCCGACTACGTTCGGAGCCATGATTTTATAAGGCACATAAATGGATAATTTTCATGATATTTAGTATCACTTAGATTAGAATACATGTTTGAAATTGTTTTAAGGACATTCGGACAAAAAAAAAATATTTAAATACAATATTTCGGCAAAAAATTAACTTAGAATAACCTTTTTTCAAAGTGTTCTCCTTTTGTGAAAAATGCTTCTATTCTAATAATATTTTGCCTCTATATTGCTCAGACCTTTGTGTAGAGGCTCAACTATGATTTTTGAAAGACTCATATTATTTTCAGAGTTAAAACCAATTGAAATAATTATCGTCGTTTTTTTCTTAAAATGTCTCCCCTTTGTTGTGTAAAACATGGATAAACTCACTTCTAAGTTATATATTTCACAAATTCTAGTTGAACCTCTGTACAGAAGTCGGAGCTATATACAGGGAAAATATCATTATAATAGAAGCATTTTTCACAAAAGGAGAATATTTTGAAAATTTTTCCTTATATGTTCATTTTTTGTCAAAATATTGTACTTAAATAATTTTTTATTGTAATACTATTGTTAAAACAATTTTATATACATTTTCTAATCTAAGTCACACTAAATATCATAAATATTATCCATTTATACGCTTTTGCAAAATCACGGTTCCGAACGTAGTCGGATACCTTAAGTAGTGATCCATTAAGAAGGCATTTCAGAAACCGACTTCCAAGAGGAGATACGCGGGATGCACACATAAATAAAAAAAATACTTTTTTTTTAATTTGATAAGCCTACAGACTTGAAATTTTGTACGTAGGTATCTTTTGTTGAGTACGGATACACTAAGAATTTTTTTATCCGATATTAACTTCCATGGTGGGTTCTTAGGGTTCTTAGGTACATATAAAAACATTTATGTTTTTTGATCTATTATACTGGAAATTTGTCAAGCATGTATATTTTGTTGATTACTGAAGCTCATTGACTGATTGGTAGCGTGACGCACTTCCACACCACAAGTCCAAGGTTCAAAACCCGGTCTTGGTAAGATCGACTCAGTCTTTCATCCGTTCTTGGTCAATAAATGCGTGACCGCGGTAGCCGAGTGGTCAAAGTATAGGATCATGGATAGCCTTGTCACGAGTTTGAGCCCAGTACCACTAAAGACCCACCGTGTAGGGGAACGATGCACGTTAAATCTGTCGAGAGCTCAAACGTCCTTCCATTGTTGTGGTGTGGTAGTTAGGAGAGGGGGGTGCCAGCTCAAGTGTCGTCCACGTCATTTGACCATGGTTCAAAATTACGTGGTCCGTCGCCAAAAGCACTCGTGTAGCTGAACAGTGCGTCGTTAATATTCACTCACTCACCCACTAGTCGATAAATGAATACCAAGCTTTTGCTAGGGAACTAAACACTGGAGATTTTGCGTCAGGAGGACTACCTGACCTGGAATTCTCCTCATGCACCTCAGTGGCCATGAACATGAATTTATAGATGGGCACAGTTGGCCTTGACCTTCATGGGCTGTTGCGCTACTGAGTTTAGTTTTTAGAGATTCCCTAAAAAAGTGGGTTTTACTAAAATCTACTTCTAGGGAAGAAATTACAAGAGCGTAAAAGGTAATTCCACTTCAGTTTTACAACTTCATAGCCCGTACTTTTTACATCAAGGGTTGAGGGTTAAAAGAGTATTTTTCAACGTTTGAGGATCGCACTTAGGTATCTTAATAATTGAGGAATGTGTCTGCGGATCAGTGAATCTCAAAATTTCTATATTTGTGACCCAATGTTCAATCATACTTTTCATCATACACCCTCCTTCCATACAAGAACAATGTATTGAATTCAATAATAATATACTTTGACGGAGAACTACAATACGACTTTAATTATAAACCGTACAAATTATCGAAATATAAGTATTAAATTTTTCATATTATTTTACAGTGGTGTCCTAATTGTGGACACTTTTTTAATATGTTATGTTTTTTAAGTTTGTATGCTTATAGAAAATTTTTATGTTACACAAAATGCAAAGTATTGTGTATCATTTAAAAGAGAATTTAATACTGAATTCAATAAAAAAAATTCAAATGTTTTAACGGCAAAAAAGTTATGCTGCGATAACTGTCGATATACATTGGTTAATGATGATAGCAGTGAGATATCAGAACTTAGTGAGATTGCATTTGTTCTTTATTACAGCTTCACATCGATGTTTCATTGAGCTGAAAATAGTTTTAACCTCTTCCTTCGTTATTACATGATACCAGGAAACAATTATATCCTCAATTAGTTCCATTAATTTCATGGGTATTTCATTCTAACAAGAGTTTGCAAACGGTGCTATAAGTTTTCAATATGATCGAGGTCAGGACTGTTTCCTAGTCAGGACAGTACTTCATTAATCTTAGAATGGTACCAGTCTTTCAATTACTTCAATGTATGACCAGGAGCAGAATCTTGCTGAAAAATAAATGAAGCATTGTTGGTAAAAGTATCCTTGATGGAAGGCAGAAGTTTGAGTTCTAGAATGGTATCAATGTATTTTATGACATCCAGTGTCCCATCGATGATATGAAGGCGACCGATACCATCTACAGATATGCAAGGCTAAATGATAAAAATATGTTGGTTCTTCACAGTTGCCTGGATGCAGTCAGGATGCAGCTATTATCCTAACTTACTTCTTCCATATTTTAGACTATCACTAACGAATAACGATATTTTAGTTTCGTTTCTCTATATAACTTGTGACCAATAATCATTTGCCCAATTCATGTGTTCCATTGCACACTGTAGTCCCGTTTAGTGCTGCTGTAAATTGAGATACGGCTTTTTTCGTGGAATTCTACTTTTAAGTCTTACATCTGCTAATCTACTCCTAAATGGTTTTGAACTGACAGAAACACCATCCTCAATCAAATCACTTCTGATGGATGCCCATGAAATTCTTTTACCTCTGAAACATAGTATTTTTGTTCTTCTGTCATTAACAAATATGATGCACCTTTTTCGGGCTTTTCATGCTTTTTTTTTATTAAATTTGTCTCTTGACAACTTAAACAAAACTTTCAACCTCCAGATGGAGTCACTGAACTACCCACCTGTTGTATAATTTTAACAAAGGAAATACCATTTTCTCGTCACACTTGTGTTTAATCTACTCTTTTATTTCTGATTTTATTCCTTTTTGACTAAATATCATTGTTATCCTGGCCAGGAAACAGTCCTGACCTTGATCCTATCGAAACCTTGTGGCATCGTTTGAAAACTCTTGTCCGAATGAGGTACCCATAAAATAAAAAAGAACTAACTGAGGACATAATTGTTTCCTGGTATCACGTAATAACGAAGGAAGAACTTAAAATTATTTTCAGTTCAATGAAACATCGATGTAATAAAGATTAAGGGCAACCTCACTAAGCTCTGACAACTCACTGCTATTATGAGTATCTTATGTATATCGACAGTTATTGCAGCATAACATTTAGTGCGTTGTAAATATTTGAGTTTTCGTTTTTGTATTACATTCATCATTAAGTTTTCTTTAAAATGATATAAAATATTCAGAATTTTGTGCAACGTAAAATTTTCTATAAGCATACAAACTTAAAAAACATAACAATTTTAAAAAAAGTGTCCACAATTTTGGTCACTACTGTATGGCATGCCCATAGGGTCATTGGTAATCATTAAACTTGTTTTTAACTTAGTACTGTTAAATTAATTATAAACTACATTGGGCAGTACTGATACATTTATAATTGTATTATATCAATGTAAATGTGTATTTTATTATTTTTTTATGTCAGAATGTATTTTGTTTTGTTTTCTCCCAGTAAATTAGTAATTTTTTTAAAATAATCTTTTGTTTTCGGCTTTTCGATATACTTCTCCCCCCGTAGGGTTATCATGCCCCCTAAGGAGGGCGTCCCACAGTTCGAGTAACGCTGCTGCGGACAGTATATACTGATAAAACTGGCATGAATGGCGTCATTCTGCATCATTTTACAGCAGCCTGACAGGAATCCTAGAATTTACAGAATAACAAGTTCCCTACGAGGTTTTACAGATGCAGCTCGGCCTATATTGGCCTGTGATTCCAATATGAAGAGCCGATGTCAAACTGTAATTGTTTTACACACAGCATCTTTTATTTGGTGCGAATTTTTCTGAATATACTTCTTGAAAGGTTTTGTACACAGTCAATCACATATTGATTAATATTGTCCCGTTTTTTAACGTGTATTGACTATTTTTCGTTCTTCAGTTGACGTTATCTGATGGGGCCGCGAGTAGCCCTAGAGGTTAGAGCATTGGACTCCAGACAGGTGGACCTGGGTTCAATGCCCGATGCTATTAAGCACCCTCCGAGTACACACGAAATACGTGCTTGTTAAGTCAGTGGGTCCTGAAGTCTTGTGGGTGGACGCAGCAGAAACTACGGGTGCAAGGGAGCTGGAGAATATATCCCCCTCCAGTTCCATGCCTAAACTGTTGGGGTGAGATAGGTGGTGTCTCCATCTGTCGTGTAGAAGTCCAACCTATCTCAGGCTCTCACAACTTACATTTCTTCCCATTGGGACATCCAACATATTCTTGCGTATGCATTCTTATGAGCTCCTCAATTGTCAACTCCTGATTATGCGAATCTAATAGTTACAATTCCTGGGTATTACTGCAACACAAGAACATTATTATGGTAAGCGTCGATTCCGCGTGATACGTCTGAACATGTACATTGGCTCAATATGAAGCGGCGAGGGAGTAATTGAGTTGTGTAGCGCTCAAACAAAGGATGAATCAATGAGATTTGAAAATCACGTAACTGCGGGTTCGCATAAGTCGTGATAGCGCGTAAGTCGAGATATTGATGCATTACAAAATTTCTGTTAATTTGAAAAAAAATTTTTTTTTTCTTTACATGCATTTTATTACATCAGCGCTTCTCAAGCTGTGGGGCGCGCCCCACTAGGGGAGCGCGATAACTCTACAAAGCGCAAGCACATTAAAAAGTCGAAAAAAAATGATTATTTTAATTTTTTTTTTTAATTTACTGATAGTAAATAAACAAAATACATTCTGACATAACAAAAAATAAAAATAACATTATCACAGATACAATACATTTATAAATGTATCAGTACTGTACAGTATATTTCATAATTAACTTTGCAATGTTAAGTTAAAAACAAGTTTTATAAATATTAGTTTTATATATAAAAATAAATTAAAAATTATCTTGATAATTTGTACTGTTTATAAATAATTCCTTTACTGATGATTAAAAGTTCAGCGATTCGCTCCCGAGCAACCCTGTTTTCCTTGAAGACGCGTGTGTGTAATGTATTTGGGGAAGGGAGAAAAGGATTAAATAGGGAAGTCCTCTGAAATAAGTAAATCCTTCGCAAATACTGTAAAGGTTCTTTTATTGAATTCCAAAGCCTTCGTAACAACTTAATGGATATCAGTGCACATAAAAGATCGTACTTCAAAATAAAGTCCGGGGCATTTAACGCACCGGTTCAGCAAGACGTATATATACGGTAATGACACTTAAGATGCTAAAATCGTATTATAGCTTTAGCATCTAAGTATAGTATTATTGAATTCAAAGCATTGTTAATATGTATGGAGGGAAATGGTGCGATGAACATTATGATTGAATATTGGGTTTTAAATATTGAAAGTTTTAGAAGCATTGTATTATGTGCATGATTGTGGTTACACGGCTCTCTAAGTGAATATTATCGATATGTGTAATATACAGTGGCGCACACAAGGGGGGTCCTGGGAGTCCGGACCCCCCAAAGCCCTTGATTTTTTTCCGATTGGTTATAACTCTAAGTATATAATACGTAAAATTTAATTAAATATTTGTTATTAATGATTAATTATATTAATTAATGCTAATTATTATTCAATAATTAGTTTTTTACTGTGTTTTGTTACTGAAAATCGACAAAATCAAAAATAGCATGATACAAGAATGGTGAACTTTCAACCCCGGACTTCTTTCCTTCTTTGAAAAATTCCTGTGTGCGCTACTGGTAATATATTATTTAGAAGTGATGAACATGCAACTTAATGCTTGTGTCATTATTCTGAATTAATAAAAAAATAGATCTTTTATTAAAAACCAATTAATAAATCAAAATTGGAATAAGATGCTGTAATATTAATCTTTTTGCCTGTCTTTTATCTTCTGCGTCTTTTTCCCTCGCTGTCTGAATCTACTTTTAGTTGTAAAATTAATACTTTGCCCTGGAATTTATAGATAAACGATGGTTTTAAAAGACTTTAAAGACGAACGTTTTCCCTAAAGTAAACAAAATGATTGATTTATACATTTTTCATTAGGGCTTCGAGAATCTTATTCTAATAAATGCTATTGCAACGAAACGTGAGGTTTATTGCACGTAAAATTCGAAAAGCGCTTTAAATTTTCCTGAAACGTGGTATCCAAGTTTGGGGAATAACACATTAACATAAATGTTTTCTCTTAAGTTGTTGGTTCATGCTATTTTTATATCAACATTAAATAATTAATAAATTTGAGAAAAATGTGTTTTTAAAGTAATGTGTGGAGAAAGTGTTATATATATAAGATCAAAACTTCAAATACTATAACCAATCAGAAATGTACTAATTATCAAAGCAAGCTAAATAGTTACGACACATATAAAAAAGTGTAAAAAGTAATATTTTAAATTTTTTTAATTAAACCCAATTAACGCTTATCTTATTTGCAATGTACTTTAGTAGAAAGTGAAGCTATCTGCTGTCCCATGATGCGTGGGGTCAAATTCCGGAGAAGGCATGGATGTTTGTAAATGTTTTGTGCCTGTGCGGTGTGGGGATGCTCTAAATATTTGTTGAGACTCAAATCCTGTTTTGAGGTTGAGGGAAAGGGAAGAGAGGAGGGTGGCCCCGGACGATCCCAAAGATTTCTTCCTCAAAACAGGTGGAACAGAGAAAAATTGTATTGCCACCTGTATAGTGCTTAAAGCTGCGGCTAACGACAGGCATAAAAACTATCCTCTTGTCCCAATGAACTTCATGAGCCTCGATCTGACACTATTGATAAAGTGGCATTAACAACAACAAAAACAAATGTACGTTTTGAGAAATTTAATCAGATTTTATTATTTTAAAATATTGTTTTTTTACAATCTTTATTATTTAAAAAATGAAATTGTAAACAGTTTTAACTAATATATTCCTATATAATGATGTGGATAATTCAGCCCCAGAAAGTAATTTCAATAATATACCTCTTAAAAATATCTCGATTATCACATATTTATTGCTTTGCTTATGATCTATAATTTGCGTAGTATTGTACCTAAACATTTAATCTGAAATTGAATTATTGTTGAAGTATTTAGATCTAAGTAATTATAGTTATAATAATCTTTGGTAAAAATAATAGTGCGCTTAAGCCTAAAAAGTTTAATCACCAATCAGCAGCGCACACAAAAATTTTTCAAGGGGGGGGGGGGGGCCAGGTTCGGAAGGCCACCATTTTGGTATCATGCTCCAATACGCCGCCCAACATATTCTTTTGATTTTGTCGTTTTACGGGAACAAAAACAATGCAAAATTAATTATTGAATAAATAACTAGCATTAATTAATAAAATTAATTACTAACAACAAATACATAATTAAATTTTAAGTAATATATGCATAAGATTATAACCAATCGAAAAAAAATCAAGGGCTATGGGGGGGTGTCCGAACCTTTAGGACACCCCCCTTGTGTGC
Organism: Trichonephila inaurata madagascariensis; assembly: GCA_019973955.1. NCBI lineage: Eukaryota > Metazoa > Arthropoda > Arachnida > Araneae > Nephilidae > Trichonephila > Trichonephila inaurata. Next base: position 153,563 of record BMAV01002634.1, read on the forward strand.
ACTAATGCCACCAATACATCTATATAGATAAAATGCATACATTATAATTACACAATTAATGCATTATTTTTCACAAACATGTAAACATAAATTCGTAAAACTACTTTAGCACAGATCCAACATGTGATACGTGTTGTTTTGATCTTTTTCTATATATTAACATTATAATTAATATAATTTTCTTAAGAACATGATTAATTAGAGCATTAAAATTTTGAAACTTTATAATACCAAACTCTATTGAAATTAGTTGTATAAATCTAATATCTTTAAGATTGTTGAATAATTAATATTTTCTTCTTTCTGTGTCTATTAATCCAGAATTATTATTATTCTAATACAATCTAAATAAATACAATCTCTTGATGTAATTGCCTTAAGATATCCGACTACCCTAAAATCATGATTGTTTTAAAAAATTGACAATTTATTTATGCATTTATTTTACAGGCCATCTTATTAGCTTAATAAAAATACCAAGCTTTTTATTTTTCATTCATTAGAACAAAAACTACAAGTGTTTTTGTAAAAGAAGCCATAACATTGCATAAGATGTCAAACTTTAAAATGCGTTTTACTCAAAATGTGTTTTTTTTTTTTTTTTTT